>OV050031.1:174829193-175286693 GCA_920105625.2 Clusia tigrina
CAGGAAACACGGGTAAGATGTTTTATTTAAAGGAAATTATTACATTCGAGGTACATATATTATATACATACGTTTTTAACTTTCGTAATTGCAGATTCAGTCGATACAACCGAAACGTTGGCGCATATTAAAAGTCAATTGCAACGGGTCGAAGGGAAAGATCGCTTTTAGTTACAGGCTTTTTAATGGCTAATTGTTTTGTAAGATTTGAAATATTTTGAAATAATTTGTTGGTGTTTTAAGTACAAATTTTCCACTACTTTACAGAAGCCATGAAGAATACATATACCATCTATCCATACTATGAGAAATCAATGCGAGAAGCGTTCCGGCAAATCAAAATGGCCTTCTACAGAAAGACGTATGCCCTCAAGCAGCAATAATTAATATTAATTACTTTATTATATTTAAATATTAATCCATTAATGCTTTTTCCAATTTGGAATTGAATTCCCTGTATAAATTTTCTTATATATATGCCTAGAATTTGCTAGAATTATGTTCTTTCAATTTTGTATACAGGGATTTAATATACAGAATAAGCAATAATCGTTTCTCCTTTTACTCGCGTACTATCGTTCCAATACTACTCGCGTAGCAAGTATGTACTCACATGAGATTGACACGATACTATATGCATACCATATTGCACATATCTTATTCTATTTTGTTATTTTTCACTATTTAGTGCGCCAAATAGAAGGTAAAATGTGTGGACATTTGATATTTCATTCATATTAGTAAATGATTAAAAATATAAGCAGACATTGTTTAATTTGAGAGAACCCTGTATAAGTATGTACCATTATTTCAGTTCGTTCCACCACTAGTTCGTACTTTCTTCCACTTGTGTGTTTTCTGTTGCTATCACCTTCTGCCAAGAAATTCAAATAACGGTACCAAGGTCGGCAGAATTCTTGTTCTATAGCGGCAGAGTGCGCCTTCTTATTATGGATATACTTTGGAGCCGCTAGCAAAAGCAAGAATGATAGAGAAGAAGATTACGCATTGCGCAGGTCCGTTATAATTTTCTTTCTGAGTTTGACATTTCGTTGCTGGGCTGTGACGTCACCGTAGCAATAAATGCATAATGCTGTATACACTCGAGGCAACCGTCGAAGCAACGTGTTGATGCAACCTGTTTTTCTTATTCAATACACATGGGCCAACTGTTGCAGCAACTTCATTACTGTGTATATTGTGTAATCAAACGGACCTACGCGGAAGATAGGCAAATTTTCGAAATGAGCAACGTACTAAGGTAATTATTATGCAATTATTGTTTTTGAAAAACTGTTGTATA
The DNA here is from genome assembly GCA_920105625.2 of Clusia tigrina. NCBI lineage: Eukaryota > Metazoa > Arthropoda > Insecta > Diptera > Clusiidae > Clusia > Clusia tigrina. The sequence continues at coordinate 174,830,497 of OV050031.1, forward strand.
AAGATGAGGAAGAGGAGATGTAACCAAAAAAGAAAAGTAGAATGTAGTAAAAAAATTCGCTTTAAAGGAAAGAAGAATCTTCAAATTATATATTGTTGAAGGAATGAAATAAAATGACCCAAAAGACTAATGAAATGATATGACGATGGACGAAGAAACATTCGAAAAATAGTAAGACATGTGAGTAAGTCGATAGTCGTCAATTCTGTGAATATGAAGATTATTTTTGCAACGATTTTATTGACAAGACAAGTTGCAACAGTAGTTGCAATTGTGTATGTGTGGTTATGCCACCGTAATAATTTTTCAGAAGAAGAAGAAGAAGAATTATTGAAACATTTTTTGGCAGATCTTATAGCTATTTCGGACACGCCACTTGTCCTCATCAGAGATCTGTCAATGAAAGGCAATTTTTTCCCAAGCATTTTGTATTATGTCTCAGAAATTAACAGCACACCAATTATGAACCCTCCCGGGAATCGAACCTGGGCCTATAGCTGTTGTAATCTGTCCATCCAGACAACTACGCTAACTGCAGGTGGTGAAGTGACTGATCAAATTGTGTCCATGTACTGTCTCATTCCACCACACTCTAATCAACTCTGTCTCATTATTACCCCTCCTTTGTTCCGTTAGGTCTCTCTCTCTCTGTTTTTTATTACATTTCAGTGGTGTCATAGTACATTGCTTTTGTTAGTGGACAGGCTAATTAAGCCTAAGTAGGACATGATGAAATTTAACGAATTTTAATTTGTTTCCAGTTGCCATTTTTGTTTGCTTCACAATTCACTGTTTTCACTTTTTGCTTCACTCCGCGAAAAGCAAAAACAACTTCTCAGCATCCAGCGTTTGTTTTTCAACGAACTAAACCAGTAAAAGTGATACACAACGATACACACGAGGCAACCGTTGCAGCAACCATCACAAAATTACAGAATATTTTGATATTTCACGCAACGGCAGCTGCAACAAACATTTCAAAGAGCAACTAAGCTACACACGAGGCAACCGTCGAAGCAACATGCCTTGGTTGCAACAACGGTTGCCTCGTGTGTATGCAGCATTACGCGGATAGGTATTTTTTTGACATTTCTCTTTGCAACCATGCTACTGTGACGTAGATGCGCAGAACGAAAAATTTTTGTACTCCGCTTTGCGCAATCTTTGTTTCTATTATTTTTGTTGCAAAAGCATTCAGTCGACAATCAGACTTCAACAAACCAGCAATGTATCGCTTTTCTATTATTTATTACATATTGAAATTTGCTTCAGCCCCATCAATGCAATCATGCTGATAATATCTATGTTTGTTGCCGCAATATTTCACAATAATAAAATTATAAATTTAACGTTATTTATTTTATTAAAAATTAGTGTTCCAATTACAATTTGTAATTTTAGTTAATATGCGAATAAAGACATGAAATTAAACTGTTAGGGCTGTCTGTTTTCAATATGCAATTATAATTGTAGCAAGTAGACATTTTCTTAACATATTATATATTTTATTATGTATTTATAGCCAAAATCTCTGAATAATAAATTTCGAAATTTGTTTTCGTCTTTTATAAATTAATTATCTCATGCATTAGTTATTTTATAAAAAAAAACATTATAAAAGAATGAAAATTAGTACACATTGATTTTATAAGTAGGAAAGAAAAAATACGAAGTTTAGAGAAAATCGGCCCAAGGACACGCCCACCTCCCCTATATCTTGAAATGAAAAAACCTTATATTTTCCAAAGTTGTTTCTAGAATTGAATCAAACTTAGCTCGATTGGTCTCTGATATATTCCTGATAGCTTTGTTAAATTTTATGAAATTATCGCAAAGGACACGCCCACCTCCCATACAACCTAAATTTAAAAATTGTAATAATTTGGAAATTAGCAATCCGCTAAGATTGAAATTTTGCATTTGAATATATTTAGTAATATTGTAACATATTTCCAAAAATAAATTTTACAAAAATTAATTTAGTACGTAAGTCCTTGCCGCTCAGTAAAAAATAAATTTAGAAACATAAATTTTATTTATTTAACATAACATATTTAACATGCATACATAAAATATATATATGTATGACAGGCAATCAAAGTATATTAACAATTATCACTGTAATCACTTTCAGATTCTACCAATGATTCATTAGCTGTTTTTATGTCGTTAAATCTTTTTTTTTTCAACTAAATACTCTTTCAGATCATTTAAATCACTTTTTCTTAAAAGTATTTTCTGACTACGCATCGAAATTGATGGCTCTGACTGCAGAATAAGAAAATTTATGAGGTCTCTCATGGAGGCAATCCTACTTATTTTTCTCGTATGTCTTAATCTTGCATTTCTTATAATTTTATGACTTAATTCTATTGCTTCTTCTGATAACATTCCAATGGGAATTTAGAATATTTAATAAAATCTATACCATGAACTAAAATTTTGTGCACAGTTGAAGGCATATAGTACCAAGAATATAATTCGAAATATAAAAGTGCAGTATCTTTTAAAAGCTTTTCAAAACATGATATATTAATATAATGATTACTTGAAAGTGTTCTTAAAATAATGGAAACATTTTTTATTAACCTTACATCAACATTAGTAATCTGAGCTGAAAGCACCTTGCAGTATTGCCATCTTTTGTTATGCCATACCCCGTCTTAACCTTATCAACTATAAGAATCATTTCAGACTTAAATTTTGCTTGAATATTTCTCTTTTGCTCAGCAACCTGATCTTTATTTTCTTTTCCTACCACTTTCCATTTCTTTATATGCTGTTTGTAAGAAATATGCAAAATGTATTCAAAACATTTGATCAATGCATATAATGCCGACATTCCATACTGATAGCACTCCTCATTCACAGGCCTTTCGAAAATCGATAAGCTGTTCATTTCAGATGGCTTAGCTCGACATAAAGCACAAGTTGAACTACTACAGTTTCCACTTAATACATTTAAAACTGCACCATCTATCATCGTCAATTGCATTTTATAATGGACATTAAGATTTTTGTTTTTTGAAATGTAATTATATGTATCTAGTATTCAATTTCTGAATTTATGCTATCCCTTACTGATTGTATTACATTTGGATTCTCCTTTGTAAAAATAATTTTAAGTGGTCTACATAACCTCCAAGACGAATGTTTATCATTTTCCCAAACTACTTGATCATCTGCCCAATCCAACAAGCGTAAAGGAACGAAAGAAGTAACAACATAAATTCATCACTACCTTCCTCATTTTCAAATTTTTGTTTGTATACACTATGACCACTACTGCCGTCAAATCCCCACTTGCATTCCAGAACTATATCATTTTCGGTATCAATATCATAAACATCTAAAATGCTTCTTACAGTTTTGTCTAAAATCTTTTGTAAGGGGACCTCTGCAGAAGTTTCTGTTACTTGTATGTCATCAGGCAAAATCTTTTTTTTAGCATCTGCAATCATATAGTATGACGGAAAGCAATTTTCGTGAACAGAATTTACTAATTTTCTCATCATATTGTACTCCGTCATAGATAAATCCATATCAATGTATAATGCTAGAGCACTTTCAACACAAATTTTCTTATCAGTATTTGAACCTGTTACCCTTTCTGCAGCTTTTTTAAGAGCTTCAGATGAAGTAGAAGCGACAAGCTCTTCCACTCGCCTCCTTTTTGTTCTCGTTGAACCCTCCTCATAAGAAACATTCGGTCGGCCTCTACCACTTGTATTTGCTTCCTAATATAGTATAACACAATTTAGTTTTATTGCAAAACCAGAACTTTATACGGAAACTTACATTACAAATGAATTCACCAAATAAATCGCTATCTAGCCAGTCACTCAACTCAGTTTCAAATCTATCTCTCATGCGATGATATTTAGACCAATTGTTAGAAAATTTTAAAAGAGTAAGCCTTATTTTTTGTTGTTCCCTTTCTAATAATACTCGTTCAAAATGATTTTCTAAAAAATCTTTTACATGACGCATAACATCGCAGGGTCTATTTTCCTTTATCTCTAGCCACAGTTGAAAAATACTACGAATCCACAACGAGGTCGACACTAAAAAACAATCACAAAAAGAAGTCGGGCAGCTGAACTTTAAATATATTAAAATACATACTTGTAGCTACAAAATACAAAAAAAACAGGAAAAGTGTTATTTCTACTTTCTTTTAAATTCTCTACGAAAGTTGGCTGCTGTTTTGCTCCAAGTTTGTTCATGACAATTTTGTATCCTAGGTCCCAAGAGTTTTGGTTGATGTCGCGTCTTAATTCCTCCCATTTTTCACTTTTGCTGTTGTAAATGATAATGGCGGACTTGTATTTGGCATGCTCAGCCACCGCTGCGCCCTTTTGCCTCGTTCTAGTATACTTCTTTCTTTGTTCGAAGCATGTTTACCTCAGGTCACGAATTTCTTCTGTCCACCAATACGTTGCTTTTTTGGGTGTGTGGTTTTTATATTAGGCATAGCTGCCCCATAGGCCCGTGTTATGCTGTTTAAAGTCTTCTCCACTCCGACCTTGGCTGTGCTGTCGGCTAGGGTGACAGTTAATTTCGAAAGTCTTATTTTCTTTGGTCTCATACTTTTTTTGGGTTGAGTTTTATAAAAAAATAATCCCTGTAAAATTTCAGGGCCCTAGGTGGAGGTTTAGGGGTCGCGTCGGCCCCCCAAAGTTACACAAAATGCGTTTTTTTAAGTAAAATCTCACTTTGATTGTTTGTAACTTCTGTTGTGTTGACTTTGTAAAAAATTGTTGTTGACTTTGTGTTTACATGACTTTGTGTTGTTCATTTATGTGTTTACAACAACTTATTCATACATCATTTTTATCTAATGCCAATATTTACTGAAATAAATTTAAAAATGCTCACAATCACCTTTTAAAAAATTTAACATGAAATAAATTAACAACTTTGGTTAGAGTGCATGTTTTTATTGATTAAGTCTAAAGAACTTGGGTCAATGTTTTTTTATTACAATCTGGAAACCGATTCCGATAATCACTCACAATTTTAATAACAAATTGCTTTTGACGTTCATTTTTTGTGAACAATTCATTGAACTCCTCCATCAATTTGACCCCCCTTTCTGCACTGTCATTTACAACTTTAAGTTTGTTCATCACTTCAACCACTTTTTTATACGACTGGTCCTGATGCCATTTTGCAGGATTAAGTTTTAAAAAATTAGTATTTATTTGAAATCTTTCAAATAATGCCTTTGTTGCGACCGAGACGAACTGCTCAATTCCGCCATTGAATATTTCAGCTATTTCTCTACCATTTACATTAACTCGTTTTGTGTTCTGCTCTAGTTCACAATCGTTTTCCAAAGCTGCAACCATTTTTTGTTTTGTAGACACTGGTACGTTATTATCAAAAAATGCAAGACCAACCGCCTCAGGACTTAAGTACCACAAATGGTTTTTAAACTTTTTCAGCGCAACGAGCGATATTTCAGCATCAATATTCTTAAAATTTTCCAGTTTGCGCAAAAATACAAAATCTTGGTATGGCGCTTCAACAGCCAAAGGAGCAGAAAACCACGCTTCAACATAGACTTCAACAATAAAAATACAAATTCGACGAAGTCCATTTATTTCGAGTGTTGACAGCTGGAACTCGTTGCGGAATAAAAATATTTTAAGACAATAAATGGCTTTTGCCATCCATCTGGCATGGTGAACAGCTCCTGGTGAGCGAAACAATAGGCTGTTTGGGTGTGACTTGTTAGGTTTTTCACCCAGAAATAGTAAAGTCAGTTCCAGAAATTCCTTATAGTCTTCCCTGGGTTGTTTTACCTTTAAGACAGTATTTACAGCATTAATAATTCGCGCAGCTGATTCGTTCACGTAATTCTTCACAAGGGGATCTAGAAGGCCATACTCAAAGTTGCTTTTATTAATTTTAGCCCAAGCATTTTTAAATTTCTCAAATAATTTAACGTTGGGACTTCCGTAGTAGCTTATTTTTTCGTCGAAAACGCATTTAAGAATTATCTCGTATATATGATGCCGGCATGGTAACCACAAAAGTGGTCTTTGCAAACTGTTTTCTATTAAGGTACAAGTACCATTGAATCGCCCAGTATTGACCGCTGTTGTGTCAAACACTAGAGCTTTAATGTGATTTTGTAGGCCATATTCATAAATTGCATCGCACACAGCGAATGCCTGTTCTTTTCCGGTACCAGAATTCAATGCAGGTATTTGTAGAAGCTGTTCAACTTGCCCGCTCGTTATTATAATAGGCAGCCTATCAACTTTATCATTTCCCGTCAGCGCTGGCAAAAGTTTTCCATCCCAATGTAGGCAGATTGTATCCAGCTCATTTAATTTTAGCTTCTTTCTCAATGTTGAAACTCTTTCTTCGCGGATTTGTTCCCTTGCCTGGTGCAAAGACGTTCGGTTTAAAACATACTCTTCGATATTGTGGCCCAAAGATTCAGCTACTGCACTTATTATATGAACTGCATATCTGTCACTAATTTTACAGGCGTCCAATGCGGCCGCAAGTTTTGGAGTTATTATTTTATTCTTTCCTCTAAGGTTTTTGGCTGGAGGTTGACTACAACATGGTTCACATTCTGCACTTGTAAAACTATTATCCCCCCCTGATTCAGATGAGAGCAATTCTGCAGTTTCATCTAGGAAAAAGGATTAAGTCTTAAGAAAATAAAAATAAAAAAAAAACAATAAAATACAACGAACCAATTAATGCAATTTCATGATTATTTCGTTCCACCTGTTTCATCAAATTTTGTTTACGTTTCTCAATTTGGCGCTCTCTTCGTACTGCCTCGTAATCAATGCCATACATAAAGCCTGGGCGTCCGGGGTGCCGTTGACTTATCAAGAAAGCTCTATCTTCTTCAATAGACATCATTTGCAATGCATTGGAATGTGCCACGTCAAAAAGCTGATCCAACTTTTCTATCCACGCTTTCACTTTGTTGTTATGAAACTCAGACGTCTTTTTACAATCTTTTTGCATACTTTGCCATTCTTTGTATAATTTCTCAACCTTACTTATGCAGTGTTGTTTATCTCTGGTGGGAATGCGGGCTTTTTCCCAGAATACAAATAGTTCTGTCACAACTAAATTTGCACTTTCCCGTAAGTTCTTTTTCACTATACGTAAATTAAAAAACAAAACTTTCAACAACTCTAAATTTGATGGAAGTTTATTTCCTGTTAATGAATTTGAACAATATCCGATTAAATAAATTCGTTCACGTAAAATTGTAGAAGACATTGTCGACTTTTCACTCTCAAGTATTCACTGCAAATAAATAGAGAAAAGTAAATGTTATTAATAGGTTTCTTGAACCAACGATATTTTTCGATGGTTTTATATGCCAATTATTATACCGAATAAAGAAAAAAACGCACGGGTTTAAAATTGAGGTACAAATTATATTTGCTTTATTTACAACAACAAGAGAGATTTTAACTGAAGCCGAATGCTTGAGAAACGACTTGACAGCGAGATGAAAGCTAGATAACAACTGAACTAATATCGAAAATCAAAAGGCAATTATGCTCAAGTAGCTTGTTATGTTAACGTTAAGATCAAAGAGAATGAAAAAAAAGAGTAAGAAAAGAATGTAAAGGTTAAATAGTAAATGTATAAGAGAACTATGGTTTGTTTAAGAGCAATGATAATGAAAAGAGATTATTGAAGGCTTAGATCACAACAAGGTTATTTAAATTTATTTCAGTAAATATTGGCATTAGATAAAAATGATGTATGAATAAGTTGTTGTAAACACATAAATGAACAACACAAAGTCATGTAAACACAAAGTCAACAACAATTTTTTACAAAGCCAACACAACAGAAGTTACAAACAATCAAAGTGAGATTTTACTTAAAAAAACGCATTTTGTGTAACTTTGGGGGGCCGACGCGACCCCTAAACCTCCACCTAGGGCCCTGAAATTTTACAGGGATTATTTTTTTATAAAACTCAACCCAAAAAAAGTATGAGACCAAAGAAAAGTAAAAAAAAAAACTTGCCCATACATTTAATTGTCACCCTACTGTCGGCGCAATACATTGGCGGGATTGCATCTATTTCAGCTAGTAGCTTTTCCGTGTCTAGTTTCGAGGAATTCCATTTCCGCATGCCTCTGTTTCCTTTCGCTTTGTTGAGTTTGTGTGATCTCCGACACCATAGGTTGTGTACTGATGGTCGCTGCCTGTGTAGCCCTCAAGTACAGTCCACTGGCGTATATTGTTTGCGTAACCATCAGATACTAGGGTTATATAAGGGATAGTGCCCTCGCATCCTAGCCTTCTAAAAGTTCCCTTAGTTCCCACGTTTGCAACAATGAGTCCTAGCCCTGCGTTCATGTCGATTATACGCTGACCTCTCGTATTTGTCGTCCGTGTACCCCATTCCATGGTTTTAAATAAAAGTCTCCAGCCATAATCAGGTTGTCAGTTATTTGTCGCACCGTGTCTTCGATGTTATCCATTTTAGCTTTAAATTCGGCCATAGTGTCGCTCGGTGTTAAATAGCAGCTCGTTAATGTGAGTTTATGACTCGTTATCCAGACGAAGCAGTTTCCTATTCCTTTGTTTGTGACTTGGAACCCTCCATTTCCCCCCCAGCCATATCGCTGCCATCGAGGAGAGGTCTTCGATCCATGTTCCGTTTTTTAAACTGTATATTGTTCGCTAATGACTGCTGCAAACGCCTCGTGTTACAGCATGAGCTAGGGTAGGCGAGAATCTGCGGTCTTGCTTCTGTGCATGTTGCATTGTAGCATCTCCTTTTCTTCTCTGCCTGGTCTCTGTACGAAGCACACATTGCTGTGTCTGGGACGTGTACCTCTTCTCACGCCACAGAGAACAAGATCGGTAGCATTTCTTTACGTCAGTGCAGAGCCTCATTCTACAATTTATCCATCCTACTTTTATGCTCCTCTTATGGAGAATTTGACTTGCGCTTTCTGCTGATAGCGACAAGTACGCTCGTATTTGTTCAAGGCTATTTGGTGTAAAGGTTCCCACGGTAAATTCTGTAGCGCCCTCCTTTGACGGAGGCTTCGACATCACCTGCTGTCGTAAGCGTGTCGATCTCGGATCTCTATTGTACTATTCGGCTTCAGCTCGCTTACTGAAGCGATGTTTTGCAGCTTGCCTCTCAGCGCTCTTCGGAGCTCTGGCTGCGCTTTTACTCATTTATCCATTTCGAGGAGTAATGCATCTGATTTAGTTTTTCGAATCGCCCGAACTTTCACCTAGTTCTCATCCGACAAAACATACTGCCGAAGAGTTTGTAGTACTTCCGCGTACCTACGGCCTTCCGCTGGTTTGATCAGTACTGCCTCGGGTCGTACTCTATGTATTTTCTCTCTTCAAGGCTTTTGCGGTATTTCGTCTGCGGCATGATGCGGCTAGATCTGTACTATTGTCGCAATTTGTTTCCTGCGCTTTTTTCAGTTACCGTTTTCCTGACTGCATTTTCGGGCCCTCGCACCCTTTTCGTAACTGTTTCCTCTGCTGGGCTGGATTTCAGACGTTTCTATGGGGCTATTGTTGGTTCACCGGGGTTGGCTTGAGCTTCTGCTGACATCGCCGCCTTAGTACGTTTGGTGTCTTTTTATGCTATGAGCCAGCTTCGGCGAAGGCTTTCGATGATGTCGAAGAGTTCATCTAGCTCAGAGACTATCAACTCCTGATTTGGGGAACTTCTTTTGTTCTGCGTGTTTTGCTCATTATTACCAGATCTGTAGTGTGAGAAAACGTCTGCGTCCTCAATGGGGCTTTTTCGCCGAGGATTTCTTGTGGTGAGCGCTGAATCCAGTTGCTCCTTATGAAGGGATTAGCAGCACTATCGTCTGCTGGTGTTTCTTCCTGTTGTGGTGGTGTCTGTTGTTTTTTGTTTGTTGGTTTTTATGTGTCTGAATTCAAGTTTGCCTTATGGGATTTTGTGTTCAGAGCCCGGATCATGGCATTAGTCAGGCTAAACTCAACTGAGCCTGTGCCGCCGCGACGTAGCTTTGAACGTACTCGAAGACCCGCCACGGGCTTAATAAGACGGAGGCGATTGTGACATTATTCTGGAAGCCGGTTCTACAAGATGTCACTCTGGTATACAAAGGTAACAGAATGCCACAACCGTCAGCCCGAGTCATGTAGTCAAAATCGGTGCCAGTTTCCTTGCCAGGCACGTCGCCTTAACTAAGGTCCGCGGGATCGTTACATTCGACATCCCTCCACAGGAGAGGCCCTTACCGGAGAATAATATAATTATTGTCGCATACAAATTGATCTTCTTATTATTATTCTGAGTTATATTATTATTTTCCTTTTACTAATAAGAAATACTATAAAGTGATAACATCTTTTATTCTAATTGTTCCTTTTTTACTTTTACTTCCCCAATTTCGTACTATGGAATTTTGTGTACGAAGCTACCCGTTTCTTCGAGTTTAGCTCACATAGATCCTGTTCACAGTAGCCTCAGAGAGCCGAATCATTTTGACATGATTCCACACTCTCATGTTCATACTGTTTTCTATTGGCTATTGTCAACTAAAACCGTTTTGCTCTCTTAACTGATAAAGATGAAGAAAAAGCAAACCGATAAGCACTGCGAATCCTCCTCCAATATATTTCAGAGGTTAAAACTCAACCACCTAAGTCAGGCGTCTAGAAGTCCTTGCAGATAGTGGACACTTTCATGTTATTCCTCTGTTAATATATATGAGACTAAGATTCAAATTTATGAAGAAGGCAATATTCGTAAATTGATAAAAGACTTCGATTCCAGTAAAAGACACTACTACACGTATCAAATGAAGTCTGCCAAAGGGTTAACAGTTATTATCAAAGGCATACAGCATTATGTTGGTAATGACGAAATTACAGCTTCTCTAAATGATGAGGGAGCGGTCAAATCCGTTTCCAACATACGCAATCGTAACAAAGTGCCACAGCCATTAATTAAGGTAGAACTAGAACCAGAGAAAATTAAATTGAAAAAGGAGAATCTCACCCCATCTACGCTTTAAAGTATCTGATGCACCTCAAAATTACAGTAGAATAGCCTAAAAAGAATACTGGTCCGGTACAGTGCCATAACTGCCAGGAATATGGGCACACAAAAGCAGTACTTTACGTGCGGCCTGTGTGATATTTGGAGATATACATTCATCTAACGATTGTTATAAAAAAATGGAGATCACACAGTGAAATAATGTAGTAATTGTGGAGGTAATCATACGGCAAACTATAGAGGCTACTCAGTATACGCAAGCGAGTGGAGAAATCGTTCATCCTCAAATCGGCATCTAGCTACTCATCAAAATGACAGAGAATAAAGACAAACTACTTTTGGTCCCATACACGAGAGCCACCAACACGAGAGTCATTCTGATCTTGCTAAACGTGCTATACAACAAAATGAAACACCAAGTGGCACATTCAATACTGACCAACAGAACCTATAGCAAACTCTTAACAGATTTATGATATCTATGCAAGGTATAATGACTATGATGCAACAAATGATGACAACGCAAGAGTCGCTCCTGCAAAAAATTCTCTCCAAGGTATGAATTTATCGTTGAAATTATGCTTTTGGAACGCAAACGGTCTTACGAACCATAAATTGGCTTACTTTCAGACAGCTCAACAAATAGATATAATGCTAATATCTGAAACCCACTTAACAACAAAAAAAGAACTTTACAATTACAGGAAATATATTTTACAATTCAAAACAACCAAATGAAAGAGCGCGCGGAGGAACTACTTATCCGTAATAGAATTAAGCAAAGTCTACCTGCAAGCAACTAACATCAAACTATTAGAAGGAAATATTACCATATCCGCCATGTACTGTCGACCAAGATTTTCTATAGAGTCTAAAGCTTTTTTAGGTCACTCGGGAAGAAGTTCATTCTGGGGATCACGCCTTTTCTCACCGAAAGTAGATTACAAATGAGAATGAAAATTTGTCATCAAAGTTTAATTAATAAGATGGATGAGTTCAAATATCTATTTGAGGGTTCTCGCCTTGATTTTGTTTGTGTGTCTGAAACGTGGTTCATGCCATCAATGCAGAGGAGTTTATTTAGTGTCAGTGGATACCGATTGTTTCGTATCGATAGAGTGAGTGACTTTTGCCGGCGGGGTGGCAATTTTTGTGAGGGATGGTATTGCGTGCAAATTTCATAGCAAATCAGTTTGTGAAGGTCAGATTGAGTATTTGTTTTTAAGTGTTGATAATGGAGTTGAAAGACTTCTTGTGGGCTGTGCCTACAGACCTAATCGTACAATTGACATACAATCACAATTTTTGGACTTTCAAAATATTGTTATAGCAGGAGACTTCAATAGCAATATTCTAGTTGAGAGCTGACTGGTCATAGAAATGCTGGCATTGGGCTTGGTTTCCGCTAATACAACATCACCGAAACATTTTACGGGGAAAAACAGTTCGCTGTTGGATGTGTATTTTATTGATGATTTGAAGAAGTTAAAATTTACGAACAACTCCCTACTCCCCGTTTTTCAAAACATGACCTTATTTTTCTGACACTTAATATGACAACCAAAGTTTGGAGATACCGTGACTTTAAAAATATTGACTACCAACATTTCTGTTCTGAATTTGACACTGTACAATTGAACTTGATATATTTTATGTCCTCAGTAAATGACAGAGTGGAATATGTACATTCTAATATTAAATGTCTTTTTGATGAGTTTGTCCCAAAGAAAGTGCGCACGTGATCATAAAGAGCAGCCTTGGTTTACTAATAAAATCAAGAATTTAATTAACATACGTGACACTGCATACAGACGATGGAGGCGATATAAGCTACCTCTACTAAATGAAACTTGCAGAAATCTAAGAAGGCAGGTTCCTAAAGATGTCAAAGCCGCTAAATACTCCCACTTTGGAAAAACATTTAGCAGTGCAGTAACCAGTAAACAAACATGGAGACATATTCGCAGCATAGGTATAGGGAATATTGCTACTTTTGGGAACATTAACATGGACCTAAATGATTTGAACAGGAAATTTGTCAATATTCCAATTGAAGCAGTGCAAAAGAATGCTTATGCAAACAGTTGTAGTCCTCTGATATTATGCTTGGGTTTTGTGGTGTTGACGAGTCAGATGTGTTGTAGTGTTTTCTGGGTATAAAGTCTAATGCTTGTGGTACCGATGAGATTCACCCTGTCTTTGTTAAGGCCGTACTTCCTAAGCTGCTGCCAGTCATAACTCATATTTTTAATACTGTTATAAAGACATCAACTTTTCCTAATTGTTGGAAGTTAGGAATCATTATTCCAAACCCAAAGTCTGATAACGATTTTAGACCAATAGCAATTTTAAGATACCTGTCCAAGGTATTTGAACTAGTAATGGCGAAATAATATAAAAAGTATTTAGCAGACAATAACATTATAACATAACGACAGTCTGGGTTCATGAGAGTATTCAAAGGCATTTGACTGTGTTGACCACAATATTTTATGTACGAAGCTTCTGAGAATGTACAAGTTCTCATCCGGTGCAGTGAAGTTGATAGAATCATACCTTACAGATAGAACCCAATCGGTTTACCAACCGGGTCAGTGTGATGACGAGGCTTCGGATTTCTTGTCGGCAGTGGGAGTTGTACCACAGGGGTCCATATTGGACCTTTTTCTTTTTTGTATATATATAAATGATCTATCGACTGAATTGCACGATTGTGATATTCATTTGTATGCTGATGACGTCCAACTCTACTTAAAACTATAAAAGGGACGAAATTATTAATTGTGTCACTCAAATAAATAATAACTTATCAGATGTATATAACTGGGCAAAGAAAAATGGGGTTTGCCTTAATCCAGCTAAGTCAAAATGTTTAGTGACTTACAAGAAACACTTTGATACCATAGTACTACCCAGTATTATAATGAATGGGTCTTAAATTGAATGTGTAAACACGGCTAAAAACCTGGGAGTTATATTTGATGGTACTCTAACATGGAGTAACCACGTTTATGTCACGGATGGCAAAGTTTACGGTATGCTGCGTTCACTGTGGTCAACGCAATATTTCACCCCACAAGGAATCAGAATGCTGTTGGCTAAGGCCTACCTTCTTCCAACATTGCTGTATGGTTAGTGCAATTTTTTGAATTGTGATGCAGCTGGCAAACGAAGCCTTAATGTCCTATTTAATAATATAACAAGGTATATTTATGGCTTGAGTAGAACAGATCATTTATCTACTTTATCAAGGCAAGTTTTTGGGATCACATTTCATCAACTCTTGTAGTCTAAAACTATCATCTTTCTTCACAAGAATCTTTACACCCGGGAACCTCCTTATTTGTGTAGATGTCTCAGGTTCACACATTCCTGTCATTGTAACCAACTTGTCCCGTGCAAACACTCGTCTCTTATCTCTGATCGTCAGTTTTTCGTGTATGTAGTTAGACTCTGGAACTCACTTCCTGTACGGCTGCGAAGTATTGGCAACACTGTACAGTTCAGGAATGAACTTGGTGGCTACTTTCGGGCGCAGAGAATTTCTGGACAATCTGTATTGCTTTGCTCATAAATTGTGATCTGTATTTATCTTATTGTTTATTGATTTTGTTGTGTATTTTAATTTTAATTGTATAAATCATCCATTTCTATAATTTTATAATTTTATAACTTTATAATTTTATTTGTATAAATCCATTTATTTTATATTTTATATTTCATTTGCTTGGAATGAATTGTTCCAGTTAAGTTAATTATTGAAAATATATATATATATATATATATATATATATATATATATATATATATATATATATATATATTTCATGTCGTTAGGACAGCTTAAAGAGTTATTATTAAGATAAATTTGTAGAGATAAATAAATAAGTAAAATAATAAAACGCTTCTAATAAGAGTTATGAGGAAGGAATGGGAAAAGATGCCTTTATAACACGATATAGAAAAACTTATTATGTCTATCCCAATAAGATTGCAAGCCGTTATTGATGCTAATGATAGTCTCACTAAGTATTAAATTATTTACAGTTATTTTATTAGTTTATTTGTATGTTGCTTGAATTTTCCAAAGAATTATTTGACACCATGAAATGTCTATTGTTTTTTCTTTTGCTATAGAAACGGATATTTTTGTATTATTTAATACATTTTTTGATGTTTTCTGTTGAGAAAAATGGGCAAATATTACAGTATAATATTTTTTTTTTTATTAAATATATGAATTTCTTGCCTGAAATCAATATTAAAATGAAAATTTCATAACATTTTTTATTTTGCAAACAATTACTTGACAAACTGTATATCATTTCCCATACGAGTGTACTCTTGTGGAATGCTTTTGTCGTTGGGTGTGACCTATCTTTATTAGTCGATTGGAAAGCAATTTTTCAACTATATCGAGATGTTCATTGATGTCATGTGATGCTATTCGTATATTGGCTGACTATGTCAACAGAAGTTTGGGGTGTCATCCGCGAAAGTATAGGATAGCAGGTATTTATATGTTGGCATGCCTGAGGTGTATAATACCTAATTAATTGGACACAGAAAATACCATCCAGCCAATATTTAAAGTGACAGGTAATCTTTGCAATTGACTTGAAAATGTCTTTGTTCCAGATATGATTTTAGGAGGATATGAATATTGACTGAACGAAATTTTTTTATTTTATATACAATGCCCTCGTGCCACAGTTTGGCAATGACTTGTGCGACATCAAGGAACTCTTCAGAGCAGTTATATTGAATGTCTTTCTTCTTCAGGAGACTGATCAATAAACTGGTTCCATAGTACCATAATTCTAGTAAAATCCACTGGCTTTTCGGTATTATGTTTAATAGAGGTGGGGGTTATTTTTCCCAGTAACAACTTCGCGAATAGTTTTAAAACAACTGATATAATACTTATTGGTCTGTATGATGCAACTTTAGTTGGCATTTTGCCATTGTTGTGTGAGAAATTTTAGATTCTTTTGGAAATAACCCAATCGAAATACAGAATTGAGTAGGATTGTTAAGCGCTTTACTGCAATTGTCGTCCCATATTTCTTTTAGCCTTTACCAGTCTTTCAATTTTGAATGAAATTCGGCGTATTAAATTGAGTGGTGATTGGTTATTTGGAGTAGCAGTATTTTAAAGCTGATGGTTTAAAAATACAATTGAAATCTTGTTTAGTTAGAAGCTAACTCATTCGGCATATTTAGACAATATATAACAGGTTATTGGCCGCGACTGTCTTTACATAACTTTAGCCAATTTGATGTGTTTGTTGTTAAGCGTTTGATTTGTTACATCTGCACATTTGTTTAAATGATGAATGACTGGAGAGACTTCTAAGATCACTTCAAAGCATTATTCTCTAGCCATTACTTTTCTATTTAGTCTGTTCGATATTACAAACTCCAATAAGTCTGGGATTTTCCGTTGGTCTGTGGACCAGTATATAGTCAAGTCGGCCTTAAGAAATATAGTCTTATTTGTTCCGCCCTTGGTATTTATGAGTCGCGACGCAAAATGTGTGTCCTTAGCATTATAATATTCTGCAGTTAAAAATTGTTCACTCAACTAGTTGAATAAATCTTCGAACTGAGTAGTAGTGATAATTATCACATTATAATGTGCCTAGGTAGGTGATATACTGATTACAATTTTATAGTTATGTAATATAATGAATGTGTATGTTTCAACAAAATGCAACAATTTATTCTTTATAAAACTTTAAGGTCGCTTGAGCCCAAATACTTTTAATATAAGTCAAAAATGTTTCCTATTCCCGGAAAATTATCGCGACCACTGCTAGCCAGGCTAAATCTGTAAATCGTGTAAATAAATAAATAAATAAATAAATAAAGGGAGACAAATTTATGATACTATAAGTACCTTGGGTCTAGACGTAATATCAACCGGGGAGCTAACCTACTGGCCGTCTGATATCAACAAAAGACTAGATCTCATAGACTTCGCTGTGTTTAGAAACATAAGAAAGAAAACATTACTGCTGAGACTTCGTTTGATCTTTCGTTTGACCACTCGGCAACCTTCATTCATCTGAACACCTTATCAAATTCCAACTCTATTCACCCGACAAATAGATGCACCGACTGGCTTAAATACAAAAAATTTATAAGTACTCACATTACCTATAAAGCCTCCCTAAAAGATGATCGTGACATCGAAGATACCTTGAATGACCTGGTAAATGTTTTAAAGCAAGCATATGTATCCACCACACCCGTAACACAAAAAGGTTCTCTATTGTACCGTCCTAGTGATATGGAAAAACTGGTTAAAGGAAAGCGACGTCTTAGAAGAGAATGGGAATATCATCGGTCTCCAAAATTGAAGAGTGAATTCGCGTGTTTCACCCGTAAACTTAAAAACATATTGAAGCAGAAACACCAAAAAGCAGTTGCAGACTATTTTGGAAGCTTGAGTCCTCATGGCAACAATGAGCATTCATTGTGGCGTACTACCAGGAAGTTAAAGGACCAATACAACATTAGTCACCACTTCGTAAAGATAATGGCTCTTGGGCTAAAAGTTATGATAAAAAATGCACTGCCTTCGCTTATCACCTGAATAATGTCTTCTGTCCAAATCCCACCATAATATCGTTTAAACCTCGTGAAATACCGAGTAGTGGAAACAGTGAGCATCTGAAAACCTCAAGGAAGAATCAGTAAATACTTAAATCTTAAAAAAGCACCAGGAATGGATGAAATATCAGCAAACATTATAAAAGAATTACGAATATAGCTAAATCTCACTTAGTCACAGTATTCAACGCTATTTTACGCACTGGGCACTAACCTCAATGCTGGAAGATTTCGAAAATAATAATGATCCCGAAGCCAGGAAAGGATGTTACACAGGTTTGTTCACATAGACCCATTAGTTTATTATTTATACCGCCATACTGAGAACAAACAGCTCCATCTTGAATCCTCGCAATTATTGAACAGTGGGTTAACAAATGGAGAATAAAGTTCAACGAAGCTAAATGTGCACACTTAACATTTGCCTTAAGGAAGGACACGTGGCCCCCAATTCGCATCAATGGTCAAAACATTCCACAACGCTCTGATATAAAGTACCTGGGAATCCACTTGGAGAGACGATTAACCTGGACTAAACACATTGACTCAAAGTGTGCTCAGATCAAATTGAAACTCCATATCTTGAACTGGCTACTAAATAGGCATTCAAACCTTGCCTTAGAATATAAGGTACTTATTTATACTAATGTCATTAACCATATATGGACATATGGGATTCAATTGTGGAGCACTGCGTGTCCTTCAAACAGGGAGAAACTCCAACACCTCCAATCGAAAATTTTGAGAATGATCACTGGTGCTCGATGGTAATTGAGAAACATAAACATCCACCGTGACCTGAATATACCCACAATTGAAAATGAAATGGTGAACACCTACAAAACCTACGCTCTTAAATTAAAATATCACCCAAAATGCTTGGCAAGGAACCTACTAAAGCTTGTCTCTATAAGACGCCTCAAAAGGACATATTCCTTAGACCTGATTTAATAACGTCTTATTGCATGCTGTGACAACACCAAATATTCGATGCAGTGGCTGAGGATATTGCCTAAATATGTAAATTTTGTCTTGTAATCTTACAAAAATTACTGTTAGTTTCTTTACCAAAAAAAGATTCGGTAAATAAACAGATGTTAAACAAAAAAATTTAATTAAAAAAATATTCATACTAAAATGTTGTCTAAACACCGTCCATCATATGAAATTGGAGTAGTTAAAGCAAAAAAGGAACAATTAGAATAAAAGATGTTATCACTTTATAGTATTTCTTATTAGTAAAAGGGAATAATAATTTAAATCATAATAATAAAAAGAAATATGTGTATGCGACATTATATAATTATTTTATTACGTCCAGTCTGATATATATATATATATATATATATATATATATATATATATATATATATATATATATATATATATATATATATATATATATATATATATATATATATATATATATATATATATATATATATATATATATATATATATATATATATATATATATATATATATCAGACTGGACGTAATAAAATAATTATATAATGTCGCATACACATATTTCTTTTTATTATTATGATTTAAATTATTATTCCCTTTTACTAATAAGAAATACTATAAAGTGATAACATCTTTTATTCTAATTGTTCCTTTTTTGCTTTAACTACTCCAATTTCATATGATGGACGGTGTTTAGACAACATTTTAGTATGAATATTTTTTTAATAAAATTTTTTTGTTTAACATCTGTTTATTTACCGAATCTTTTTTTGGTAAAGAAACTAACAGTAATTTTTGTAAGATTACAAGACAAAATTTACATATTTAGGCAATATCCTCAGCCACTGCATCGAATATTTGGTGTTGGCACAGCATGCAATAAGACGTTATTAAATCAGGTCTAAGGAATATGTCCTTTTGAGGCGTCTTATAGAGACAAGCTTTAGTAGGTTCCTTGCCAAGCATTTTGGGTGATATTTTAATTTAAGAGCGTAGGTTTTGTAGGTGTTCACCATTTCATTTTCAATTGTGGGTATATTCAGGTCACGGTGTATGCTTATGTTTCTCAATTACCATCGAGCACCAGTGATCATTCTCAAAATTTTCGATTGGAGGTGTTGGAGTTTCTCCCTGTTTGAAGGACACGCAGTGCTCCACAATTGAATCCCATATGTCCATATATGGTTAATGACATTAGTATAAATAAGTACCTTATATTCTAAGGCAAGGTTTGAATGCCTATTTAGTAGCCAGTTCAAGATATGGAGTTTCAATTTGATCTGAGCACACTTTGAGTCAATGTGTTTAGTCCAGGTTAATCGTCTCTCCAAGTGGATTCCCAGGTACTTTATATCAGAGCGTTGTGGAATGTTTTGACCATTGATGCGAATTGGGGGCCACGTGTCCTTCCTTAAGGCAAATGTTAAGTGTGCACATTTAGCTTCGTTGAACTTTATTCTCCATTTGTTAACCCACTGTTCAATAATTGCGAGGATTCAAGATGGGAGCTGTTTGTTCTCAGTATGGCGGTATAAATAATAAACTAATGGGTCTATGTGAACAAACCTGTGTAAAATCCTTTCCTGGCTTCGGGATCATTATTATTTTCGAAATCTTCCAGCATTGAGGTTAGTGCCCAGTGCGAAAAATA
This sequence comes from Clusia tigrina, assembly GCA_920105625.2. Classification (NCBI taxonomy): domain Eukaryota; kingdom Metazoa; phylum Arthropoda; class Insecta; order Diptera; family Clusiidae; genus Clusia; species Clusia tigrina. The sequence continues at coordinate 174,850,746 of OV050031.1, forward strand.
GCGTTGAATACTGTGACTAAGTGAGATTTAGCTATATTCGTAATTCTTTTATAATGTTTGCTGATATTTCATCCATTCCTGGTGCTTTTTTAAGATTTAAGTATTTACTGATTCTTCCTTGAGGTTTTCAGATGCTCACTGTTTCCACTACTCGGTATTTCACGAGGTTTAAACGATATTATGGTGGGATTTGGACAGAAGACATTACTCAGGTGATAAGCGAAGGCAGTGCATTTTTTATCATAACTTTTAGCCCAAGAGCCATTATCTTTACGAAGTGGTGACTAATGTTGTATTGGTCCCTTTAACTTCCTGGTAGTACGCCACAATGAATGCTCATTGTTGCCATGAGGACTCAAGCTTCCAAAATAGTCTGCAACTGCTTTTTGGTGTTTCTGCTTCAATATGTTTTTAAGTTTACGGGTGAAACACGCGAATTCACTCTTCAATTTTGGAGACCGATGATATTCCCATTCTCTTCTAAGACGTCGCTTTCCTTTAACCAGTTTTTCCATATCACTAGGACGGTACAATAGAGAACCTTTTTGTGTTACGGGTGTGGTGGATACATATGCTTGCTTTAAAACATTTACCAGGTCATTCAAGGTATCTTCGATGTCACGATCATCTTTTAGGGAGGCTTTATAGGTAATGTGAGTACTTATAAATTTTTTGTATTTAAGCCAGTCGGTGCATCTATTTGTCGGGTGAATAGAGTTGGAATTTGATAAGGTGTTCAGATGAATGAAGGTTGCCGAGTGGTCAAACGAAAGATCAAACGAAGTCTCAGCAGTAATGTTTTCTTTCTTATGTTTCTAAACACAGCGAAGTCTATGAGATCTAGTCTTTTGTTGATATCAGACGGCCAGTAGGTTAGCTCCCCGGTTGATATTACGTCTAGACCCAAGGTACTTATAGTATCATAAATTTGTCTCCCTTTATTTATTTATTTATTTATTTATTTACACGATTTACAGATTTAGCCTGGCTAGCAGTGGTCGCGATAATTTTCCGGGAATAGGAAACATTTTTGACTTATATTAAAAGTATTTGGGCTCAAGCGACCTTAAAGTTTTATAAAGAATAAATTGTTGCATTTTGTTGAAACATACACATTCATTATATTACATAACTATAAAATTGTAATCAGTATATCACCTACCTAGGCACATTATAATGTGATAATTATCACTACTACTCAGTTCGAAGATTTATTCAACTAGTTGAGTGAACAATTTTTAACTGCAGAATATTATAATGCTAAGGACACACATTTTGCGTCGCGACTCATAAATACCAAGGGCGGAACAAATAAGACTATATTTCTTAAGGCCGACTTGACTATATACTGGTCCACAGACCAACGGAAAATCCCAGACTTATTGGAGTTTGTAATATCGAACAGACTAAATAGAAAAGTAATGGCTAGAGAATAATGCTTTGAAGTGATCTTAGAAGTCTCTCCAGTCATTCATCATTTAAACAAATGTGCAGATGTAACAAATCAAACGCTTAACAACAAACACATCAAATTGGCTAAAGTTATGTAAAGACAGTCGCGGCCAATAACCTGTTATATATTGTCTAAATATGCCGAATGAGTTAGCTTCTAACTAAACAAGATTTCAATTGTATTTTTAAACCATCAGCTTTAAAAATACTGCTACTCCAAATAACCAATCACCACTCAATTTAATACGCCGAATTTCATTCAAAATTGAAAGACTGGTAAAGGCTAAAAGAAATATGGGACGACAATTGCAGTAAAGCGCTTAACAATCCTACTCAATTCTGTATTTCGATTGGGTTATTTCCAAAAGAATCTAAAATTTCTCACACAACAATGGCAAAATGCCAACTAAAGTTGCATCATACAGACCAATAAGTATTATATCAGTTGTTTTAAAACTATTCGCGAAGTTGTTACTGGGAAAAATAACCCCACCTCTATTAAACATAATACCGAAAAGCCAGTGGATTTTACTAGAATTATGGTACTATGGAACCAGTTTATTGATCAGTCTCCTGAAGAAGAAAGACATTCAATATAACTGCTCTGAAGAGTTCCTTGATGTCGCACAAGTCATTGCCAAACTGTGGCACGAGGGCATTGTATATAAAATAAAAAAATTTCGTTCAGTCAATATTCATATCCTCCTAAAATCATATCTGGAACAAAGACATTTTCAAGTCAATTGCAAAGATTACCTGTCACTTTAAATATTGGCTGGATGGTATTTTCTGTGTCCAATTAATTAGGTATTATACACCTCAGGCATGCCAACATATAAATACCTGCTATCCTATACTTTCGCGGATGACACCCCAAACTTCTGTTGACATAGTCAGCCAATATACGAATAGCATCACATGACATCAATGAACATCTCGATATAGTTGAAAAATTGCTTTCCAATCGACTAATAAAGATAGGTCACACCCAACGACAAAAGCATTCCACAAGAGTACACTCGTATGGGAAATGATATACAGTTTGTCAAGTAATTGTTTGCAAAATAAAAATGTTATGAAATTTTCATTTTAATATTGATTTCAGGCAAGAAATTCATATATTTAATAAAAAAAAAAATATTATACTGTAATATTTGCCCATTTTTCTCAACAGAAAACATCAAAAAATGTATTAAATAATACAAAAATATCCGTTTCTATAGCAAAAGAAAAAACAATAGACATTTCATGGTGTCAAATAATTCTTTGGAAAATTCAAGCAACATACAAATAAACTAATAAAATAACTGTAAATAATTTAATACTTAGTGAGACTATCATTAGCATCAATAACGGCTTGCAATCTTATTGGGATAGACATAATAAGTTTTTCTATATCGTGTTATAAAGGCATCTTTTCCCATTCCTTCCTCATAACTCTTATTAGAAGCGTTTTAGTATTTTACTTATTTATTTATCTCTACAAATTTATCTTAATAATAACTCTTTAAGCTGTCCTAACGACATGAAATATATATATATATATATATATATATATATATATATATATATATATATATTTTCAATAATTAACTTAACTGGAACAATTCATTCCAAGCAAATGAAATATAAAATATAAAATAAATGGATTTATACAAATAAAATTATAAAGTTATAAAATTATAAAATTATAGAAATGGATGATTTATACAATTAAAATTAAAATACACAACAAAATCAATAAACAATAAGATAAATACAGATCACAATTTATGAGCAAAGCAATACAGATTGTCCAGAAATTCTCTGCGCCCGAAAGTAGCCACCAAGTTCATTCCTGAACTGTACAGTGTTGCCAATACTTCGCAGCCGTACAGGAAGTGAGTTCCAGAGTCTAACTACATACACGAAAAACTGACGATCAGAGATAAGAGACGAGTGTTTGCACGGGACAAGTTGGTTACAATGACAGGAATGTGTGAACCTGAGACATCTACACAAATAAGGAGGTTCCCGGGTGTAAAGATTCTTGTGAAGAAAGATGATAGTTTTAGACTACAAGAGTTGATGAAATGTGATCCCAAAAACTTGCCTTGATAAAGTAGATAAATGATCTGTTCTACTCAAGCCATAAATATACCTTGTTATATTATTAAATAGGACATTAAGGCTTCGTTTGCCAGCTGCATCACAATTCAAAAAATTGCACTAACCATACAGCAATGTTGGAAGAAGGTAGGCCTTAGCCAACAGCATTCTGATTCCTTGTGGGGTGAAATATTGCGTTGACCACAGTGAACGCAGCATACCGTAAACTTTGCCATCCGTGACATAAACGTGGTTACTCCATGTTAGAGTACCATCAAATATAACTCCCAGGTTTTTAGCCGTGTTTACACATTCAATTTAAGACCCATTCATTATAATACTGGGTAGTACTATGGTATCAAAGTGTTTCTTGTAAGTCACTAAACATTTTGACTTAGCTGGATTAAGGCAAACCCCATTTTTCTTTGCCCAGTTATATACATCTGATAAGTTATTATTTATTTGAGTGACACAATTAATAATTTCGTCCCTTTTATAGTTTTAAGTAGAGTTGGACGTCATCAGCATACAAATGAATATCACAATCGTGCAATTCAGTCGATAGATCATTTATATATATACAAAAAAGAAGAAGGTCCAATATGGACCCCTGTGGTACAACTCCCACTGCCGACAAGAAATCCGAAGCCTCGTCATCACACTGACCCGGTTGGTAAACCGATTGGGTTCTATCTGTAAGGTATGATTCTATCAACTTCACTGCACCGGATGAGAACTTGTACATTCTCAGAAGCTTCGTACATAAAATATTGTGGTCAACACAGTCAAATGCCTTTGAATACTCTCATGAACCCAGACTGTCGTTATGTTATAATGTTATTGTCTGCTAAATACTTTTTATATTATTTCGCCATTACTAGTTCAAATACCTTGGACAGGTATCTTAAAATTGCTATTGGTCTAAAATCGTTATCAGACTTTGGGTTTGCCTTAGAATATAAGGTACTTATTTATACTAATGTCATTAACCATATATGGACATATGGGATTCAATTGTGGAGCACTGCGTGTCCTTCAAACAGGGAGAAACTCCAACACCTCCAATCGAAAATTTTGAGAATGATCACTGGTGCTCGATCGTAATTGAGAAACATAAACATCCACCGTGACCTGAATATACCCACAATTGAAAATGAAATGGTGAACACCTACAAAACCTACGCTCTTAAATTAAAATATCACCCAAAATGCTTGGCAAGGAACCTACTAAAGCTTGTCTCTATAAGACGCCTCAAAAGGACATATTCCTTAGACCTGATTTAATAACGTCTTATTGCATGCTGTGACAACACCAAATATTCGATGCAGTGGCTGAGGATATTGCCTAAATATGTAAATTTTGTCTTGTAATCTTACAAAAATTACTGTTAGTTTCTTTACCAAAAAAAGATTCGGTAAATAAACAGATGTTAAACAAAAAAATTTAATTAAAAAAATATTCATACTAAAATGTTGTCTAAACACCGTCCATCATATGAAATTGGAGTAGTTAAAGCAAAAAAGGAACAATTAGAATAAAAGATGTTATATATATATATATATATATATATATATATATATATATATATATATATATATATATATATATATATATATATATATATATATATATATATATATATATATATATATATATATATATATATATATATATATATATATATATATATATATATATATATATATATATATATATATATATATATATATATATATATATATATATATATATATATATATATATATATATATATATATATATATATATATATATATATATATATATATATATATATATATATATATATATATATATATATATATATATATATATATGGCAGCAAAAACAAAAAAACTTTTTTTTTTAGAAATTGCGATCTGTCAAACGTCAGCTGTTAAAATTGCACCCAAATTCATCGATTAGTTTATTTGTTGTAGTCGTTTGAAGTAATCACCTTTTGTGTTTCTAGAAAAATGGAAAAAAGCTAATTTCGTGCAGTGATTAAACACTATTATTTGAAAGGGAAAACGGCGAAAGAGACAAAAGAAAAGCTCGATAAACATTACGGTGAGTCTGCTCCGTCAGATTACATGGTAAAATATTGGATTGCTGAATTTAAACGCGGCCGAACAAGCACTGCAACAATACCATCAACAGGAAAGCCAAAAGAGGTGGTTACTGAAGAAAATATCAAGAAAATCCTCGATATCGTTATGAATGATCGCCGAGTCAAGTTGCGTGAGATTGTTGAAATGGTAAAAATATCATATGAACGTGTGTTCAACATTTTGCATGAACATTTGCATATGAAAAAGCTATCGGCAAGATGGGTGCCGCGTTTGCTCAGTGTCGAACAAAAACGAGTTCGACAGACCACTTCACAGCGGTGTTTGGACATGATAAAGCGTAATCCTGTTGATTTTTGGCGTCGATTAATAACTGTTGATGAAACGTGGGTCCACTACTACACACCTGAAAGCAAAAATCAATCGAAACAATGGGTGGAAGCTGGGGGAAGTGCTCCGAAGAAGGTGAAGGCAGTGAAATCGGCTGGCAAGGTTATGTCCACTGTATTTTGGGATGCACAAGGAATATTTCTCATCGATTATGTTGAAAAAGGATCCACAATCATGGATGGAAAGTATTATCGTGCATTATTGGATCAATTGATTGATGCAATCAAGGAAAAACGACCACATTTAAAGAAGAAAAAAATGCTCTTTCTTCAAGACAACGCACCGGTTCACACAGCATTAGCTACGATGCTAAAATTACATGAAATACACTTCGAATTGGTTAATCATCCACCTTATAGTCCAGATTTAGCTCCTAGTGACTTTTCCTGTTTCCTTGACAAAATGGCGCGCAGGAAAAAGATTCATCTCAAACGAAGAAGTGATTACCGAAACTTACGAGTATTTTGAGGGGTTCCCGAAATCGTATTATTCAGATGGTAAAAAAAAGTTTGAATATCGTCTTACTAAGTGTGTCGAAGTAAAACGAGACTATGTTGAGAAATAAATGGTTTTGGAATAAAAAAATGTTTTTTTCCTACTTAGGCAGCTTCAATATCAATCCGCCCTCGTACGTATATAACATTTATTTATATTTCCTATAGAATTTCTATAGAACTGTGTTGCGTTTTTTTGTTTTATAATTATTATTAAACATTTAAATAAAAGTTTAATATTTTAACAACATAGTTTAATGCAGATAGAAAAATATTTTGTAAAATTTTTTATATTTTTGTTGCCATAAGTTCATTAAAGAGATTAAACAAACCAAACAATTATAAATTAATATAGGAATTAACTAATAGTTTGAATAAATTTATCTTATTAGAATATACAGTAGAGTACCTCATATTAAGTTTAAAAATAGTAAAGTTCTTACTATTGTAATAACGGGAGTCGAATCTGATATCGCTCCTTCTGAAGTCAAAGAAGCACTTATGACCCAGGTTTCACGGCTCGGTCGCATCAAAATCCCACAATCGTTGCTTCGCGTCAAATGCTGAAAAGCCCAAAAAGGGGGAAGTGCATATATGTACGAGTATATAAGCTTCGTTCGCTACCTTTTTGATCGTATAATTACGGTGGAAGAGCCCTTCAAGCGTAGTGCTCCAGTTTAATGTACTAATTGTCAAGAATTTGGCCATACAAGGGCATTTTGCACACTTCGTAGTGTATGTGTTGTCTGTGGCAATTTGCACCCCTCGTCTGCATGCGGAAAAATTATAGTGCAACTACAGTAAACTAGAAACAAGAAGTATCCACACCAAAAAAATAGTCGTTATCAATCCAATTTAAACATTTATCACTGCGCAACCACAGAAGCCAATCTCATACCCCGAAATAAAAAAAAATTTCTTTAAACATAGAGCAGAACTCAACCATGGCATATGCAAATATATTGAAAAACAACTCTCAACAACCAAATAATATACAAACAACCCATAATTGCACATTACCCAACCACCAAGCAAATGCACTTGAACTAATGTTACAAACTATGATGCAACAGATGATAAAAAAAAACAAGCAATGATAGCAAAATTATGAATGGCTTAAAAATATGTCACTGGAATGCAATCGACCGCTATCTGAGGGTCGTCTTTTTTGATAGATCAACCTAAGTAGAGTTTTGATGCCGGATTATAAATACGTTATAATTTGACCTTTATCCTCATGAGGAATTGGCGGTGTATGCTCGCTTTGAGGCCAGAAATTGACTCTCAAAGCATCAATATGTTTTAAAAACATTAATATCGGAATCTCCGCCAGAACTGTGCCACTGCTTTGGTCCGCCCGCAATACTAGATACCAACGATTCGGAGACCGTATGCCTATATATCACAACTTCAACTACTGTATTTTGATGTTAATTCGTGTGTAAAACGGACGTGTTTCAAATCGCTCCGGACAGTTTCCAAAAAAGGTATACGGGTATAAAGACCAATTAAAGTGAATTCAAGCATTAACAGTCGAGATAGTGACTCTTTTATTGATTTGAGTGTGTATTGGTTTGCCTTTATTGGAAAACAAAACACAATTAGTTAATTTAAACAAAATTAAAACTTAGTGGTTCAAAATATAAAACCATAACAATTTACATGAGCATTCGGTACTCAACGCCACAAGCGATAGATCGATGCGTCATCCGCATGCAGAAACAGACAGTAACCACGGTTGCCACTTTGGTAATTTCCTACCAAAACTGGTAACTTTTTTTTGCTTTGGTAACTTGGTAGCTTCATTTTGATTTTGGTAACTTTTTGAATTTACTCAATGGAGTCTTCTTACTTTGTTATCAAATGATCTCAATCAAAACGATGATATTACTTCTTTTTGGGATAATATAAGTTTAAAAAAAAATGGGCTTAATGAATATATATTTAAGGAATTGACTGATTTTCAGCAGCCGCTGAAAGAAAATTTTTTGATTTAAGTTTAATTAAAACCAAACTTAGAAATAAATTAGAATATGAAACATTAAACAACATAATGTTGGCAAAAAATTGGCTGGTTCCAAACATTATGTTTGGTCAGCTAAAGATTATATTAAATAATTTTTTTTTCTTATTTCGTTAAAATGTGAAGTAAATACCTGAAGTAATGTTATGTTTATTTTTTTGTTATGTTATTTTGTTTTTAATATATGAATAAGTGATTATAATTATATATAATAGAAAAATATATATGTACTGAATTTTTTTAAGTTTTTATCAATAAAATTCAAAAATGGTAACTTTTGCTCAGATTTCTATCTTTATTACGCCCACACCAGTAAAAGTAATAAACGAACAAAAGCAAAATACCATTTCTCTTTGTACCACAAACAAATTGAGCACATACGCCTCTTAATTAGGCTCGGATGCACTAAGTATTAGCGATGAAATTTTAGGTATAATTGAATCTTTTTCCTACTTTTTGAATCCTAAAGGTACTTTATGGACTACCGAAGCATTTTAAGAACAATTTTATCTAAGAAGTCTTTTTCTACAATCTGACCAAAAATAATGGAAATCTTCTCTATTATTCTTGCATTCTGACAAGTCTCTTCTTTAACATCCCTGCACTTATCGTAACAATTCACTCTCAATATGTGAATGTAAGAAATTCAAAGAAAGAGAAGAATTCATTTTTAGCTGCTAATCTCAACTTTGACGATAAAATGAAGGCGTGAAAATTTTGTGAAAAGTAAAATTTGTTTCTGTTTTTGGATGCGATAGACGCGTAAGTTGATTTGTAAAATAGCTGTGAAAAAAGCAAAAAGGTTTGGATGAGGAAGATTGCGAGCAAAAGTAAGTGGCTGAATAATGATAGACCATGTTGGAACTATAGAATCAGTTTTTTGTGTTTAAAATTTTAGTAATAATGTGATTGACAAGAAGAAAAAGCGTGACATTAACATTCATTTTCGAAAAAAGGGATTGGCAAAATTCGAGTGTCTTGAGAAGGACGCTAGGTTGAGACAGGGAATGAAATGTGCGATTTTTTGCAACTTAAGCCACAAAAAAAAGTGTTTCAAGCTGTGCCGACCAAAATATGTTGCAAAGTGCAAAACTCCAAATATTGCCAATTTTATGGAAAAAACGAACCGGAGTTGCAAGCAGAAAATAGAGCTAAGTCGTTGGAAATTTGGTTGTGTTTGTAGCTTGCCATTACGCAACCTAGATTATTTAAATAAGTGCGTAAAAAGTGCGACCGATTCTAAATTCAACATATATCGCACAAAAGGCCAAAAAATGATTACATCGGTTACCGGCCTACAAAATTTTAGAAATATTCACCAAATAGCCCAAAATCAGTACTATTAATCAGTATTAAAAGTTGGCAATTGTTGTGCGCGTCTACAAAGAAACTTGCCGTGATCGGTTTTTGCATTTCGCTCCAATCAGTGACTATTGATCACATTTTTAATCCACTTATCAAGGTGTTAAATGAGCACAGAATTGCCCTCAAAAATTTATTGGGCTTCTCTGCTGATAATTGTGCAACCATGATGGGAAAGCACAACGGTGTACAAACAAAGTTGAAAGCAATTGATCCAAAAATATTCGTTTGTGGCGGCATCTGCTACAATCTCAATTTCTCTTCTGAAGCAGCTGCAGCTACGTTTCCATCAAGTTTCGAAAAGTTATTGCTGCATATTTACCATCATTTTTGCCACAGTGCGAGCCGAAAATTTGATTTCACCCTGTTTGAATTCGAGTTTGGGATGGAGATATCATACAATTCTGCAGCTTGCTTCTACACGTTGGATCTCCAGGCAGGTCAGATTTCCTTGAAATTACACAGTTAACCTTTAACTTATTTTGTTGTTTGTTTCTCAAATTTAGAATGTTGTTGATCGAATTTTGGGGCTATGGGTACCGTTGGACGCCTACCGTTGGACGCCTATCAAGCAAATGTATTTTCTATCTTTATCCTACATACTGAAAATTATAAATGTTGTAAACATCGAAATGCAATCTGAGGAGGCTAAAATGCATGTACCTAATGCAAGATTGACATAACTTTTCAAGCACATTTGCAGAAATGTTATGTCTAAGAATAGAATAGATTAAAATTCCATTCAGTTATTGAATTTGTATGAAAATATTGCAATTGACAATGTGTTCTGTGGAGTTATTAATAGTGAATATCGATCTTTAGCCAAAACTGATGAAATAAAAAAACTTGAAAAGATATCGATTTGTGAAGGCACGAAGTAAGCCAAATGAAAAACACACTCAATGAATATATGTTTCCTAATAGCTATCGTATTTCTCTCAGTGTTTTATCTTTGCCACACTACTCAGCATGTGTGGAGCGAATTTTTTCGGTGCAAAGTTTGATTAAAACTAAGTGCCGAAACAAGCTTTTGCTAGAAACCTGCGCTGCCTTAGTACAAACTAGAGATCTTATTAAAAGTCATAATCGAAATTACGATTTTGATCTATTTTCAATTAATGAATTTAATCTATCAAATAACAATTTCCAGTAAAATTAAATATTGGACTGAAGTAGAAAAGTATGGAATCTAAAAGGTCTTTCATTGCTTTTTTTTATAAGTTTTGAAATATCATGAGTGATTTTTATACGATTAACAGACGACTGAAATTCAATTATCTGTTCATGTCAAGTTCATAAATCTGAATACATAAAACTGAAAAATTCAAATCCTGTAAAAAAACATTTTTAAATAAATGGGTTCAGATTTACGAATTTCACATAAAGGGTTTTCCAATAAGAGGTGTTATTTTGGTATTCAAAGAAAAATGCCATTTTTTGAGATAAATGATCAGATGTTTATTTCATAATAAAGAGGAAGCTATGCCGTTAATAATGAAAAACAACATCAGCCAAATGACCACCACGACCACGCTTACAGGACCATATCCTTTTCATGAAATTTTCCATAACCAAATCGCAAAGTGGCTGCCCTATGTCCTCGATAGCCTCACGAATTCTATCTTGGAGGTCTTGAATCGACGCTATGCTGTTGGTGTAGACCTTATCTTTCACGTGGCCCCAAAGGAAGAAGTCGCAAGGTGTTAAATCACAAGATCTCGGTGGCCAATTGTGATCACCTCTTCGAGAGATAACACGGTCCGGAAACTTTTCCCGTAAAAGAGCAATGGTTTCGTTGCTTGTGTGGCACGCAGCGCCGTCTTGTTGAAAGTAAACGTTGTTCAGATCAATACCATCCAACTCCGACCATAAAAAATCATTAATCATCTCTCGATAGCGCAATCCATTCACCGTAACTGTTGATCCAACCTCATTTTCGAAAAAGTAAGGTCCAATGACCCCGCCGGACCATACACCGCACCAAACAGTCACACGTTGAGGATGGAGAGGCTTCTCAACAATAATTCTTGGGTTTTCCGAGCCCCAGATGCGACAATTTTGCTTGTTGACGTAGCCACCGAGGTGGAAATGGGCCTCATCAGTCAAGATGATTTTTCGATGGAATTCCGGATCATTTTCATGCATTTCAAGGACCCAATCAGCAAAGACACGACGTTGTTGATGATCGGCCGGCTTGAGTTCTTGTGTTAACTGAAATTTATAGGCCGTAAGACCCAAGTCTTTAAGCAAAATACGGTATAAAGACGTTTGTGGAATGCCCAATTCCAAAGAACGACGAGGAATGGACAAACCTGGGTTTTCTTTAACACTTTGGGCTACAGCAGCAATATTCTCAGTTGTTCTTGAGCGACGTGCACGGGTTTTATTCTTCACATCACTAACTTGTCCCAACAGCTCCAATTTTTCCACAAATTTCTGTATTGCGGTCCGACAAGGTGCTTCACGACGACCCAAAAAAGCTTTAGTTTTGTGAACTGTGACTGCAAGATTTTCACCATTTTTGTAGTGAATTTTAATAATTTCAATGCGTTGTTGAAGCGTGTATCGGTCCATTTTTAGTAATGTCGTAGTTTCTACTTGTCAAATGTCAAAGAATAAAAGCTTTAAAAGTGACAGCTACCGAAATACCGGGTAATTCAAAATAACACCTCTTGTTGGAAAACCCTTTACAATTATAATTGAATTTCAGTCGTCTGTCGATCGAATAATTTCAACCTATGTGATATGATTAAATTTAATTTACATTCATTCATTAGTGTATGAAATCTTTATGTACATATCTAATTCTTTTTTTTGTTGAGTTTACTTTTGGTATCCGTAAAAAACACTTAAATAAATAGAAAAATTGAAATTCGCTATATTGTTTTTTATGCTTATGTTAAAACAAAATTTGTAAAAAAAACCATTTCATAACTACTTTAGGTACTTTCAGGCTAAAAATGTAAAATTTGCGGCAATTTAAAAAAATTTTAAATATCAACAATGCTAAATATGCTTAAAAATTCCTAGCTCTCTTGAATGGGTCTCTCCAAATTTAATCGCATTGCCTTCAATACAAAATAAGATCAACACAGGTTCTGCTACGTGTATATACAACAACAGCTAGGTTAGGTTAGGTTGCGAAGGCGTGTGTGGATACGAAGTATCTGCACTTATACTCGGAGACATCTATGTCTGTTTTGACGGCCTTCAAAAATGGCAAGAGGAGGCATACTCGTCTTTACCCTCTATTTCCGTAAACATTGGAAGTACCATCCGTATTAAATTATATGGTTTCCCAGATGAAAGTGAGAAGATCCGATAAATCTAACTTCGTTATCTCTGTAAAACTTGTGAAGAAGCGCGACCCAAACATGTCGTTTCAACTGTAGTCTCGGACATTGACATAAAAAGTGATGAATCAAGTCTATTTCTTCTTCATCATGGCAACTCCTACATAGCCCGCTCGACGTAATACGTCAACGTTGAAGCATTGGTGCGATAGCACAATGCCCGGTAATTACCCCCGTAACCACCATTACTGCAGGTTTGTTGAGCCATAAGAGAACCTTCGTTCTCTCCATGTCTAACCTAGGCCATAAGGCCCTTGAAACTTCACAGTCGTCACGATTAGACCATAAGTTATTTGTCACTGCAATAGTGAATTCATCTACGTTCCTAAACAGCTCGCATTTCGGGATTTGTATTGAGGTATCTGCTTCGTTAATGTCCATTTCAGAGCCCCTTCTGGCCATCTCGTCCCCTAATTCATTCCCTTCTACATCGCTATGTCCGGGAACCCAGCAAAGTGAGACCTTGTGGGTTCCAATGTTCTGTAGTGAGGTACCACATTTCATTACCAGCTTCGATTTAACTGTCTTGGATTCTATTGCCTTAAGCGCCGCCTGACTATCCACAAAGATAGTGATATTCGAAGGTAGAATTGTATAACTTTGTATCATTCCGGCCGCTTTCTCAATTGCATAGACTTCGGCCTGAAAGACGCTGCATGCGTCAGGCAGCCGATATGACTGTTCTGCCTGCAAGTCTTCCGAGAAGGCACCGGCCCCCGTTCCACCCTCCATCTTTGAGCCGTCAGTGTAATGTCGGAATTACCCGTCACAGAGCCTAAATCCAAGTCTTCCCTGGTTGGATGAGAGTTGGAATTCTAGCTATAAAATCTATAGTAGAAGTCATGTAGCCATTTCTAAGTCAGCCGTAACTATCCTTTGACATTTCCGTCTTATTTTGCTCAAATTTGTACAGTGTCCAAAGTTGGCAGATTTCCACGTTTGGCACTCCCTTAGTCTGAAATCACACTTGGCGACACAACCCTGAATGAATACTCTTAGTGGTAAGAGGTGAAAAAATAATTTTAAGCCTTCTTGAGGTACGCTGCTTACAGTCCCTGAGATTCCCAGGCTAGCAAGTCTTTGTACTTTTTCAATATGGGTTTGATTACATTTCCTTCCCAACGCCTTCAACCAGTCGATGGACCCGTAGGTTAAAATTCGTTTAATGATTGTGGTGTACATCCCATACACGATGTACGGTGACAGTCCCCATTTTTTCCCAAAGATCCTTTTACAGGTATAGTATGCAGCCAAACCCTTCTTTCTTCTCTCCTCAATATTCCTTCTCCAATTTAACTTGGAGTCCAGAATGATCCCTAAGTATCTTGCTTCTGAAGAGAGATTCAATGTTACCCTACCTAACTTTGGAAAAGAGAACTCAGGGATTTTTGTTTTCCTGGTGAACAAAACTAGCTTCGTCTTAGTAGGGTTAACTCCTAAGCCGTTGCGCGCAGCCCATCCGAAATTCTCGCCCAATGCTGATTCCATGATTGCCCGGGATTAGTATGGCAATGTCATCAGCGTAGGCTACAATTTTTGTTCTCTTTGCTTTGAAGGTTCCTAAAATCTCACTTACTACCAGAAGTCATAGCAGAGGTGATAGCAATCCCCCCTGCGGTGTACCCGCTGCAGTCCTCCTAATCACCGAGGCCGACCCCATAGTGGTGTTAATGACCCTACTTACTAAAATTGTGTTAATCCATGTCACTCTGAATTTCTTCACTCCGTGATCTCTCAGGGCATAACAGATCGCCTCTGTATTTACATTGCTGAAGGCCCCTTCAATGTCTAAAAAAACCTACCAACGTGCATTCTTTATAGTTCATTGACCTCTCAATGATACCAACCATTTCATGAAGTGCGCTATCCACTGATCTACTTTTATTGTATGCGTGTTGCGCGATATCCATTGTGCGAATATTGGTAACCCTTCTAATATACAAGTCGATTTGTCTCTCAAGTGCTTTAATAATAAACGATGAAAGACGTATTGGTCTGTAATCCCTGTCAGTAGAACGCTTTGTTTTTCCCGTTTTTGGAATGAAAACCACCCTGACTTCTCTCCAACTTTTTGCCACATACCCATCCTTCAGACTCCTTGTGAAGATGTGAACTAGATGGGAAATCACGCCTTCAGCAGAATGTTGCAGCATAGCCGGTATAACCCCATCAGGACCCGCTGACTTATACGGGTCGAAGGAGCCTATCGCAATTTGAGCTTCCTTCACAATATCCGACACGTCGGTCCTTGAAACACAGGCAAGATTTATCGACTGCGTATCGACGGTGTACGAGTCCGTTTAACCTGGAAAGTGCGTTTCCATCAAAACCTCCAGGGACTCCTGTCACTACCCAGTTCATGAGCCATCCCGTCTCTTCACACTGCCGAGAACCGTCGTGGTTCTGGACAGTATTTTTCTAAGTCTTGATGCATCATTGACCGACTCCAGAGTTCCGCAGAACTGCTGCCAGGACTAACTTTTTGCAGCTTTAATTTTACTTTTATACTATAAAATTTTCCAAATCCTCTTCCAGCCGAGTGTTTTTGGCCTTGTTGAAGAGTTCTCTCTTGGCTTTTTCCTAAACAGTCCTAAGTCTGCGTTCCACCAAGCCGGTTTTGGTTTAGCACGCGGCCTAGTCAAAGGACAAGATAGTTCAAAAGATTTTCTCAGTATTCCAGTGAGACGACCTACCGCCTTGTCAATGTTAGCATTCCCTTCGCCGACTTTGACTTTCATCAAAGTAAGTTTTTGGGTTGCCAGTCTTGAGAATTTGGACCAGTCAGTCTTTTTTGGGTTCCTAAAAAGCCGTGGGGTCTCTACCTCTGAGTAGATTGAGAAGCGTATCCGACTATGATCCGAAAAGGAGCTGTCGCCAGATACTCTCCAATTGTCGACCCTTATGGTATTAGATCCAGTGGCCAGAGTGGTATCAATAACTTCCTCCCTAACCTTATTAGAAAACGTTGGCTGCTTTCCATTATTACACAAAGTTTGGCTAGTAGAGAGAATGTAATCAAAAATGGACTCACCTCTAGCATTGGTGTTAGTACTGCCCCAGAGCTCATGGTTCCCATTTGCGTCGCAGCCGGCCACTATGCCCAGTACGAGCGACTCACCGTAAGCTTGTGCCTTTGCTCGCATACCACCATTGTAAGGTCTCCAGTGCTGTAGGGGGTAAGAAGATCTTACGTTGTGTTTGTGGAATGTAGAGACGATAAACATCCATCCCGAGTCCGTTTACCTTACCTCTGACGTGCCAAGGCTCTTGAACAAGAGCTACGTCCACATCGTCCTTTGCGATAAACTTAATTAAATCAAGCGAGCCTGAGATGGAGTGATGCAAATTAATTTGCACCAGCTGTAGCTTCCTCTCCATTGGCTTTTGACCGGTCGCCCGGCACGCGAACCTTAGTCTAGAGACTAAGAGACTAAGAGTCTAGAGACTTCTTGTTGTTGCAACCAACGACCTTAACACCCCTCTGCCAGCGGGCCCCGTCAAACTGTCAGCCCCGACCATTTCCGCTATCAGCCGCGCCTCCACTAGTAACCAATTCTCCGGCGTTATCTTCCCATCAGGGTCAACTCTGCCGATGATATCTACCTGTAGCTCCATAGCTGATTCGAAGGAGGCCGACTTTTTTGAAGCCCTCTGAGCTTGCTCATCATACCGAACTTTTTTTGGAGTTTTGCCCGATGCCAAGGTATGTGGCTCCTTCAAAGAACTCGGCTTTGACGGCACTTTTACGCGGTCACCTGTGGCCTTGTCCGCCTTACCTCTTTTACTGGAGGTAGAAGCGTTGTTCTTATTGGACTTTGCCCCAACAATTCCTTGCTCCATTTTATTGCGGCGTTATTTTTCTCAAACCTTGCTACGACCTTTTCTCCCTTTTTGTAAAGGAAGAAAGATCTATTGCCTTTCGTTTCCGAAGGTAGTAAGCTGAGCGTTTATAGCCATTCCTGGCCGTTTGCTCTTTTGTTAGGTTTACCACCTTCCTCTTCTCCTTCCCCGGCTCAGGAGCATGTGGAGCGGAGGGCTGAGAAGGACTGAGCAATTGCATCCCAACATCCGACTCTATATCATAGACATTGCTGACCTGTGACAACGAGTGTTCATCGGTTGCGTGGTCTATGCGCAAGCCCATCAGCTGAGATGCTCTGCGATCCCCTCAACCTCCACTTCACAGACCTCTTGCCTGTCCAAAGTTGGCTTGGAGACCCTCCCAGTAGCACTAGCAGACATCGCGGATTGGGGATCCGACCCCCTGCACCGTAAACTCTTCCACTTTGGTTTCAGATATCTCAGTGTCAAAAACACCCCCACCCTGTAGAGTTTGTTTACTGTCTACCAACCCACTCACAATAAGACTCAGAAAATTCGACCGCTCCTATCATGGAAAACAGACGCACACGGTAGATATTTGTTCGTAACTCATCGGTCGGTCTGTCTAAGAACATTGGCGGCCCTGCCAGGGGGCAGTATATGGCCGCCTTTGGTTAAAATAGTCCGACGAATCTTTGCAACTTAAGCCCCCACATCACGCCAAGGTGCCTACCATATGGGAACCACAACAATTAACTAATGTTGCAAATAAATCATTAGAAATATAGAGAGCAAAACCAAGCGCAATAACACAAACAGGTATTGATCGATACATAACAATAATACGAAAACGCAGCCCGCTCTCCAAGTCAAAAAAGACCAAATTTGTTAAACTGAATACAGGTACCCTGTCTTATAGCAGCAACCGTTTTGCACTATTAAGCGATAATGCTGAGCCTGAACTAAAAAAAATATTCCATTCAAACCACCACCAATTTGACTGCGTGAACGCAACTCAAATATGTTAATAGGAAATATTGCCAGCTTAGTAGATAAAAATAATTTTCAAGTAATTCCGTTGCTAAAGGGTAAAATACAGGAAACAAAAATACAAATTTACTCAAAAAAGGACTATCGTAGAGTTGTTTCTTACCTGGAGTTAAAGAGTAGAAAAGGCCTAAAAGACTAGAACTTGAAGTAGGCCCTATAAAACTAAAAGGTGTTCTGCAAGAGTCTGGATTCACAGTGAAATCTGTTTTTAATATTAGGAATAGGGACAAAGTTCCGCAATCACTTTACAGAATAGAGCTCGAACCAGGAAATATTACTCTAAAACAAAATGAAACCCACCCCATCTACAACGATATTTAATGCATCGTAGAATAAGAGTCGAGGAGCCTCACAAACGTAAAGGCCCAACACAATACACAAACTGTCTGGAGTATGGTCATTAAAAATCTTACTGCACCCTATGCGTTGCGTATGGTGACTTCCAGCCATCAACTGAATGCAAGCTGAACAGAAGTGAGAAAGACTCAAAAAATGCAGCAATTGCGGGGGTAATCAAACAGCCAATTAAAGAGGCTGCCCGATATATACTCAATTAAAAATCAGTATGAATCAAACTGCTAAAACAGTTCGCACCCACAAATATAGTGCTGGACCTACCTACACAAACCATATTGAAACCAGCACAGAAAAGATTTATTTATCCACTAGCTATGTGAATGTACTAAAAATCGGCATTTCAGATAAATCGAGTAACGCTATGCAACCTCAAAACTTACAAACATTAATATTTAACTTGTCCCAGTGCAGTCCTAGCTTCATGTCGTGGGTACAATCCATGATTCAAGAACTTGTACAAGACTTGCTAATGAAAACTCTACTTTCTCAAAAATGAATGTTGTAAAAATATGCCATTGGAATGCTAACGGTATTAACTGACACAAAATTCAAGTAAAACATATTCTACCCAGTAACTTCATAGACATGATGCTTATCTCAGAAACTCATTTAACTGCAAAATATAACTTGAAACTAGCAGGCTACAGTTTTTACTCAACACACCACCTACAAGGGAAAGGGCATGGTAGTACGGTAATACTTATTAAGGCCCGATTAAAGCATTACTTTCTGGAATCCTATGCCAAACAAAACATCCAATCAACTTCCATCTCCTTACAGTGTTGGGGTGAGAGATTCGTAATTTCATCAGTTTATTGTCCACCTAGGTTTTCTACTTCTACAACCGATTTTGTTTCTTTCTTTAAATCGCTCGGTAACAAATTCCTCTCAGCCAGAGACTTCAACTTTAAGCATACTTATTGGGGCTCACAGTTAATTAATCCTAAAGGTAAACAATTTTTTAATGCGCTGATAGACTCTCAAAATGGTCTAGACTTTATAACATCTGGAAAACCCATATACTGGCCCACCGATCAAAGAAAAATTCCCGATCTTATTGGCATAACCAACAATATAGAAAGGTCTTTGTTCGAAACTGAGTCCTATTTTGACTTATCATCCGACCACTCCCCGGTAATAATAAATTTAAAAATAAAACCAGAAATTGGAAAAAAAAATAAAACTGACCTCCAAGAAAATAAACTGGCTCAAATATCGTAAATATATTAGAACCCACGTGTGCGTCAATCAAAAACTTAACAGGAAAGAGGGTATTGAATCGGCGACGCAGGATCTTGGATCAATAATAAATACAGTTACTAATAGTGCCACGCCCGAACAAAACTCAACTGATTCCAATAAGACACACATTACATCGCACCACGTAGAATGCCTCGTTAAAGAAAAGAGAAGATTAAGGCGTGAGTGGCAAAATATAGATCGCCAGCACTAAATGTGAGACTAATATCAGCTCAAATCTGCTGAAAAACAAGAAAAGGAAGAAAGTCTAAATAAATACCTGGAAGATTTGGCTCCTCTCAAAGTCACAAATTACTCTCTCTGGAGAGCTACAAAAATAGTTAAAACACCGATGGATAATGAATCACCTCTAAGACAAAGCGATGGCACTTGGGCAAAAACAGATGAAGAAAAAGGCAATTCATTTGCAGCGCACCTCATGTCAATCTTTCAACCTAATCCGTCTACCCGCAACAACAATAGCATTCAGAATGTTTCAACAACGACGCGGGCAGTACCAACTCATTTTAAACCAAAGGAAGTCAAACGCCTGTGTACAACGAGTCTCAACCCAAAAAAGCACTTGGATGTGATTTAATTACCAACAAAATGATAAGTAAATTGACGCAAATAGCTCTGATGCATCTTACACATATTTTTAATGCAATCCTCCGTCCGGGCCACTTTCCTACAGCTTGGAGAAATAATAATGATACTAAAAAGGAAAAGACCCTTCTCAAGTATCTTCATATCGGCCCATAAGTCTCCTGCCAACCCTCTCTAAATTGCTCGAGCGGTTTTTGCTGGAAAAATTAACATCGAAGCTCAATTCAATTATTCCTCATCACCAATTTGGGTTCCGCAAGCATCATGGAACTATCGAACAAGTGCACCGCATTGCTTCTGAAATAAAACGAGCATTCGAACAAAGGATGTACTGCTCAGGAATATTCCTAGATGTCGCACAGGCCTTTGACAAGGTGTGGCATGGAGGATTTATCTATAATATTATAAAGTTTCTGCCGAGCAATTCGCACATGCTTCTGGAGTCATATTTAACAAATCCGAAATTCAGAGTTAAATATAAAGAATTCCTAACACTAGACTTTGAAATTATGGCTGGAGTGCCACAAGGTAGTTTGCTTGGCCCTATGCTATACACTTTGTATAATTCTGCTTTGCCAACTGATAAATAACTCGTTACCTCGACTTTTACGGATGACACAGCTATCCTGAGCAATCACCAAAATCCACGCGGGATTTAGAAGAACATTTAGAAAATTAGAAAGTTGGCTAGCCAATAGGTGCATCAGCTCTCGTCAATGAATGGCCCAAACTCCTTTAATCTGTTCCTTTTTATAGGTTTTCACCATTTAACAATTCGTGTGCCATACACCGCCGACAATCGCATGGCGACAGTGCTTCGAGGCAGCATTTCGTGGCAGCGTTTATAATGTCAATTCCTCCGGCACCGAGAACCATCCCCGTCTACATATTTTATACCATGCTTTGCACTGCTGAGACAGCGCATGGCGACAATGCATTTCTTATGTGTTTCCTCGAGTATCGAGAACTATGACCGTTTACCGTGTCTACATGTAGCCGCAGACGCTGTTGCAGCATAGTGTCACTTTAATGGCCGAAAAATTATGTACACAAATAAATACGATTAATTATTTATTTAAAGTATATAGAATAATAATGTATATGTGACCTTCTCCGAGAAAAGGGACCTAGTGTGTGAAAATGAAGTTTTGAGAAAAACGCATTTAAAGTTTCATAACGCATTATCACTGTGAACACACCTTCAGTTGGGAGATGCCGTTTTTTGACACACTAGGTCCCTTTTCTCAGAGAAGGTCACATATAGATAATAATGTACAGGTGAGTCTCGATTATCCGTGATGGTCGGGACCGGAAGCATTCTGGATAATCAATTTTCCCGGTTAATCGAGTAAAAATTTTTACTAGTTTTTAATTTTTTTTTTAAATTAAGAAATAATTGTTGGTGTATATATTTAGAAAATTATAAAATAATTCAAGTATTTAAAGTACACGTTTAAGTAGTATAAAGAAAAAAAAATTTTTGCCAGAAAATACTGAACAATACATATGGATTTAATGTTAATTAACTTCTTAAAAAAAATCATTTAATGTTGTTTTTCTCTTTTTTTTCATTTCATATTTTCGTTTACAAGCTTTTCTTGGATGCGGTTAACTTGAATTTTATCTTGTTCTGTAATGCCGGTACAGCCAGGGCTTTCTAAGAAGTCCAGCAATATACCGGGTGCATGTATAGCTTCTTGTAAACTAGTTTTTGAAAACATTAAATCATCTTCATCAGATTCTTTCGAACCATTTTCACGCTCAGGTTCATCAGATAGATTTGTCATACGGATTATTTCTTCATCGGACAAAACAGCATATTGAGAAGCATTTTCATCACAGTTGAGCCAAGTTTCTATATTCTCAGCGGTAAAATCGTCCGCAATATTTGTTATTTGTGTTACATTATCGAGTTTATCCACTATTTCCATGTCTGTAATAAGAATCAACAAATTTTTGAATGAAATGGATTTTATTAAATTTCGAACATAAGCCTACACACCTTCATTTTCTGGACAGAGCAAGTTATTCCACACATTTTTCAAAACTGCAGAAGTAACAACGTCCCAAGCATTGGCAATTGACCACAGTGCTTTCTTGATGTTAAATGCCTTCTTAAATTCTTCTCTGTTGCTTGACGTGACTAGTTTTTGCACGACAGTTTTGCGATAATGGCACTTAAAGCTCCAAATTGTACCCTGATTTCAGCGGTTGGATCAAAGGCGTACAATTCGGTGGTAAATATTTCACAATAACGTTTTCAGCCTTAAAATCCTGTACGTTTGGATGTGCCGGGCAGTTGTCCAATAGCAGAAGGATTTTACTATCATCTTTTAAACCGATTTAAACTATCATCTTTTTAAAATGCTCTCTCACTTCTGGTACAAAATTATTGTTAAACCATTCTAAAAATAATTGCTGTGTTACCCAAGCTTTTGGATTGGCCTTATAAATTACGGGAAGCTCATGGACATTTTTTAAGGCTCTTGGACGAGAACTTTTTCCAATAACTAACGCTTTGTTTTTGTATGTACCAGCAGCATTAGCGCAAACTAATGTGGTTAGTCTCTCATTTGACGCCTTATATCCATCTACTCGTATGAAATTTTTATTATGGCAAGCCAAAATGCTCTCAGGCAAACACTTCCAAAAGAGTCCGGTTTCATCTCCATTGTAAATTTGCTCATTAGAGAGTTTTTCGTTTATATGAATTCATTTAATTCTTCGATAAACATTGTGGCAGCTACATAACACTAGTTTACACCGAAAATGTACATTTGATGAGAGGTGACTTTTCTTATGTATTTTCGTCTGCTGAATTCGAAAATCAAGGTTAAATTTTTTTTCATAGAAATGTTTTTGAGATATTGTAATTTGTGTATTTTTTCAACCTTTCAACCACACGTTTTTTCAACGATTTGTACTTTTCCGCCGGCAGAGAATCACTGTAAAATATAATTTTTTTTGAAAATGTGCCCTATTTTTATCGATATATTTTGAACCGCTTTACCAATCAAAGATCCGATTATAAATGTTTGTTCGTCATCTCAATACCTTGCATTGGGTGCTAAGAACGACCCAATCATTTCTAGACTCGATATATGATTTGTCACGTGAAAAAAGGTCGAAAAAATACAAAAATTACAATATCTCAAAAACTGTTCCATGAAAAAAAATTTAACTTTGATTTTCGAATTCAGCAGATGAAAATACATAGGAAAAGTCACCTCTCATCAAATGTACATGAAAAAAATTTTATTTTGTGAACTAGTGTAATCAGCTGATGATTTTTCTCCTTCAGACTTAAGCTTGTGAATTCCGTGTCGCTTTTTAAAATTTTGTAACCAGCCGTGAGAATATACACACTCAGAATTTAATTTTGAGTGGAATATTTTAGCCTTTTCCGTTATCATAACTCCAGAAATTGGAGTTCTTTAAAATCGCTCTTGCCGGAACCATTCATAAACAGCGAAATCCACTTTTGGTTCTTCAGCAGTCTTTAAAGTTTTTCGGTTTCGAAATCCAATAACAGAATCACTTTCTGCACAAAACTTTAACAATTTGTCTTTATTTTTTATAATGTCATAAACTGTTTGTATCCTCACTCCGTATTTTTGTGATAGAATTTTAGCACTCACATTGTTTTTTGAATGGTCATTAATTATCTTAATTTTGTCTTCAATAGTTAAGACTTTTTTTTGTCTTTTTACCGCTGATAAAAATAAACACTAACAATCCAAACTTCTTAAATTTCTAAATTAAACTAAATTAAACACCAAAGAGTAACAAGAGATGGGGAACGTTGCACTAACTAAAGCATGAGTATATTCTCGTACACGTGTTACAGATGATATGCAAACAAAGGAATTTCCCTTCTTAATTTTTTCATATTGTGTTTGATTGTTCAAAAATCGTATTATCCCGGATAATAGAGGTAATCACGGTTAATAGATGCAAAAAAAAATGTTGAATTTTCTTTTTCTTTCACGGATAATTGATGTTACCGGTTAATCGAATCACGGATAATCGAGATTCACCTGTATAATAATATATATGATGTGGACGGCTGCGACGCTCAAGTAAGACTAACTCGCCGTCTCTCTTTTACGAGCAGGGTTGCCGTGTGTGACACTTGGCCACTCCTGCCGATAAATTGTCCTCGATTTCGTTATCATGGTTGTTGTCATCAGTATCCAGCTCAGAATAGATTCCACGCCACGGCATCAGTTTTCGGATGCATGAACGGAACACAACTTCCTGTTCGAGATTTCAAGACTTGATATGTCCTCGATCAAGTAACTTTCGGAACCTAGGGATCGTGAGACACTATACGGGCCTCGGTAATTTGGCTCGAGTTTTCTGGATTCGCCCGTAGCAGCAGGCTCGTTTTCTACTACCACCAGGTCGCCTTGTTCGTATTTACGAGGTGGTGCATGCTTCTTATCAAGTCTCAGCTTCCATTTAGCTCTCTTCTTTGATATATTTTCCACGGCTAGTTGCTTTTTAGCTTCAATGATTAAATTAGGGATATCTGATAGAAGATCTGCCTGGATAGCAGCGACAAGATTATTCTATACTACGTCGTTAATCTTATAGGTGAAGGTGAGATCATTAGGACAGAAGTTTGTTGCGATCTTTTGAGAGTTTATGATCCATTGAAAATATTTTAGTTTCGTGTCCCAGTCTTTACGGTGTTCGGTTGTAGTAAGTAGATAATTAAGAATGATTGCATTTGCTCTTTCCACTTGACCGTTTGCTCTGGAAGTCCGAACAGCTGAATTGACGTGATGAACATTGTTTTCGTTACAATATGACTCAAATGGGATCTGATAAACAGACCTATATGGTCGATATGAACCAAACGAAAAGGTATTGGTTCAACGGTGTCGTAGTGCATACGACCTTCCGGGTTTCCCGCTTGTCTTTTATTGTTTCAGCACGAGATACAAGCTGATATATACTCCTTGTCGTATTTATGCATCTTTGGAAACCAGAACATTTCTTACATTCGCTGAAGAGTTTTATCGATGGCGAAGTGACCCATGTCGTCGTGGAAATGTTTCACCATTCTCCACCTAACTTCTTTCGGTATGACGAATTTTAATAAGTTGTTGTCTCTTCGGTAAAGGTGATAATTTCGTAACTCATACTCTTTTTGTAACTGCGGCTCTTCCGGTGATTTGATGCTTCCGTTGAGGATTGATACGATGTACGTACTTAAATCGCGAGTCTTGCATCTGTATAGTTAAGACTCAATCGTGCACATTGTCGGCGATATTAAACAAAAATCCAGCAGGTTCGACTTCTTTTGCAGGTTGATCTGGATAGGCTTAGCCCATCGACACGTTCTAATCGGCTGCCTTGTCGGTGAATAGTCTCAAAATCGAATTCCAGTAGCTTCATCCACCAACTGGCAATTTTTGACTTCAGCTCCTTCTGTTCTTTTACTTTGGCGATTGCAGAACAGTCAGTTATGAGACGAAAATGTTTTCCGAGCACATAAATCCGAAAACGTTCCAGTGACCCTACAACAGCGAGCACTTCGAGTTCGTAACTGTGATAACGTGATTCCGCATCAGTACAATGTCGACTGAAGGAGAAAAGTGGCTGAAAACTTTTACCATCACTTGATTGGAGAAGCGTAGGTATGGACTTCATGAAAAGCTGACAAATCGTAAAGAGCTAGGATTGGAGCTTTGCTTAATTCGTTGACCAGTCGAGCAAAAGCATTTTGTTGGTCCTTACCCCATTCAAAGTTTTCCTTTTCCGATTTGTGCAACAGTTTGGTTAGCGGTTTCGTAATGTATGAGTATTGTTGGACGAATTTTTGGAAGAATCCAGTTAATCCTAGAAATCTTCGTACTTTGGTGATGTTCGTTGACTCCTTCAAATTTTGAATTGCGCTGATTTTCTGCTTGCCTGGTTTAATACCATTACAATTTGTAATATGGCCGAGGTATTCAATTTCAGTCATCAGGAATCTACATTTATCAAGCCGTAGGGTTAAACCCTATTTTTGTAGCAGCATTGCAAACTTATTGAATCGATGCAGACATTCCGCCACCGTTTCATTCGGGATAATGACGTCATCAAGGTACACTAGAATTTCACTGCGATTCATCTCGTCTGCAATTTTATTCATTACTCGTTGGTGCGTTGACGAGTTCAAATGGTATTCGGTTGTATTCGTAGTGTCCTTCGGTTGTCACGAACGCTGTCAATTTCTTCAATTTCTTTTTGGTGATAACCCATTCGTAAGTCCAGAGAGGTGAAATATTTATTTCCGGAGAGTTGTGCAAATTGTTCGTCTAAAATCGGCATCGGAAATGGTGTTTTAATGGCGATTCGCCCTAGTAGACGATAATCGACGCAAAGATGATATTCTTCGTTTTTCTTGTCGACCAAAACGATTGGTGAGGCCTATGGAGAATCCGATTGGCGGATAATTTCATTTTTCAACAAGTCTGACATAATATCGTTAACTTGCGCTCTTTTTGCGAAGGGAATACGATATGGTTTCATAGTAATTGGTTCATTTGTGTTAAGCTGTATACTCATTTTCGATACCGAGTACTTGCCAAGGTCGGTTATGTTTTGGCGAAGCATTTTCGATTTGCTGTTAAGATTTTCTTTAACTCGTTTAATAGTTTTATTCATAGTTAGTTGTTCGTCGTTTTCTATCCAGGATTCTTCACCTTCTATTATTAGACGATTATCGCGTCGGCATAAGACGTCTCGACCTAATAAAATTATTTCCGGAATATGATCGTCGTCGACAACATAAAAGTCTCTTTCGAAAATATTTCCATCAATTTCGATTCCTGCTTTTATTTTCTGTGTGCATACAAATTGACCACCAGCAAACCCCGATAAAGCCAGACCAGTAACATAGTCACCAAGATTTCTAGCATAGCTTTGTCGCACTAGATTGATTGGGCTTCCTGAGTCGATGAACGCTTTAACATAATATCTGTTAATATTTCTGTAACCAGATCGCAATTGTTACTATCTTCCATTTTATTCACATTTGGTTTAGATTTGGCTATGGATTTATGTGGACATTCATCGCTTTTGTGTGTTGTGCGTTGGCAATGAATACATCGAATTTTCCGTTGCGGCTCAGGACATTTGATCGCATAATCTCCAGGTTGATGACAATTATAACATTTCACGTCACGGGTAATTCGTTTATTTTACGATTGTTCTATGACACGCGGTCTACCGGTGTGTATTTTAATTTCGATAGTTCACATTTCAAACATTATATTCGCAAGAAGTGCTTATATCACGGAACAGCTGATTACAAGTTGAATAATTTTGATACATTTTTTTCTGCAAATCATATTCAATGATTCCGTTTATGATATGATATGCAATGTCTTCTTTTCTAATATTGACTCTGTTCCCGATTGCTACCATCTTATAGAAGTATTCTTGCGGTGTTTCATTTGCTTGGCGACGCGTATTTGCCATGCGTATCTGAACACCTGCTATATTGCTTTCACACGGAAAGTCTCGTACGAATTTTTCTTTAACTGATTGCCACGATTGAAATATTTGTTGAGAATCAACCCAATATTTCGCCGGACCATGCAACTTTTGTTGCACAACGAATAACAGAATGTTCACTTCCCAGTTATAAGCGTTTTTCAACATTTCGCATCGATTAATGAACTGTTTTGCGTTTAACGACGTTGCGAGTGTCGGATTAAAATTGGGTAGTAGTGTTAAACGCGTGCTCACTTCTTCCACTGCTGAAACACTATTTCGCGACACATTACTCTCAACTATGGCCGAACGCTGCATTTGTGGTTGCACGACTGGGATAAATTGGTCGAACATGCTCTTAAGATTGATGATTGATGATTCAACATTACTTTTTAAATTAACCATACCGCTTTCAACCATGATTTCTTCACTACTTACAGCACATATAAACTTTGCACTAACTCTGCTTTCGAACCCGCGGTACGTAATTCCCTTTTACGTAGGAATTCTTTTAATTGCTCGACTTTAAGCGCTGTAATAGAAATCCTATGGTTCGTTTTTATTTTCGTTTTCTCAGTTTATTCAAACCTTAACGGCTGGCTTAAGCGTAAGCGTAACGAGAAAGAACACAAATCAATGTATATCGTACAATATAGTGTATAAACGACTTACAATAACAATAGAGCGTAACTGTTATTGAAGCATCGCGATGATTGTATGTATATATTTGGATATTTGCTCGGCTATAGCGTTACCAATCAATATAATAACATAAAAACAAAGTAGAATATGATTAAATTTGAATTAATAAATATAAAATGTTTACGATGAATTTAACAAGAAAAGACGCGAGCGGGGTACTCAGGGTCAGGTTCCAGCGCTGCGAAAGAAGAGAGAAAACGAAGAGTCCGGAAACACAAAGTCCGATATTCGGCAGCCAACACAGGCTGGTTCCGCTTGCCATGAACACACTGTGCGGCAGCGACAGCGCGTCAATAGATGGCGCGTGGAACTAGTGCCTGCTTGCGTTGCCGTACCCGACAACTAGGTGTGGGTAGTGATGTCGCCACATATATATTGAATTCAAAAATAATTACGGTTAACGTTCTATCTGTCAAGAGCCAGTGTACTATAAAGCAAAATCCACCCTTATTTCGAAAGGCAATTGAACTTTTTAAACGAGATCGTACCAGACTCAAACTGTTAGAGCCTGCGCACAGGACTACGACAAAACACGACTTGTAGTTGTTTTCGAGCTTAATCATACACAGTCAGTAACGAACTTTCACGGATGTTCCTACACACACTTTGTCTTTGTGTTGTTTTCATTTTGCAAACGAATTGCCGTACAAAGAAGAAACATACGATCGCGGTAGTTTCACTTAGCGTTCCGCTAGGTAAATTTCATCATTACGCGATTTTCTCCGAAATTTTATTTTCACATATAAAATTTGTAATCTCACTTCTGAAAATTTGTAACTTGGATGGCCGAAATTTTTTGTACACAAATAAAAACGATTAATTATTTATTTAAAGTATATAGATAATAACGTATAGTAATATATATGATGTGGACGGCTCCGACGCTCAAGTAAAGGTAGGACCAAAATAGACGAGACGTAACGATAGCCATTGGACGAACGTCTGCACTCGTTACGTCGATTTTGACATTTAACCCAAAATGTGACGTTATCAAACACATCGATGGATGGCTTTGTACACAACTATCGAGCTCATCCCTCACAGCGGTGATTAAATTGTAGCAAAATTCCGTCATTTTAATTTTAATTTTTTTTAAAATAACAATCGTGTTAACAAAGAGCTGCTGTGACGAGTAGCAGACGTTTGCAGTTCGGTTCTTACGGAACCGATCGTCACGTCTAAATGTTTCGTTCAGTTTCGATCAAATACGAACGGCCATTTTGGCTATTAACATTGATTTACATATGCTTGAACTTACTCGTTACGTCTCGTCTCGTCTATTTTGGTTAGCCCTTAAGACTAACTCACCGTCTCTCTTTTACGAGCAGGGTTGCCGTGTGTGGCAATAGTTCGCACCATGCTCGATACTGCTGCGACAGCGCGTGGCGCCAGCGACATACAACACGTGTGTTGCTAACTTATACAAGACTTTAATTCCGCCAATTTGGATTTACGGTGTCCAGATTTGGGGCACTACTAGTGCATCAAATTTACAAATAATCCAAATGGCTCAACGCAAAATCGGCAGAATTGAAAATATTCACAGCGACCTGAATATATCACTGGTTGAACGAGAACTCGTAGACTTAAGAAGGAAATATAAAACCAAACTTAAGTGTCATCCAAATCAACTAGCAAGGAATCTGTTTCATCTCGTTTTAAATGTCCACTACTTTAAAATAATAATATATATTTCTAAAACTAAAATTGCTCCAAACACTGGCGCGGAGCATCAATTTTTTTTTTTTTTTATATCGTTTTATTGGTATAATTAATTATACAAACAACTTAATGTTAAACTTAGGCACTAACGGCTAGGGTTTTCGGCCTAAATTATATTTTATTGTAGTTGATGCGTTAAATTTCAAAAAATATTTCGGAGGATCTTAGTATTTTTATGAATATGGATAGTTGTAAGCTTTCAAAAATTTATGCTGATTTTCAATTGAAAGATACGGCAAATAAATTTATGTTGAGCTAAAAAAAATTTTAAAATTAATGTGTGACCGACTGTCTACAATGTACATGTATTTAAGATAAGAACTTCTAATCAAATTTTGTTGGCCCGTATTGGGTATTGGTTAGCCTGTCCTCTGCTTAGGTAAGCACTGGATAGGATATAATAACTCTCTATAAAAATACAAATATATACTAAATATGAATACGGTAAATACACTTTTGAATATACTAATAATTTGGCCAACTTCAAAACGCACACCAACATAAGGATATCTAATACGTATAAAAAAAAATAAAATATAAGGAGGGCATTTGTTTTCTGATAACTGAATATGTAGACTCAGCCTTGGCTGAGGCGTAGGTCTATCCTATCTAAGCGTAATTTAAGGAGATGTTGTTTCAACTTAATGTGCTGCAGTCCATCAAATCCATTTATCAATTGAAATGCAAAGCCAATATTTGCCCATGTATTCGCATTGTAGGCAAATAATTTATTAATAATTATCATTAAGGAGCAGAGATTTCACTTTGGCTGCAAATTGCCTAAATATGGACTGACAGGAGCAGCAGTAGCATAATGGCAACGGCACAATCTACAATAATAGCAATATCAAACAACACGGTGCATGTAGCATTCGCAGAGACATCTTAAGTGCTGTTTATTTGTAATGATATTAATTAATTTACCTGCAGCATTTTGCCTGCAAATAACGTTTTTGGGTGCAAATCCTTTTGATGGTGGAGCGCACTTGTACCTTGGCGAAATGAAGGATGCACTGCGGCTGCGAAGTACAACAAACACATACTCGCATTACATACTTACCGCTTACTTGCATGCTAACACTAAAGAGTAATGTTTCAATTTGCTTCAATGCGTTTCACATCTATTCTACAACAACAACAACAAAAACACTAGCAGGGATAATAGGAGCAGCGGCAGAGGCAATGGTAGTGGCTCTGGCAGTGGCAGCATATGGTTTTGTGCCAGCGGCCATTTGGAGCGTGTTAGTGTGTGACAAGTGCTGTCTGCCCATCTGCCCGTACCCCAGTTGTGTTGTTTATGCGCCACAGTTACTGGTGCGTATTTAATTTTGGCAAAAAGGTGTAAAATTTGGAGCTCGAAATTAAAATTGCCTCAAGCTAAGTGCGTAGAATTGGGCAAGTTAAAATATTTAACTTCAGTGGTTGCTGCAGTTAATAACTTAGCTAATAGCATTCTCAAAAATTTTATTATACGAGTGTTTACGAACTGTTTATAATTAACTTTTTGTGCTTAATTATCTGTTGAAAATATTTTGCACACCTATTACGAGATAGTTGTCTTATTTCAGGCAGAATCACGTAATATATATATATATATATATATATATATATATATATATATATATATATATATATATATATATATATATATATATATATATATATATATATATATATATATATATATATATATATATATATATATATATATATATATATATATATATATATATATATATATATATATATATATATATATATATATATATATATATATATATATATATATATATATATATATATATGTCAAATGTGAATAATTTGTATTCTTTTCAATGAATGAAGTCATAATAAGTCTTTATGAGAGAATGGGGTAATTTCAATTACAAAATGCATGATTAGAGGCGAAAGGAGTAAATTGCAAAATAGTACAGTTTGGTATTTAATTCTTCTTAGAACATGAATATCTGCACTAAATGATGTCGTTGTAAGTTGCTACGGCTAGATAGAGAGACCTCTCTGTAGAATTCTACCGGGTTTTTGTATAGTAATTACATATGTACATATCAGTAGATACAAATACCAGTGGTACTTGTCGCTGGAATTCGGACTGCCTAGTAAGAAGAAGTAACAAAGTTTATGTATGTAAAAAGCCAGAATCAAACAAGATATATCGCGAAATACTAAATCCGATTGCTAAGTCTGGCTCTCCATACTAAAGCCATTAATCCATTAAATGGATTTCAATCTTTTGACAGTGTCCTTAGTACAATTTTAGTAGAAGTGTTACCCGATCATTGTCTAATTTATAAGAGGAGTTTATCTATTTCGTAGAGTGTTCGAGGTTGCCAATCATCATAGAACGCTTAATTACGAAAAATCGAAAATTTTCATTAGAAAATAGTAGCGGAATCGAATACATAACACAACCAACGAGCTTCGAATATAACCCATCACAGATTTGACAAAACGCAGCTAATTATGGAATTTCACATTATTGTTGTACGAACGAGTGAAAATAGTTGATAACATTTTTTTGGTATCGGTGCATTGTTGGTTTGCTTTTTTGTTGTATGAAAGACTCAAAATAACATCGATAAAGAATTGAAGATTTAAAAATAAAGAGCAATTTTATAATAATACCACAGTTTACAATACTTAATATATACTCGTATAGCAGTTTTGGTGTTTTTTGTGGTAATATGCAGTATTGGTAGCTATCGGACCGTCTCTGACTGTGAGCAATAATCCCTTATAACGACGAATGATCTAACTTTTATTTCAATCTAATATTAATTTGTGCTTGTAATTTATATTTATGCCGTAGAATCTATTTAATCACGACATGCACACAATGCATGCACTGGATTGGTTCGGATCCAACACCATTGCATCAAGTAAATAAAATACAGATAGGGGTATTTCCTAATTTAGAACACTCCATAAATATAAAGATGTATGTGCAAGGCTAACGTTGCTATTGACTTTTTTGTGTAAAGAAGTTTATTTGTGGATTCTATTCTTCAAGAAACGAGAAAAAAGTAGTTACTTAATTGCAACTTCATTGTAAAACATGTGCTGATTTAATCTTAGTGGTCTGCAAATTTCTTTCAATCGATGTGATTTTGTGTTGAGCAGTATTTTAAATCGCCAGGTAGTGCGTAATTAGTAGTATTAGCATTTATCTGACTAGTTGAAGTTGCATTTTCATGCTCCATTAATCACTAAATGTTGCATAGCTCTTTGAAATTTTCAATTTAGCCAACTCTCAACGGGAAAAGTATTTGAATATTTCTATTCGTATTTATTTATTTTAATTAAAATTATTAATTATAATTAAAGAAAAAGCACTAGCTGCTAGGGCTATCGGCTTTTTTTTAGTATACCGAGGTATTAATACGAAACTATTCGATTTTTGTTCAACTACCCCATAAAAAAATGAGATTACCTATCCATCAAAAAATGTCCTCAGTTAGTTGGAATAATTTCGTGTTTCATGTATTCGAACAATTCAATGAGCAGCAGTATCTAAATAATTAAATAATTTCACATGTTTATTCTTTATTCTTTTATTTTAAATATACATAAGTAAGCATTTTGTTTATTATTTTAAATAGAAATATAATAATTTGAAACCTATGATCCTTCTTATATATAAACTAGCTGAGCCCGGAGGCGTTGCTATACTCGTACGTCAACAAATAAAATAAAATACATGTTTTTATATTTGATTGATTGAATAAGTACAAATTATTTTTATTGATATATTAACTTAATGTTCTATACTTATATAAGATGGGTAGGAGGCACTCTAAAAATTCTGCGGTTTTCAATATATTTTGCACTCTGAAGCTTCGTAAGAAATTTCGTTTATGAACTTTGCATAGAGCCAAAGTAATTTGTTTGACTATTTAGCATGCCCTGTAATACGGACCATATGTATATTCTAATACCAATTTGCATTCATATATCGTAATTAGAAGCATAGATACGGAAGGTTAAAGTGGGGTCCCCAAAGTTCATTATATAGGAGGGAGGCGTGTCCTTTATCTAATCGACCCCATTTCTTGTGTATGGTTTTGTCCATATGAACAAACTCTTGTGGTAAAATTTTTGTGAGTTGGGTTGAACTGTTTAGGAGTCCATTAACAACAAACAAACAAACATACTCACAAACAAACAGACATTGATTTATATATATATATATATATATATATATATATATATATATATATATATATATATATATATATATATACATATATATATACATATATATATATATATATATATATATATACATATATATATACATATATATATATATATATATATATATATATATATATATATATATATATATATATATATATATATATATATATATATATATAGTATATATATAGTATATGGATTTGTGATTTTGTATTATACCACATTATATTGTATTTGAATTTGTTACGTACTCTTTCTCTCCACATTTAATCAACTACAATGTATAACCTGTTACTTGTTACTCATAAGAATAATTTTGTAATTTGTCATTACAATTTAAATTATTTTTTCTTCTTACAAAAACTCTCTCTTCTTTTAATAGTTTATTTACTAAACACAAACATGAAAAACACATCCTTGAATTTGGTTCGTTAATTTTCAGAAACCGATGGGATGTCTTTATGTTTTTCTGATTGCGACCCTCTTCGGTTTTGCCTCGAAGCTGAGTCCTTATAATGCTGATTTTTCAACTCTTCTAAACCCAGTGAACTTTATTTTTCTTCTTTCTGCATCTATAATAGAGAGAATTCTTAATTATTTGTTTATGAATTTTATAAATAATAATTCTAAATTATAGATTACATACGCAGTAAATTAAGGGTAGAATTTTCGCAATTCCAGTAGCCAAGGAGATTTCCGATTTTCTTTTATTTCTAAAGGAATGATCTGAACTTGCATAGACCTTCGTTTTGGGTTTGGAATTAATATGAATATATCCTAATGTCCCCGCAGGATCCACTGGTGAAAATAGGCGAAGGAAAAAGCGACTTTAATATGGTGCTGTGTATCACAACGCAGGTTCCCTGAGGGTTTTTTTAAATTTTGAAAATGCAGCTGACGCTGATGAGGACGCAATTGACGCACACTTTGAAGTAGCATTAACAGCGTCATCATCAACGCTACCGCCGCCAACATTGTCCGTATTATTAACATCATCTGCATCATCATCATCATTATCGTCGTCATCTGGTTCAACTTCCATAGCGCGCATTATTGCCTTCATTTTTGCAGCGACTATTGTCGCTCCTGTAGCCGTGGTGACTGTTGTTGTTGTTATATTTATTATTGTGATTGCCCATAACTGTCATCGCAATAAATTTTCCATTTTGCTGGAGCACCACTCCTATTATGACTGCAGCGGCGCATGCCTCTATTTGGAGTGGTGTTGATGCAACTTTTCCAAGGAAACGGAAAGACTATTGTCATCGTTGTTGTTGCTGCTGTTGTTGTTTTTGCAGTCTGATAGTTGACTAATGTTTGCAAAAGTTGAAAAAAAATTGCAGGACCCTGCCAGGATATGTTGGAAGCTCTTTGCTATTGTGCAAAGTACGGAACGTAGCAGCCATATCGAATTTCATGAAAAATTTGAATAAAAGGAAATTGAAAAGTGAAAAGTAAGTGACAAGGGCAAGCACTCCTGTTTGAAGTGAAGTTTGATGGTTGACCTTTTTCCCCTTGCAAAATTTACAATGCAAATTTAATTGTTGTCAATTGTTTGGTAGTTTATTTTAATGAAAATATGAAGAAATTTTAAACAAATGAACTCAGTTATTAAGTGATATCTCAAATAATTGTTTTTACTTTGTAAGCTTTAATACAAAAAAAAAAAAATAATTAAAAAAAATAAGAAATTAAAATAAAATAAAAAATAAAAAATAAAAAAAAATAAAAAAAAATATATATATATATATATATATATATATATATATATATATATATATATATATATATCTCATCAGCGTAGAATGACTGCAAGTTATTTACAAGCTTTTATGTATATATAGCAATTGTGCAAGAAGAATGTGAAATGTCCTTTTATTCAAAATATATTTTTATTTATTTAACAGAGGAATAATTATAAATAATTATTACTCTAAAGTAAAAAGCGCTGGCTACCAGGGCCTTCGGCTTATGTTAACTTATGATTGTAAAATGAATATAATATTACTAAATTTATATGTGCATAATTTTATCAGATCTCTTTAATATTACATAGTTTTAGAAATTTATGTATAGCACTAATCTCCATATTGAAGGACTTAAAACAGTTTGATAGTTTCTTCTTTCCAAATGCAATTATTCTGCTTTGGTTCAGTCCAGGGCACTCGTCAAAAATATGAGTGGTTGATAACACACGAGCGATGCAGAAACAGCAGGTTGGCTTAGGAGTGCTTTTAACTCTCTTACAGAAGTATCTAGCGCGAATGTCGAACAAATCCTGCGCTTTATTAGGGCTTCGAAATGGTTCGACGAGTGAATCAGAGGTGCGTTGTTAGGCGGTGGTATCATAATGGACCCATGGTGGTCTGAGTGAGCTGGTGCTTAGACCGGCTACCACGTTAACCTAACCGAACCTAATAGATTGATAGATTATTATAAACCGCGAATCTCACATTTGATAATATAGTGAAGAGTCGTTAGGCAGCAAGACGGGGATCACCAATAGTGTAGGTAAATTATAACTAATAATTTTGTGTAGAGAATTTAAAGATTCTCATTTGGACCAAAGGTTCACAAGAGCATCGGACGTGCTCATATTGTTAGAGAGAAATGTTTGATGGTGGTTCAATTTCTAGATTTACCCACTAAAATTTTTGGCTTAAAACTTTTTTAAGTATAGTTACAAGAATGTGCAACAATGTTGCCATAATTCAGAAATTGATATTATCGAATCTTGCGTTGAGTAAATCGAATAATACTTGTGTGCCATGTGAAATTGTCAGGACCAAATTATCTGTGAATATATTGAGAAAAAGCAAATAATATATGAGATTAACTTCAAAACCAATTTGTATATATAGTTAGATACCCAAGTATCCAACTATATGTACATCTGTGTGTATATATATTAGTCATAGCAACAAGAACGGCTGATATTCCATTGGATATGAAACGAGTGTGATTTCCGGTTAAGCCATTTTATGAAATGACTATAAAGAAAGCTAAGATGAACTTGTTAATTTGGTGGGTGTTCATTTGAACATCGCTGTTTCAGCCATAGATAGATTTATGGGAAATTTTGTGTCAGTCCCAACAGTCATGTATCAGAATTTAGTAGCAATTAAGCATCATTTGATTTTGAACTATATCATGAACGTGGCTCCAGCCAATATATATAAAGGTCTTAGTACCTCAGGTTGTGCTTGCATAAAATGCATATTTGAAATTGATGATTATTTATGTACGAGAATTGGGGAAACCCAGTTGAACTTTCGGCAAACTTAATACTAAACAACTCGTTGCCACATTATTCAGAATAATTAATTTGTATGCAAAAGCAGAGGTTAATGTTCTCAAATTGTTATTAAATTTGAAAATGTTAGTAAAAATTGCCGCACTATAAACCTATTTATAATCACGTACATATAGTCAACCGCGTGTGTACCCAGACGCACACACGTGAACGCTCAGATGCTTATGCATAATGGCATTATTTAATATTGCCATTAGAAATTTTGGAATTCTAAACGAAGCTCAATGGACCGCTGCATAAGCGGATCTAATGAGGACACCATCGCGCAGCCATAAAAACAAACAGCAGCTGTTGGCTGCCGCCTTTCTTCTATTGCGTTAGTGCGAGGCGTAATTAACAGTCATGGTGCCGTCAATGCGTCGAACACAAAAACAAAAACAAAACACAAAACAACAACACAACAGAACAGAACAGTACTGAACACATCAGAATGGAGGAGGGTGGTATAAGAGCGGTTCTGTATATATTTCGAAAGTGCAACTGGCGAATATGGTAAAAAGCTTCGTTATATTATTAAGGAATTTAGAATGCAGCATCACCACTGCTATCACCACCAGCACCACAACAACAATAACAAAAACAACAAGAGTAAAAAGTGAATAACGAAAACAGCAGAGCGCGTAAGTGAAGCAAAAACAGTGCAAATGCCAAAAATTAATTACGAAATAACTGTTGGGAATTAGGAGGTGTGCGGCGGTGTGCTTAGTGGGTTCAGAGGTTAGTATGTGCACAGAGGTTAGAACGTCGCTTTCGGTGCAAGCGGAATTATTGCGTAGCCAGCAAGGAATTTCATATTCAAAAATTTTAATAGGAATTTTCATAACGGAGTTAGAGGCAAATTGATAATTAATACGCATATTTCATTATTGCATTAGACGCGGTTGATTAGTTTGTTGTTGCTTGTGGTTGCACTCATTTCTGTTTTTGTTTTTGAAAGAAATACTTATCTTTATGTATGACGCTCATGTCGTATGAGTGATAAGCCAATTTGAATTCAAGCATTTTCGATTTTAAAATGCCGACATTTCAAACTGTCTGTCCATAAAATCTGTTCAGTTCAATTACTCACAGATATTTATTATTATAGTTGAATGTGCTACATGTGCATATCGATCAATGAATGATGAAAAGACATAATACAAAATAAATGTAAGAATTTTCAAAGTAAATACATTCCACATGTAAAATTCCAAATCGCAAATATCTATAATTGCTATTATTTTCATAATAATGTCCCAGTTCGCGTTATGTGTGCACAATGTAATTATATATATAAATTGGAATGTGCTGGTCCTAGTGTGATACTGCTGCCAATTTTATAAACCTGTTCTTCTATATTTTTGTTAAGCCGATGACGACAGACGGATGCTTGAAGTTTAACTATTCCAACCATAAGACACATTTCTAAAAATACTGCAAACTCAAAAATTCTAACATGATATAAAACATGTCTTTAGGTATCCCAAATCCTGAATTACAATTATCGGTGAACTATTACATAGTTTCAAGCCTAATTCTGAAGACTTGCTCAAATAGTCATCAACTATTAACAACATGGCATTGCCACCATAGTTTGCTTGAAATAATCTATCTATCTTAGCAGCGTTTTGAGAACTCGGATTCTCAGTGTGCTTACTGCATTAGAATTCCATTGGAATTATCTAACACTTCCATCCCATAAGGCCACTAATTCGACTCCTCAGCTTAGTTGATTGCCCTTAAGTCTGGAACATCATTGGTGGATTTGTATCTTATTAAATGGTCGTAGTTATTTAGGAAGCATACTTAGCAAGCGAATATCAATGATGCACTCCTTCTGTTTTCCTGGGAATATATTTGTACCGCTTTGAGTATCTCGGGGACGTTTCGGGATTTCCAAATTGTAATCCTCTTCTTCAAAAATACAATCCAGTGAAGTTCCTTCCATTTCAGAAAGAAGTCCTCAGGACTTTTTAGCACCAATGAGCAACTAGCGTGACATAATCTGTCACATAAAATTTTGTATTTATCCAATATAAAATGCTCACCTGGGATTGATAATAATAGTTTTTGGCAGCCTCGATCTAGGGGTCCAATAGCCCAAAATTTATGGGATTTAATTTTATGGATAACATATTGAAATATAAAAGATACCCTTAAATTATGCAATAGTTATATTCTCTAATTCGCATGATTAGTTCTTACTCACCACAGAACTTTGTACGCATAAAAGCATACTCTAGATACTTCTTGAAAGTTTTCTCGATGTGTAGGGAATATTCTAGAATTTTCTAGTATAATACACGAGAAGTATATAAGCCACCCCAAAGAAACGTCAA
The DNA here is from genome assembly GCA_920105625.2 of Clusia tigrina. NCBI lineage: Eukaryota > Metazoa > Arthropoda > Insecta > Diptera > Clusiidae > Clusia > Clusia tigrina. The sequence goes on from OV050031.1 coordinate 174,890,828, forward strand.
CACACAGTTGAACAGTGATCGCAGCAGTGTCAACTTTCGGAGTTTTAATAGTAACAGTCAAAGTATTAATAGTAATAAGGTTGAGAATGTAAAAAAGTGCTAATTGTAATAAAAGTAACTTTAAAGGCCGGTTTTCATATAGCGCAGCGTGACGCTAGCCTGGCGTAGAAAAAACGGTTCTTCATTCACACTAAGCGAACGCAACGCGAGCAGCAGAAATTGACATTTTTTTATATCTGTTTTTATTTCTCACATTGGTACCGAATCCAATTGGTAACTGCACTAAAACAAAAAAAATGCCATTATTGAAAAGGTACTTTAACACATACTATATGTAAAAGTTTAGTATTACTTTATTTCTCTGATTTACAAACGAATGAATTTGAATAGAAAATCATAATATAAGAGGCAATGGGACTGTGTGAACAAGCACATTCGACATTTAATTACAACGTAATATAACTGCTTTGCTACGCATAGCTTCAGTATAAGTGATGTTGCCATATACACACGTATTTCATAGCAACGTAGCAATATTAGAGTGCATCGCAATAATTTCATAAAATGAAAGAAAGAAAAAAAATATAAAATTTTACAAAATAAAAGTCAAGTTTCCCAGAAATACCATAAATATACTTTTACATTTATAAAAGTCCATATTGTTGGGGTCCGTGTTTGTTGTCCTCGGGAGCGTCCTTTTAGCTACTTGTTCTGGGCATGCATGTTCCTGAAAACCCTAAATCACTCTATTTAAATAAAAACACTAGATCACTTTTATATTCAAAGATAAAATCACAAGAAGATTTATTCTTACAAATACTAATTCTTATATACTATTTCTCAAAAGTCATCTCAATCTTGCGAACTGACCTTCCTGGTGTTCCAGTTCCGCACCTGCTAATTGGTGTCAGTCGGTCAAGCCAATTGACCTACTGTAAAAGTATCGACGGTGCATTCTAAATTACAATGCCCTTCGTCGACTCGACTGCGGAAATGTGACACCCTAAAAGTTTACATAATAAATATTACATAAATACTATTAATTTACAATACGTAGACCCTAAAATTATGTGCTAATCTTAAACAACTTAGCACATGCTAATCCCACATAATGTGTGGCATCTTTTAGGAGTCGATGCTGTGAGTCAACTACTCATAGGTAGCTTGATTCTAACTCACAACAATATGTGACATATTATTTGTCAATTAAAAATTTGCCCAAGCGACATACATTATTATGCGGCCCATAGACGATACATCATGATCATTCTCATATTTAATAGTATGTGTGAAAAAGAGAGAAAATATGCATGTATGTGTCACACAGACATGATCGCGCTGTGAACACTGACTGATCGTCGAAAATCTAAATCATTTAGATTTTGAGGGGAAATTTTATTACGATGTTGATCATGATGTATGGATGATCGTCGTTTGTGGGCAATTTACATGCAAATTTTGCTCATTTGAATTTGACTGCCAACGTGTGAAGATGTGTGCGGATAAAAAAACGTTTCTATGGGAGTCCCTTGAATGCTATTGTACTATATCGTTTGTACCTTTCTTTCATTCAAAATCGTTTTTTTATTTTTTTTTACAATTTTTCCCTGCACAGTACAAGCGCTAGCGCACACAAAACTTCGTCATCCGACAGAGACATGACAACCTCACTTAACGACGACTACGAAAAAATGATGATCTTCGATTTTGATCACTCGTCTGTGGCGGAGCTTCATTCAACACGTACACGAATGAGTATGATCATGATGTATCGTCTATGGGCCGCATTCCATAGGTCGGTTGGCTTGACCAACTGTTATCAATAAACAGTTGTGTAACTGGAGCACCAGAAAAGTCAATAAGTAGACTGAAAGTGTTCTTTGTAAATAGTACATAAGCATTATGATTTTAAAAAATAAACTGCTTGGTGGTTTTAACTTTAAACAGTAACGTGGTGTTTATACTGAAAGTGATTGTTAGGTTTGGAGCTACACGCGAGTTACGATTAATCAAAATTATTTTTAATGTTCTTCATTAAAGGTTTATTTTATTATTAAGTCTAGCATAACAATCATATAATGTGTGTATCAAACTTTATAGTGTATGTGTATTTGCATGATATCAGAGACGATTGCAACTGCAAGCAAAAATGCAGGGTTTCTTATTTATATTTTGCTTCTATTGCTTTTAGCATATTATCATTCGTTACATCGCTACGTTGGCTATTTGGAGGAATGTCTCCCCCCTTTGTATTGAGATTCTCCTGAAACTCGCAACTTACAATATTTATTTCTGTTTAATTTTTGTTTTTGTCTTTTCCTCTTCTCACCAAAAATATTACGACAAATAAACTTATAATGAAAATTATTATGAATGTAACATTTAATCCATACGAAATATTTTGATTAAGCTTTAACTCTTCGATTACATCAACATTGTTAAATTGTTCTCTGTTGATATGGTTGAATGATGTATTACTTATTGTATAATTTATACTTTTGCCATTAGGATAGAAATACTAGAAATACTATAAAAAATTTCATTATACAATTTGATTTCCGAATTATAAAATGTTAGAAAATTATTTTTATTTATTGCAATTTTCCGGTCATCACAGTTCTGTAAAATTTTTTCTTTATTAGCATTTTTTATAAGCAATGAATCGTCATCTAACCTTACAATAGTTGTTATATTGTTATATCTTAATTTACAGCTATTCCTCCATACATAGTTTTTGCTTGATTTCAATTCGTTCAATACAGTATCTTTCTCATATGTTAAAATTTGGTTATTAATTTCAACGAGGAAGTTGTCCTCTTCAGTTATTTCGAAATTATCTTTGTTGGGTAATGGCGTTATTAGTTTTAATTCTGTTCTTACATAGTCTTTAGGTTTTTTAATTGCTATAACTAAGTATTGATTATTATATTCTAGTATTCCTATTTTACTTAATTTTAGCTTTTAAAAGTCAATTTGATGTAGGTCAATTTCATCGGAAGTTAAGATACTTGGATGTAAAATATGAAATTTTGCGCTTGCGATATTATCTTGAATTTGATTGATCTTTTCTTCTAAAAATTTTAACAGCATTTGGTCTGAGTATAATATGCGTCTTAAAATTTCATTATTTTTTACTTTAATATCTTTAAAATATTCGGTCATCTTATCCCTATTTTCTTCTATGGCAACTGTAAGTGCTTCTATTGACTTGTTAAAGTTAGAGTTATTTATAATTTGTTTATTTAAGGTTTTGATAGCATTATGGTTATTTTCTTCTATTATTTCTAGATGTTCTTGAATTTCCTTCCTATCGTCGTCGTCCATTAACCCAAATAACCATTTATAGGCGGAACCCAACAGCGTTAACTAGTCCACGTCTTTTTCTTAAACTATTTGAAGTTATGGATTTTAATCATCCTCAATGTTTCTTATTTCTACTATTAAAAGTTCTTTGTTATGAATTTCTAAAGTGTTGACTTTGTCTTCAATTTTGGTTAAAATATTCCTTATTTCATTTGGATTTATAATACATAATAAAGTGGTTGTTGTATTTACTATTTCTAAATTACGTAGTTTAATTTTTAGATTGCCAGATTCTTCATGTATGGTGTTAACTTGGAGAAGGCCTTGTACTATGGTTACCATTGCCATTATTAGGGTCATATCGTGATCTACAAATTTAGCAAGTCTTTTAATATTACATTCATACACATTATGTAGACAATATTTTCTAAATTTGGGTTGTTCTTTATGCTTTAAATTGGCATAGTTTTTTATAAATGCTATTTTCCTAGTTTCTGTATAGTCTACCTTGTTCTTATTAAGCTTCAAAATTCTTTTAATTTTTTTTTATTCAATTCGTATACCCTCATCTTTGCAAAATTGTTTTATGTTTATTATGTTAAATTCATTATCGCTTAAAATTTTGTTTCATTTTTCCTTTGATTGATATATACAGACGGTTTTGTTGTTTCTATCTTCGAGAAAAAAACATACAGCATGCTTTGAAAACTTGTCAATAAAGATTATAAATGAATGCTTGGATTAACATAAGTATCTATATGAACTATTTCGTTAACATCCGAAGAAGTTTCTGTGTGAGCAAACATTTTTTTTTTAAGTTTTCTGTCATATTTTGCAGCACTACATATATTGCAATTGTTTACTACTTTGTTTATTAAAAGTATACGGTTAGGGTAATAAATTTTATGTTTCATTCCTTCGTAATTTTAAATTACACCTGAGTGGCCTGACTCTTTTCCGTGAAATAACGATATTTATTTAAGGGCCTCATCTTCGTTTCTCAAGTCTTTAGCGAAATAACTACACCTTACGAAATTAATTTTTTTTGATATTGGAGTACATTTCAATTGTATTATATTGTAAACCGAATCTTCTAACATTGTTAATATTGCAATTTTACCATTACTTATATATCGCCTAATTATATCAGCAAATGTCACTTCTTTCAATATATATTCTTTTATTTCCGAGAACAGTTTTGAACTCCTTTTCTTTTTGTTCAACTAAAATTATTTGAATTCTTAATCTGTTTACCATTGTATCTAATATTACGAAATTGTCGTTGAAGTCCTTTTCTTGGGAACTGTATCAATAGCTAATGACTCGTTACAGTTAATTTGATCTGTACAGTCTTTCTTTGCAACTTCCTTGAATAAGTGAATACTACCTTCCATATATTTTTCTATAGAATTTATTTGATTTGTATTAATGTCTATCCTGCTTCAAAAATCAGCAAACTTATTTTCTTTTCCTTTAATGTAGTCGATTTTTGCTTCATACTCTCCTAACTGGACTAACCACCGTTGGAAACGTGGGCTAATATCTTTCCCAGTGTTTTTTTATTTGTAACCACTTCAGTGGTTGGTGGTCGGTATGAAGATCAAACTCTTTACTAAATAGATTTTTTTTTTTTTTTTTTTTTGGATCTCCATTTATTTAACTACAATCTGTCCAGCTGGACATTCAGTACTACTTATATTATATTTGGTTATAAACATGTGTATGAATTTTCAGTAGCATTCAATACATTAGGTACATTAATTTAACAAAGTTAGATTTTATATATATTAATTTCATTCATTCCTTATTATTATTATTATTATTTTTTTTTTAAATTTAATCTTATTTTTTAATTTTTATTTCTAATTTGATCTTAGGTGGTAAATCTGAATGGTAAGTCCGATGGTACATATTTTTTTAGTCTTCGCGCGCTGGTATCGCTGGTTATCAATTCTACCGCTAGGTTGTTAGGATGGACTCTAAGACGTTTGCGATATGAGTGGCTATATTTCATGATTTCATCATTTACTTTTGGGATGTTTAGATCGCGATGAATGATGTCGTTGCTGACATACCAAGGTGCATTAGCACACAGTCGTATGACTTTTGATTGGAATCGTTGTAGGATGTCCAGGTTTGACTTGGATGCTGATCCCCAAATTTGAATACCATAAGTCCATTATATTACCTTATATATCAGGACTTTATTTCCAAGTGTTAGTGCTGACCTTCGTCCAAGTAGCCAGAACAATGACCTAAGCGTTATTCCAAGTTGTTTCCGTTTGGAGAAGATGTGACAGCGCCACGTAAGCCGCCGATCCAGGTGCACCCCAAGGTATTTTGCATGGTCTGCTTGTGGCAATAGGGAGTTACTTAGTGTCACTGGAGGGCAAGAACCTGCACGTAGAGTAAAAGTCGTTTGCACTGATTTTATTGCATTTGCTTTTATTCGCCACTTGTCTAGCCATAAGTCAATTTGCAAATGCTTGCATTTTCAATTTGTACAGTAACTCTTGGTGCCACACCTTGTCGAATGCTTGGGTGATATCCAGGAATGCGGCTGAACAGTATTCTCTATTTTCTAGTGCATTCCGTGCAAATGCATATACTCGATTTATTTGTTCTATCGTAGCGTGATGCTTTCGGAATCCAAATTGATGGGAAGGTATAAGTTGTTTTGACTCGATGATTGGGAGGAGTCGCTTCAAAAGTAGTTTCTCGAACACTTTAGAAAGTATCGGAAGCAAGCTTATTGGTCTATATGAGGTGACCACATCTGCCGGTTTCCCAGGATTGGGAACAAGAATAATTTGAGCCACTTTCCATTGGCTTGGGAAGTGGTCACATCGGATAATCGCATCGAATAATTGGGCAATGAATTTATAGCCGCAATCTGGTAGCTCCTTTAGGATTCTGCTCGTAATAAGGTCATATCCCGGCGATTTTTTGCCTTTTAGCGTATTCTTGATAATTCCTCTAATTTCTTTTATTTTAAAATGCTGGTTCGGAATATCCATTTGGTATGGGGCATCTAATAATTCAGCTATTTTTATGTCTTTTTGTGGATATTTGCTTGGAAACGGCGCAAATACTTCTAATAAATGAAGAGCAAATGACTGTGCTTTTTCCTTGTCAGATCTGGCCCATCCGCCATCTTTCGTTTTAATAGGTGGCACATGTGATGTTGGTTGATTTAATTTTTTTGTAGCTTTCCATAGAGAATAACATGAAGCCTGTGAAGGTGACAAGCTGCTGAGATAGCTTTGTATTTCTGAATTTTTTGTTGACCGTAGGGCGTTTTTTAGTTGCTTTGTAGCGCAATTGAACCGGTTTTTGTCATAGGGGCTTCTGGTCCTTTGCCAAATTCGACGCAGTCTCCGCTTTTCTTTTAGTTGCTCCTTTACAACCGGGCTTACATCACGATGATTATTTATACAGCTGGGCTCCAATGTGGAAGTCCATGCAGCATGCTGAATGGCTGAGTTCAAAAGTTCTACTGCATCGTCTATATTTGTTTTGTTTTTTAAAGGAATATTGGTGACTAGAGTCTCGATAATGCTTTGTCTAAACAGCTCCCAATTTGTGCTTTTGATGTGCAGACAGATTGTTCTTGCTCTGATCTGAACCTCACAGCTAATTGTTAGAACTATCGGTGAGTGATCTGATGACAGGTCCAGGCACGATTTCATGGAAGTGTTTGTTTTTGGTACACCTTTGGATACAAAAAAGTCGATACCGTCTGGAAGCTTGTTTCTGTCCGTTGGCCAGTAGGTTGGCTCACCCGTTGATAGGTGGGACAGGCTGTTTTGTTGCATAGCTTTATATAGGTTACGGCCTCTAGGAGTTGTTATTCTAGACCCCATTGTGGATGCTTAGCATTATAATCACCCCCAGCGATGAATCTTGATCCTAGGGAGTTATAAAATTCTTGGAACTGTTCGCAGTTAACTGGATGGTTGGGAGGGCAATATACCGCTGCAATTGTTATGGGGCCTTTATAATCATCAATTGTTATAACCGTTGATTGCAGGTATTTCTTTTTATAACATTCGTGCTCCACGTGTGCAATACTGTTGCGAATAATTACAGCAGTTCCCCCACGCGCAGTGCCAGCTGGGTGGATTGTGGAGTATAGGTCATATTGCGGAATTTTTGCGTAACTTTTTTCAGTGAAATGGGTTTCAGATATCAACATAATGTCAATATTTTTGTCTGCTAAGAAAGCTGATATTTCATGGATATGACGACTGAGCCCATTGGCATTCCAGACTGCGATTTTTAATAATTTATTCATTTCGACATATTTGCTACGACTGTGGTTAGTAGATTAAGAAGTGTACTTGACCCATCAATGCTTTAAGCATGGTTTTTAGGTCGGTCATATCCTCATTCAGTTGAGTATTTGGATTGTTGAGCGGAGTGGTTAGGTTCGTATTGGTTTCTACCGGAGTATTGTTTCGTACTACATTTGCATACGACGTTGTTGTTCGTGGAGCGGATCTTTGAGGCGCTTCCTGGTTAATGTTCCTCGCTTTTCTGTTTCTGAGTGCTGGGAACGACTTTTGTTGCAGCTCCTTATAGACAGTGCAACCTTTATAATTAGCGGGATGATTGCCTTCGCAGAGCACACATCGAACGTCTTGTGCGACGAGTTTGCGGGAATATTCGGAAGTAAGGTGGTTTCCTGTACATTTAACGCATCGTGGGCTACGGTTGCAGTATCGCTTGGTGTGTCCGTAACGTAGGCATCAGACACTTTGAGGAATCTCACGTTTCTTCCTAGGTGGCTCAATTTTAATTCGTGTGTTTAAAAGTGTATTACATTCGTATATGCCTTTGTTATTGCTGCATTGCTTCAGACTGATGTAAAACATAGGAAGCGGTTTTTTTGTAGTACTTTGCCTAATATTACAAACGTTAACAACTTTATAACCCAACTCCTCAATTGCTTCTCTTATTTCGTCGATTGGGGTTGAACAGTGCATACCCCTTAGTACTACGTTAAAGTCTCTTTCCTGCTTCAATTTAAAAGTATGAAGCTCAGTGTTCTTTTCGGTTAGAGTCTTTGTAATGGCTGAGTATTTTTCAGACGACTTTGGTTGTATTTTGACAACGTCTCCATTTATAACTCTGAGTTCATATTCTTTCTTAGCAATTACTTCAAGTAATTCTTTTAGGGGAATTATATTACTCACGCCTGAAACAAAAATAGGTGGAGGTTTTGGTACTCTCCGGACGTCAGTTGTTGCATCTTGACGTGCCTCTTCTTGGTCTAGTGCAGCGAATCTATTCGAGCTGTTTAAATAAGGTGTTCCGAGCCAGTAGTTATCCAATTTGGATTGTTTTGGAGTGGGACGCGATGTTGCGCCTGGGCTAGATCTATTCCTCTTCGAGTTTGCTTTCTGCCATATTCCAGATGCCTCCACTCCCAATTGTGGGAGTTTAAGGCTCGTTGAAGCCACCATACCAGTGATGTTTTCACCTCGATAACCTTCGCTTCTATTTTTTCCTGGTTCTACGGTACTGCACTGATCACAATCAGTATTTTTGGCGATGGTTTCCGCTTGTGGATTAACATTTTTGGAACCCCCTTTGGGGGAGCGGATAACACTCATACTACTAAGTGTAGGGGGGGCTTAAGCAAAAAAAAACTTAGTGCATACACAAACCAACTATACTGAGATTTACAAAGTAATAGATTGAACTGTTTATATCAATGAGACAGCTGCTGTGAAGCATATGCTGTTATTTTTTTTAAAATTTTATTTATTTGCAGGTCTCTCTTTTGAGTTAATTAAGGTAATATGTATATAAATAAAAACCTTTAACCGTTAATAAAATTTCACTTTTAGCGCCGGAGGAAGACCGTGGTTGGTTACCACCAGGAATACCGACCCCTGGACCAGCAGTCAACGGGGCGGAAATCACTACTTTTAACGTTTTATTAAATAGTAATTTTTACACTCTTTAGAAAACTTCACGGAGCAACCCGACACGCGTCCGAATCACTCAACAATCGATTTTGAAACTCAAATAGATAGGGCCAGAAATATTTTAATCCCCAAACTATTGCAAGAAATCCCTTTTCGGTGGTGGAGTAGTTTTTTTCGTGCTCACTTAGTGTTCTTGAGGAGTAACACAAAGGATGTCCTTCTTGAGAGAGCAAAATTACTTGCGTCAGTGGTAAGTTTAAATCTTTTATTGAAGTTCGGATATCTTAAAATTTGGAAATCGGTTATAATATTTTTAAGCTTTTCAAAAGCTGAAATAAAATTTGGATCATGGGAGTGAACTCGAGCATTTTTCTTCAGATATCGTACTAACGGGTAAGCAATTTTGGCATAATCCTTTATAAATTTCCTATAGTATCCGGAAATACCTAGGAAGGATTTTATTTGTTTTTGAATTTTAGGTATTTGAAGATTTCGTATTACTTTTACTTTACTGGAATTTGGCTTGATACCTTCGGGGGTTAAGATGTGCCCTAAATATTCTGTTTCTTTGGATAAAAAGTTACATTTTTCTACCTGTATCTTAAGACCACCTTGTTCCAATGTTTCAAAAATTTGTTTTAGACTATTAAGATGTTCTTGTAAAGAAGAACTGAAAACCAGAATATCGTCGAGATATACAACGCAAGTTTTGTTGATGTATTTTCTTAAGATTGAGTTCATCAATCGTTGGAAAGCAGAGGGAGCGTTCTTAAGTCCGAAGGGCATTCCTATAAACTCGAAATGACCAAATGGTGTAGAAAATGCTTTTTTTTACTATCGTCGGATTTCACCAGTATTTGGTGGAACCCTTTGGCCAGGTCGAGTGTTGTGAAATATTGCGCTCTTCCCAATTTGTCCAATATCGCATCAACATTGGGAATTGGAAATCGGTCGCTTATAGTGTTTTCATAAAGTTTCCTATAATCTATTACGGTTCTTCATTTTCTCATCCCGAGTAGTCCTTTTTTCGGAAATCCTTAGGGGACTATTGAAAGGAGACCTGCTTTCGGCTATAATCCCTTGTTGAAGCATTTCTTCTATTTGTCGCTCTATTTCTTGTTCGTGGACTTTGGGATACCGGTAGATCTTTGAGTAAATTAGTTTATTAGAATTCGTTATAATTTCGTGATAAATGTTATTTGTAAAAGAAACACAATCCCCTTCTTTATAAAAAATATTTTTATATTTTTGAAGTATTTTCATTAATTCCCTTTTTTCTTCATCATTAATGTGGCTAAAGTTGAGCATTTTAAGAGGAGAACCTTTAACCGATTTCAGGGTATTAATATTAAATATATCAAATGGGTACTTGTGAAAGAATAATTTTTTCCCTTTTATTTCTAGGTATTGATACTCGAGATTAATTTTAGCTTTTAGTGCTTTTAGCATATTATTTCCTATTATTGCATCATAATTTCTATTATCTAACTTAACTACCTTCCAAGCGATAGTGCCATAAGTTTGGAACTCTTTGGGTATAGGGGTTACCATTTTCAAAGTCACTTTGTTAATACCGTTTATAGTTTTGAAAAATTGTGGTTTTGCAAAATTTTGTTTTAGAAAATTATGAAGTATATTTGGCCTTATTACACTTGTTGCAGATCCAGTATCTATAAGGCAATTTAAGGTTTCATTTCTAATAGTTAAACTTATTATTGGTAACTTCGGTTCCGAGGCTCCTTTTGAAAATTTTTCTCAGATTCCTGTATATTTTCTATTTCCATCATTTCATTCTCGTGTTCATTTTGGAATAAATATTGTACTGAATTCGAGTTAACCTGAGGTATTACTTAGGTTTGGTTGAAGTCTAGGTTGACTATATTGTCTTGAATTTTTTGGATAATAATTATTTAAACTTTGTTGTCTAAGTTGTCCTGAATATGTTGGATTGTACCTTGGTTCTTTGTTATTATTTTGCCCTTGAGGAAACTGGCTTGAGTTCGTAAGGTTGCAACCCGAGTTTCTTGGATCATGATATTAAGATAAGAAGATATTGAACTATAATTTTGTCGAACTGACCTGAATTGTTTTGAAATCGCCCTCTTGTGCCATGTTCCCTACCATATTGGTGAACGTTTGTGTAATAGTTTGTATAAGTACCTGATTTTCGGTTATAATGTCGTAAGATGCCTAAGTCTTCTAAAGTGTAGTATGTCTGTCTTAAATTTAAGATATTCCTACTAAGTATAATGCTAGACAGATTTGGGTTTATTCCATCCAAAAATGTTTTGAGAATAATTGCTTCGTTGTATTTTGGGAAAAAATTCTTCTGACTTAATATATTCGTACTCATATTTTGCATTTAGTTTATCTAAAATATCTCTTAGTTTATCAAAATATTTGCTTACGTTAGTATTTCGTATAATCAGTGCTTGATGATATAATTGATGATAGGTTTCTCTAACTCCGAAATTTTTGACTAGCTCTTCCTTTATCTGATTCCACGTTGGACTTGGTCCTAAAGTTCTAATTGCTTGTAATGCTTGGCCTTGAATTTTATTCCGGATATAAAGTTGAAAGACAAACTCTTTTAACTGTGGATTTCCTTCGAACAATGGTAAAATAAGGTAACTTCTCTGATGAAGGATGACAGATCGTAATGTTTATCTCCATAAAATTCTCTTACTTTTGCTGCTCCTTCATTGAGTCTGCTGGGTTTATTCCAGGTTCTTGTATTTCTGGTTGCTGTTGTTGTTGTGCAAGGTTTGCAATTCTATTTGCTGATTCTGCATAGTTGTTTCTTGTTGTTTTAGTATTGTTTCTAGCTGTTTAATTCTTTCCATTAATTTTTCTTCGTTATTTTCCATTTCACAGTGGTTAATTTTTCGATTTACGTCGTTTATGATTAATGCGTTTATGATTCATATGCCTTTTATTTTAGATAGAGTTATTTTTTCACAATTAAATTAATTAACGCTTAAAATTCTTAAATTTATTAACACTTAAAATTGAGCTGGTTCTTTTATTAATTATCTCTTCAGAGACACTAATGCCGACTGCGCCAGTTACGATTAATCAAAACGATTTTTAATGTTCTTCATTAAAGGTTTATTTGATTACTGAGCTTAATGCTCACGAAATGCTTATCTTAAGTCCAGCATAACAGTCATATAATGTGTGTATCAAACTTTATAGTGTATGTGTATTTGGATGATATCAGAGACGATTGCAACTGCAAGCAAAAATGCAGTGTTTGCTTATTTATATTTTGCTTCTATTGCTTTTAGCATATTATCATTCGTTACATCACTTTGGCTATTTGGAGGAATGTCTGGTAGTATTGACAAGCGAAGAGATTCATCTGCGCTATCTCATTAATGAGTTGAGCCAACAATATAGCTACAACCGTAGCACCGTAAGCGTATTCAGGATCATAGAAACGGGCGATAGTCGACAAGACAGAGCGCTTGCAAGGCTTTGCGGAATTGTACATGTGTAATGAAGCAACAAGCCGGATCCCAAGCAAGGCCAAGGTTTTTGGTAATGTCACTACCATAATCGAACTTGAGGAACGTCTCCTTGTTCTCATCGGGAATTTCTCGCAGGACAGCAGGATCATTGGAGCACAATTTTCTCAGTTTAAAATTCCCTTTTGCCAATAGACTCGATGTTTCATGCATGATCTCGATAGCTTCCTGAGCAGAGTTCCCACCAGTGATGAGATCGTCGACATAAAAATTACGCTGCAACACTCTACAACCAATGGGAAACGACGATTCAACTCTCTTGAGCCCCAGAATCTCAGTGATGTGTACCTGAAAAATAAGACGCTTATTATTAAAACATTTGTCCAGAAACTCCAAAGCAACGATATAGTTAGCGCTGGTAATCTCCAAAGAACGAACGGAATCCAACGTAGAACCCTTCAGGCAACAACGCAAATACTGCAGCTTCTCCACTTTCTTTTTTTTCAGGCAACAACGCAAATACTGCAGCTTCTCCACTTCCGTCAGCCCAGGAGCGTTGTCGATGATGTTAAAGAACATCGAAAAGAAATCGGCGTAAAAAGTGTAGCCGCCGCTGAATGTGGACTGCCTTAGCTCAGGCAGACGTGGTCTGCTTTGAATAACTATGGTAGGCGCATCCATGTTGACGTCACAGCGAAACGTAAATGACGGTGGAACCGGTCTTGCGTTTGCGAAGTTCAAAACGCACTCGACCCTTTAAACAAGCGACCAGATCGTCAAAGTCGCTGCACAAAACACTGCCAATTTCACTAATATCAAGCGCTTCAAGATTTTCATGCACCGACTCGAAAGTTGCCTCAATTTTTTCAAGAATTTCAATACGCGCATACATCTCATCTTCTCGAAGCCCTCGCAAAATAACGCCAGTGATGGTCTGATCAATTCCGCGTGCTCTGTCATATATTGCCTGTGATTTGTTTTTATAAAGCAGCACCCTGTTTTCTGGCGGAACATTTTCATAAATTGATAACATGATTTTGCTTTCAAAGCAAGCGGTCACACACGAACAGTTCTATTTACCGTTTTTTACAAGAACAAACGAAACGAAAACAAAACTAGTTTAAAGAAATAAAGAAACCAGTGAGAACAAAGAACACGCGAGTTATATTATTTAAAACTTCTTTATAATATACAGTTCAAGAAAACACAGCAACTTTATTTTATGTGTACTTTATTTCAACTCCAAACTCAGACTGCCCTTCATTCGTTCTCCAAACTAAAACTAATGCTCTATAACAGTGTTAAACATAAACATGTATGTGTTTATTGTATGTGCTTATTGTTACTGTGACGGAATACACATCAGCTAGAATATGCTGACTTCGTGCATTCCGTCACGTTTCTTGTGTTGATCATTCAATGGTACCGTGATCGGCAACATTATATGATCAGCCTGAGGATTGTATGTAACTCGCGTGACAAGTCTAATGGTTAACGGTTTGCTGGTAGACTTATTCACCGTATCACAGCAGTTTCGAAAAACAGTTTATTTGTTTTAATATACTATACAGATTTGAATTGCTTGCCGCGCAGGGTTTTGCTTTTATTACCGAATTATTCAACAGCACTGAACGCAGTAGCTGTTGCGAAACAGCCAAGAACAACCGAACACAATAGGAGTTGACGAAAGAAAGGAAAGTAGCTTGGCCGCAGCGGCCGATCGTGCCAAAAAATGCAGAAGGCAAATTAGCATAAAGCAACGATAGAAAACGAGGTATTAGCAAATGACGACAGTTAGTTAAACATTAAACTATGTTGCTGATGAGGTCGGGGGCGCAGGCTGCATAACCAAACATATTGGATTGTGATATAATCTTCCGAGATCCGACCTAGATGTGGTTTCATAATGGTCAATAGCGGCAAGATGATTTCCATGAATGGACTTGTCCATTTGGCTACCAGATTCCATGGGTTATTACCCCTATGTCACTGAACTGTCACTGTATCAATATAATATCATGAGTTTATTAAGAATAATATGAATTGTTTCAAATTCAAATTCTAATGTCTAATTGAATATATCCAATGAATTCTTATGAATTTTTCAATTAAGAAAACAATGTTTATTATCATCAATCTACGAAACGCCAGCAACAAACAAATAGCAATTTATCAGACAGTGAATCTATACTTGAAAATGAGCAATACCTTTATCAAAACGGCGCTATTTGGATATAGAATCATCGCCGCTGTAGCCAACCAGACCAAACACAACAGATATTGATCTGAAATTTAACAGGAAAAATTTCAATACCTATGTAAGCAGTTTAGTTTTTGCAGTGGTTAGTGCCACATAAACGAACACTTTCCATACATTTATTTATCGAGAAGAGAGTTTCTTAAGAAACAAATTTAATTTGGATGAAAATTTATATTCAATATGCGACAATAACCAAAAATTTATCATAGGTTTTTTAAACACATTGCTAACCATTGATTTATAAACTCAACACCAGAATACTAAACAATAATGCCAACGCCACCACTATTCGTGAATAAAACGACAAAACTAACAAATGGAAAGAGACCGCCAACACTACTACCATATAATAAGCAGGTTTATTATAATTTACTAGTACGTGGATAAAGGAAAACATGCTTTTGCAATTTGCGAAGAGCAAAATTATTATTAAATTTGATAATAACAACAATGCAAACAAAGCAGCAATGCGCAAAGTGGCATAATCACACAGCACCAGCAGTATTAACAGTGGCGACATTCAGCGGCAAGCTTAATGACAGCTACCCTGGAAAAGTTAATGAGAATTTTCTAAGTTATTAATTAATTGCATGCACTCATGGCACTCTATATACAACCACACCACATGCCCGAGCCCCTTGCCGCCCTGCAGGCATTGTTCCATGTGGACTCTTTATTAACCGCAGAGAATCCGCGCACAACATGTTATACCTACCCACTGCAGATCAAAGCGTTTGATACCAACGCAACAAGGACAATCGAGTATAAACAAAAACGATGACTTGCTTGATATATTTTGAGAACGCTATTTCCCGAAGTCATGTCACAAGAAACAAAAACAGAATACAGTTCTTTAAACTTAGTTGATGAACTTTTGTCCCATTCGTTAAGCAAACAGTATGGAAGTAAATTTTCAGCTTGTGTTCACCCCGATAAAATATGTTCATGCTGAGTACTGAACGCTGATATTATATACACAGGATATAATCTCACATTTCTCTATTTTTTCCTCGAATTTTCCCTTTAAGTCAGTTTATTTTCCAAATAATTTTTAACCAACTCGCTCGGAGGATGTCCTGTCTGTGATTACTTCTATTTTTAATTGTGAGCTGTATAGTATACTGTGTATACGAAGCGCTCATACTTTATTTAGAAAATTTCAGAGTTCTTCAATGTGTTCAAATTTACTACTTGCACGATTGTGTCATTTCACAAGAGCCACATTTACACTGTCGACTAATTATCTAGATTCAGAAAGTACTAAAGCCACATACCTAGTTAAGGAATTTCGCATATCCTAAAAGGACCCTGCTCACTCTTATTAGCGGTTTTGCTTCATCGAAAAACATTACAAAATACGTTATTCTAGTATACGAATATTATCAAAACAATTAAATAATTTGTGAAAGTTGAAGGATTGTTTAGCAGCTCGCTGGGGAATGTGTCCGAAAACAGACAGCTCCTCGCAAGATGAAAGTGCTGGCATAAGTGCAATAAATGGATTATGGATACAGATTGTTTATTGCATAAATGGCAACGTGGCGTACCTGATCCACTTAGTAGATGTTCATGGCTAATTCTGTTGTGCCCTAGTCTGAGGCGGATGAGCGGACAGATCTCGATCCAAATAAGAGTCGCTGCATAGTTAGTGCATAGTCTAAATAGGTTGATAGAAGCATGGTGTGCAGTCGACCCAAGAGATGTGTTGCAATTGGAGCATATATTGATGTATATAGTCTTTTTTCGATGGTGCTAAAAGCATAAGCTGGAGTCCTTCGGACAATATTGGCCATTGTGTCAGCATATTCGTTCCCGTGAATACTGGAATGACTGGGAATCCACAGTTGTTTTATCGACATCCAGTAATTCTTATAAGATATGTTAAGAGGATATTCAATAAAATTTAAGGTTATTGTCTTTTATATATATGTGTTGAACGATATTTTGTTTAATTACATTACAAATTAAAAGATTCTTTAGTAATATACAGAAAATAGCCACGTTTACTATCAATTCTCAGCGCTATGGCCGTATGATAATCAACCTTCTTTGGCTTAAAAAAAGAAGTTCCCGTGTCGTGTAAAAATTGGGTTTTTCGTTGATCACAGTTTGCTTTTAACTTTAATAATAAAGCTCTGCATGAACAAAAAAGGTTTTTTATTGTTACAAAACTGCCCTCCAGACAATTTATTTTAACTCAAAATTAGTGATGAGCGATCCAGTGATTTTTGAGTATCGCCGTTACCAGTGATTGTTATTTTTCAATCACCGTGATTTTAAACGAAATAAGCTGCAACAGCTACTGCTGCCGTATGTCGTTGGCGCCAAGCCCAGCCGTGAAACTCCGTCGCGCAATGCCGCCTCGAAGTGCTGTCAAGATGCGCTTGTCGATGGCGTATAGGACGGAAATTACTGAATGGTGAAAAGATATAAAAAGAACCACAGTACAAGAGCCCGCATCTTTAATTGACAGGCACTCGAAGGACCTTAATAATAATAAAATAATATTAAAAGAAATTAAAGATTTTTATAATTTTAGATAGATGCAGGAAATACTTAACTGGCGCCAACGTGGGGCATGCGAAAAAGTCGCTGCCCAGCTTCTTACCGTACCCTTGAGAGGGGTTAATAACAAAAACAAATCTGCGATTCCTACGGGACCCTCCAGTTTTTGTGTCGTAAGTGTGGGGCATGCGAAAAAGTCGCTGCCCAGGCTCTTACCGTACCCTTGAGAAGGGTTAATAAAAAAAAGCAAATCTGCGATTGCTACGGGACCCTCCAGTTTTTGTAACATACACATGGTGTATATTGAGGTAAAATCTGCGATTCCTACGGGACCCTCCAGTTTCTCTAACATACACATGGTGCAGTCCAGTTTTTATCACAAATAAATAAAAATAAAAGAA
The DNA here is from genome assembly GCA_920105625.2 of Clusia tigrina. Lineage (NCBI taxonomy): Eukaryota > Metazoa > Arthropoda > Insecta > Diptera > Clusiidae > Clusia > Clusia tigrina. The sequence continues at coordinate 174,908,697 of OV050031.1, forward strand.
AAAACATCAAATAAATATTTATAATTAATAATAAATATAATTCAATTTTTAGCGCTACCGAAAATTGCGGTTCGCTGCGTATAGACCATTCGCAAGGTTTGTAATTAAACACGGTGCAACCGAAAAAGGCGGTGCGCAGCCCAACCATACGTTCTAGCCCATTCTTGGTGAAGTAGAGAGCAATCGAAAAAGACGGTGCACGGCTCACCACACCAAGGACTTCCGCTGCAACAAGGAAAGACCAGCACAGGCCACGTTCAGTTAGGTCTCTAGTACCGTTCAGCGCATAGTAGAGTGCGCTTCTAGGCTGTAACATGGCGCATAACGAAGCAGACCACCAACCCCGCGGAGATTTCTATATATTTGAGGCTATGATCAACACCGCCCTCTCATCTTTGACTGAAGAAAGCAACCGACGATTTACTGACAGTCGCAACGAGATATGCGAAATCCGGAAAGAACTGCAGATCCTTTTACAACCGGCAGTACCTCCCACGGTTTATAGCGATGTTACGTTCGATCGAGAAGGTGAAGTGGTTGATTCATTCGTGCTCATTCAAGCCCTTCGCGAGTTTGGTGGAAGCAGGACGCAGTACGCTTCCTGGCGGAAATCTGTCTCTAGCGCTTACGCCCCTTTCCCGGGTTCGGAAGGTCTTCCTCGCCATTACCAGGCCGTTCACCTGATCCGAAGCAAGGTAAGGGGAGAGGCCGAAGCCCTCCTAACATCCTTCAATACGCCTACTAACCTTGACGCAATACTGGCTCGGTTAGATTTTACATATGCAGACAGAAGACCCTCATACGCGATTCAACAAGAAATGCTGAGTCTCAGGCAAAGGGGATGGTCCGTTTCTAAGTATTATGACGAGATTCGGAAGAGGCTCACCCTTCTAACCAACCAGAACGACATGAGCAATTCTGGTGACGCATCGCGGAAGCAAATCCTGAATGAAGAGCACAGGAACCTGGCAATGAGCGTATTCATTCATGAGTTCATCGGTTCTTTGTGCTAGTCCCCCGGATATGTCGGCAGCCCTCGCTCTGGCCTTGGAGCTAGAAATAAAAACAGCCAGAGCCCATATAGACCAGTCATGGAAGCGACGGTGGCCCCAGGGAATGCACCCCTCCTTCAATTATAGCATCAACCAGCAGCCTATAAGAATGTATCAGCCCGACACAGCTCGACTTGCCATTGGTCAAAGAACTGGGGGCATCGCCCAGCCAAGAACTCCACCCCGATAGGACAATCCCTCTACGTTACCCGCCATAGATGCTCCTCCACGAAATCCCTTCAATACAAACCGGTTTGGAGCTTCCACTGGCGCTCCTCATATCCGGAAGGGATATTCGGATAGCCAGCAATTTCAAGGGAAGGATCCAGCTCAAAAGGCCACCTTCGTCGCTACCATCTTCACACGATTCGAAACACCCAAGAGTCAATTTCCTGGACGCTGAGTTAAGTGATTCTTCTCCTGGTGGCTGGGCCAATGGAAGCCTCTGGGGTAAAGGTCGTCGTCGCGACCGAAACTACAGACGGGATGACCACGGTGCCGATGTTGAGGGGGAAACAACTTTCGATGAGTTGAATTTTTTAGGGATGGGAGGTCACTCCTCCCATACCTTCAAATGACCTTAGCATCACACCGTTTAAAGTTCTTGATGGACACCGGCTCTGCCAAGAATTATATTAGGGATATCCCTGGCCTGCGGGGAGTAAAGCCGGTAATTAAACCATTTAAGGTCAAAACTGTGGTGGGGAGTGTTCATGTTACTAGGAAATGTGGAATGAATGTGCTAGGAAGGACATCTACCTTTTACATGCTACCCACTCTAAACATCTTTGACGCTATAATCGGGTTTGATCTAACGGACGTCTCGGCTTGTGTCAACTTAGACGTGGGAACCCTCAGCCATGCCTGGGGAATGGAAACGCTGCTCTTTCAGGAGTGTGAAGGGGTCAATTACACAGATTCCATCATAGACGAGGACGAAGAAGTAGAGGATACCAGCAGCACCGATCGAACGGAAATTCCCTTTGAGGTCACTACGGAATTCCAGCAACTCATGATTGACCTGAATGGGGTGTTTGCGGATCCCAGAGAGGGCCTGCCGTTCAACACAAACGTCCTTGCAACCATCCGAACTACAGACAATGATCCAGTTTACGCCCGTTAGCCGAGGACGGCTGATCTTAAGGGTGGGGAGGAGTTAGCAACATACGTGTTGCATGTCGTTGGCGCCGTGCGCTTGCGCAGCGGTACAAAGGATGGTACGAAATATGCTGCCAACCGCTGCGCAGGGGCACGGTAGACGGTGCTGGTTCTCGGTACGTGAGAAAACACAATACGGTTATTTTTTCACTGTTATTAAAAATCGCTGGTAGAAACTGTTACCGAATATACAAAGTAACAGCGATTTGATCAAAAGAGTGATTTTTAACAGTCCGTTCTTTTTTCACAGTGATTGAAAATCGCTACTTTTAATAAAAGCGTGAAATAAATCAAAAGAGTGATTTTTAAAAGTCCGCTCTTTTTTCACAGTGATTGAAAATCGCTACTTTTAATAAAAGCGTGAAATAACAGGGGCGATTGATTTCACGCTTTCATAGAAATCACTGTTTCTGTGGAGCTTTTTAAGGGAATACAGAGAGAGAGATAGAGAGAGTTTATGTCTATTTAAATCAACAGAGACGAACAGTTTGCTTTTATTTCAGGAGTAATTTTAAAATACAACGAAAAAGAGCATACTGTTTAATATCAGTATTTGTTTCTTGATTCCTGTTACTTTTAATGTACGAATTTTATGCAAAGGGAAATTTTTCATTTCAATTTTTTTAAATAATTAGTAAAGTTGTAAAATTAATTATACAGGATAGGTAACAATAATGGAATTTCTCAATGATGTTATACATACATTTTAGTGGATATTTTAAGTTATGTTATTATAAAATTTATTTGATTGAATAAGTAAATTTCATATATTGGCATTATAGAAATTGAACACACTCTTCTTAAAATGTAAATTAAAACTAATCAATTGAACGATTGGTGCATTGCTAGTGACATATCTCATTCAATAACTTACAAGTAGTCGTTTTAATATCTTATCGTCTAATAATTAAAATTATGATATTCAGCTGGAAAATTACATTTTATTATTAATAATCTAATATTTATAAATAATAAAAAATTGTTATAAATAAAGATTAAGTATAGTATTTATAGTTACAATTTAAAAATAATAACATTTTTACATTTTCATCCCCTAAGCGATTTCATCGCTCGCTTAATATCTGTCCAGCATGCGAAAAAAGGCGTTCGAATGGTGCGGAAGATGCTAATGTGCAAAGATTTTCTTGCGCTACTATCGAAATATTTAAATACTTCGTTTTATAATATATATAATTATAATATATAATAAAGAATCGGAATTTTGTGGAATTAAGTCATGTTCCAAATATCTATCAACTTTTCTATTATATATGCGCAAATGTTAAAATATAAAGCGATACGTATGAATAGACGTATAATACGTTTGTATAAATTGTCACTCTCTCCAGCAATGGGATAATTTAACAGCAACAACTACATACATACCTACATTTACTTAACTAACATGATAAAAACAGTGATTGATATGTTCATTCGTTACCAAAGTAGTGAAATCACCATTCGCTGTTATTTCACGCTTTTATTAAAATTAGCGATTTTCAATCACTGTGGATTACAGCTGTCTGTTAAAAATCGCGCTTTTCGCTGTTACTTTGCATATTTGATAACAGTTTGGTTGACTGCATACATAACGTGTACGAGTATACATATGTATGAACACAATGGAAACAGCGACCGCAGTCACTGTTTAAAATCACGGTGATTGAAAAATAGCAATCACTGGAAACGGCGATACTCAAAAATCACTGGATCGCTCATCACTAGTGTCAACAAATAAACCATAATAACTGATTAATAATTTAGTACACATGACTTAGGGAAACTTGTGTTAGCTCTGGTCAGATATACCCTTGAATAACTTTTTAAAAATACTAATATCTCATATCCTCAGTGGTGGCTCATTCACCGTATAAATATTTGCTTGGATGATTCGAAAATAACAACGTGCCAATCGTCGAACGTTGTTCATGAATATGAAATATAGACCTCGTAAAAGAATGCTGTGTTCACATGTGAGAAACTTGCTGTTCAGTGTTATGAAAATTGTATGCAGTGATGTCCAATTTGGAGGGAGACGTGGAGCAAGCAAATTTGGCTATTAATGAAAGTTCCACTAAAATTATATATAGCTCTCCAAGCAAATCAATCTTTAATCTTTTAATCAGTAAACTGCTGAAATGGTCTAAAAATTTTAGTAGCCTTATTCATGCTTGTAGTTGACAATCATTAATTTAGATAACCGCACCGAATTCGGCAATTTAAAAGCTTTGAGCATGCACTGACCTTCTTGATTTAACATAATTTAACAATTCATATAAGGAATATTTTTGGGATACGAACACATTGTGGAAATCCTTTAAATTGCAAATTGTGCATTTTTATTAAAAATGAAAACAGCAAATATCATCGATGGCGAATAAAAAAAATAAAATAAAATAAAATTAAATAGTAAATCATGACATTTGTGATTTTTTGATGTGTGCAGAAAGGCTGGTCCTTTTTATTATCCCGTGCGCTTGTACTGATGATGATGTTTTTGTTGCTGCTGCCCACCACGCCCTTGATTATTGATGTGATTTTTAATGCACAAACGTAGCGTAATAAAAATTCACACGAGAAGCACAATAAAATGCCGGCATTCGTTGATAGAGGGGGTGGGCCATTCAGAGAGCGACAAAAATAATAATAAAAAAGAATATATTATGTGACAACAAAAAATATATATTCATTAGCACATTGCGAATCATTGGAAAGGACATCGAAATAAATAATTGATAAATTGCAGATGAATTTTCATATTCAATGACAATGATTGCCTGTGTGTGCATGTGGGCGTTTGAGTGTACGCTTGTGTGCTTCCTTTGTTATTCGATGTTTAAGTGGAACCAACTCAAGCATCGTTGTCTTTTACCAACTGTGAATCAACTGAAACCAGTAGTAAGATTATATTAAATGTGCGAAAAAGTACAAGTGAATTAGTGGTAATATCAAACAATTATTTTTTTTTAAACTTTAACTAAAATAAAATGATACCAGCCATCATAAATCGGTATGTAATTGACATTTGTCAATTTGGGTAGAATATAGCTAGTTCGGTCAATATATGAAACTGATTGTTGAACCGCGAAAAAAGCAATTTGGCCCTGGAATATATATTTATATTCATACTATGAATCCTTAGGAAGGTCATAGAGCAAAGTAATTGGTTAATTGTAGATGAATTTTCACATTGAATACCAATGATTGGCGAAATGGCCACATGTTGTTACGTTGGTTGACTTACAATTAATGTAGTAACGAGTAAAGAAGTCTGATGTCGGGTTAAACCGACTTCGAAATACGCTTTTCCTTTCCCTATACATGAGAGTTAAACAATGGAGACGTTTTATACATAAATCATCATTAGTAGCACACCTTTCGGTAGAGTACCCTACCGGGCGTTGCTCTCAAAATGTACCGCAAGTCTTTTGTTTTATATTTTATACTAGCACTCTGAGCCTTCAAGAGAGTTGCGTTGCTGAATCTTGCATAGTGTCACAAAAATAAATATCGGTTAGTTGTGGGAGCAGCAGTTATAATTATCTGTCCACATTTTGCATGCATGCTAGTACTGACTTAATATTTATTGCTCCTAATTTGTTCTCATATATCAGCATAAGAATACAAAGGGTAATTTTAAGTAGGGTCCCCAAGGGCATGCGTGACTTGTGACTTGTCTGATCATTCCCATTTCTTGTGTATGACTTTGTAGCGTCAATATATGTATTCCTATACGTCCACAAATATTGTATAGGTTGAAATTTATAAATATATATCAATAGTGGGCGTGGCTATAGAAATAGGTAGTATTTGAAGGTAGTACCCTGAACCTTCCTGTGTAATTTCGTTGATAAATCTTTAATTGGAATCTAGTATTGATTTTCAGTTCATTGTGGGCGTGGCAGTAGTATAATGATCCCCATATTTTGCACACATACTATTATGGACCCAATGTGCATTACTTTTATTCACATAGCATCAATATGAGCATAGATAGGGTAATTTTAATTTTAGACCCGAAAATTCGTTATATCGAAAGTCAGCATATCTATTCTCTGATCTCTGATATACCTTTTCTTGCAGTTGGCTTTATAATGTCCACATTGTGCTTCTAATAAAATTTCGTTCATAAATTTCTAATATATCTACGGTTATGAATATTTGTTAATAGTCTGCGTGGCAGTTAATATATACCGCCCACATTTTGCATAGTGTTATGTAGGACCACATCTACATAACAACCAAATTGCGTCACTATTCCATCAATTGGACCGAAGTGGTTCTGGATTTTTGTCCAGAATATACTTTTGCAAAGTTTCATTAAGATAGCTCTAACGATGTAGAAAAAAAAATGGCCACAGACGGTCAGGCGGACGGACAAAATTGAAATTGACCATACCTTCCACTCCTTCTTCTGGTAGTTGAAAAACCGCTCCTCTGCACAAACTTAGTATACCATATTAACCTTTTTTAAAGGTAAAGGGTATACAAATGAATAAAGTTGATTAAATGAATACATAAAGTTATTATTCTAATTTAATCAAACAATTATTTGATTACGGCACAATCCAGCGGTACGAATTCGTGTATTTAAAGTTGGTGTAAATCGTGACAATATATTTGATGTATATCCAATTCTAGTTAGCGAGCTCTGTACTCCATCCAATACATGATGTTGCATGTTTTCACATTAGCGGTGTCTTGTTAAGCAGGTAGCAATGTTAAGTGGGATTAAAAAAAGGAACCTCACAAAACCAATTGATAATTCCAAAATTGTAAGTTGCAAATGTGGGCGGATTAGTTTTATCTCAAAAAATTTACTATAAACAAAATTGTGTATTTAAGATTGTTGGAATCAGTAAGATTAAGATTATTGGAACTTCACAATTGTGGATTGATTTTTTGGTAGATAATCAACTTTATCTCTGACCAGAAATAGCTCCCTATAAGTAGCGAACTACTTAGAGAATGTCGGCGTGGTATTTAAATCATAGAAGCACATATATAAATAAATCCAAATAAATGCATGGATTCCACAGTATTGCTTTTTATAGTAAAGTACAAAAGGCTACATTACGCATATTATGTACTAAGTAAGGAATAGGAAAAGTGAATTTTTTCAGAAATATTGTCATGTTCGACCTTTGAACGAACTACTGTGAAAGTAATATTCTTGTTAATTCCGCTTTTTGTAGCAATTGTTAATTTAAATCCTCGATTTTAATTAGTTCAAGGTACTTTAATATATCGGTATATATGGTCTGATGGTTATCATCCCAGAACTACAGTTTCGTTTCCGGTTACAATCTGAGCAAGGAAATGTTCTCGTAGTGGTTCTATGTATTCTCGTCAGGAAATTTTTTTTTTTTTAGTTCTCACTGACCCAAATAATAGCAATAAAATAAATATTGAATAAATATATTACTGAGTTTGACAAAAGATGGTAATACGATTATTTGAAGACAGATGGACACTTTCGATTGGAAACAAAATTGTGGAGTTGCAACAGGATTTTATATATTGTGTTCTATAATTAAATTTTCTGCCCAGATTCAATTGAGTAGTAAGTGTAACTTAAAGTACGCTGTTTTTAGTGTGTTAAGTTGAAAATAAAAACTCTGCAAATGATTTCCTCGTTGCTAATTGTATGGGGAACCTATGCTGATCTGAATTAATTGTAACAAATTGAAACAAAGTCTTTTCGTATTGTTGTTATTGGAAGCCCTAGGTTCACACTGTATTGCTGGATTGCGCATATCTAAACTTCTCTGAAGTTATTACGATTCACATCTAGATAAAGATAGATAGAAAAATGTGATAGCGAAGGTGGTTGTATAAATTCAAATATTTATTATTCTATAACACTCATAAAGTTTATCTTTTTAATGATTTATAAAATTAAGCATCCCAACGCAATGAACGGAGAACGTCCACCAAATTCATCTACCCATCTAGCTCGTGTATGGAAGTGTTCATTCGACCTACCGTACATCCCCATTGACACATTGGGAGAATCGTAAAAACGCGTAAAACTGCTTTTATTACAACAAACATTTTATGATCGGAGCATATACTCGTACTCGTCCATATTCACAGATAGGCGCAAGTGCTCGTGCATGAACGAGTGGCTATGTGACAAGCAACTGTAAGTGTATTTTAAAGCATAATCATAGGCGCAGATACGACGCCATTTGCAATTGCTTTTATGCGCATAAAAAGAGCTCTTTAATGTTTAATGCATTGCGTGCAAAAATGGACAGGCAAAGCGCCAATAAAATAAAGTCACATTACGGTCCATGTGAAGCGGCGCTTCCGGCGGTATATGGCGACAGCCGTACAAACTCACTGAAATGTCGTATGGTGAACCGTGAACGGCGAATGGAGAATGGCGAGTTTTAATGCCGCTGGTGCTTTGTGTATGATGAATACAAACAGCTGAGCAAATTGGTTATGATGGTCGTAAAGTAAAGTAAAGCAAACTTCTGTTGTTGGTATGCGAGATTTTATTACTGCGCTCCGGTTGCGGAAACACATGCTGGGCAATATTAGAGATGCTTTCCAAATGATAATGCACGAACTAAAATTTGATTATCCTTACATTCTACATGAATTTAAATTTCAACTTAATTTTGAAATGAATTTCGAACAGAACATTTAAATATTGACTCGTGAACATTATTAAGAATGTTCAAACAAAACCTCACACATAAGAGCAAAAATACACTTACACACATTTCATATTTCAATTCTTAATTAAAAGGTCGGTTTCTGCTTCAGGTATGAGTATGATTATTTTCATTTGCTAGTTACTGAAGTTGCTGTTAGTATCTTGTCGAAAGAAAATGTTTTCGAGAGCAATTGCTTTACTACTTTATTTACAAACGAATTTCTTATAAGCTCAATATTCTGTTAAATTATATTCATATCCATTAGCCAGGCATAAGTGCAATATTCCCAAGATGAATAAGCATGAATAAGATGCAGAGCAACGAAAAAGCTACAGAAGAAACCGGTGGCTTCTAAGGAAGAAGTAGGAGTACAAATCCCATGAGCAACTTTCCTTGCCACTTGAGCATTTTAAATAAAAGCGTATTCAAAGTAATTTGTGTTATTAAAGCGTGTAAAGCCTTTGCTTGCCGACGGAGAATGAATTCAAAGGTTGCCTTCATGTCGGTTGGTGCTAAAAATTAATCGCACTTACATTAAACCATGTTGCAACCAGCACAGATTCTCGCACACTTGTGCATGTGGCTAAAACCCAACAGAAACCTGAGCAACCAAAAAGTTAAAGGAAGCTTTTTACTTTGCTGCACTCCTTCCTCAGTACAGAACGAACATTCCTACCAAGATATAATATTTGCGCTACCCTTGGTTGCAGTAGATGTGTGTCTCTCTTTTTCACATTTGGTACGAAGTGAATGTGTTGAATTTTTGCCATCACCGAAAGTCAGATTTTTTTTGCCGGGATGTGAATGATCTAAATGTGAACTGTGTGCATATGTGCGTATCAAAATAAGAAATATTATATGTATTTAAAATTATTATTTCTTCTCCATATCTTCAGTTTCATTTTAAATTACCAAGCGTGTGTAATGCAGGAAACAGGGTGATGATAATATCAGAAAAATTGCATTTGCATAAATGCTACATGTCATGAAGAACAGTTATGGACACAAATTATTTGAGCCTGTTCTGGAGAAATAATTTACACTAATATTCTATAAAGCATTAGTATACATACTAACTGTTCATAAAATGAGGAAATCAGGTGAGAAGAAAGGCTGAATGAATTCGAAGGAAAGATCTAATAAATAATCGTATCTGTATGTGTGGAAAAATAGATCGTATTGTGGCCTTATGACACTTTCTTTTCTAGTGTACAACAAGAAATTCAATAGCCACTCCACATTTTTCAGGAAGCCATATATTGAATTGGAGAAGATCAACATCCAAGTATGTTCCACCGTAAGACCGACGGTAATCGTGTTAGAACTACTATTCTTTCAAATATATCTGAACAATATGAATATTAACTATAAAAGTTTTGCTTAGAATGTTCTATCCCTTTTCCAGATATTAACCTATGAATAAATAAGTAAATATACTCTAACTGAATTAGCTTCAATAAATTTGTTCAGATTTCAGAAAAACTTATTTTAATTCAGAACGGAAATATTCAAAAATTAATGATGATGAACTCAATATTTTATCGAGTGCATTCGTAGTACTTGAGAATTTCATGTTATTGGCGAAGTTTTTAAGTTCCCACTCAGACTCAAACATTGCATCCAAGTTACTCCAAGAATACTTCAGTATTCTGCAGCACTGGATGGATTGTTGGAGAATCAAATTGAATTAAGATAAGTGCGAGCATCTTACATTTAAATTATGTAAAACAACTTGTCCCACAGTACAGATAAACTTGAAGCCAATCTCTCAGTGATCCGATTCAACATATCTGCACCTTGAACGACGGCTAACATGGTCAAAACATATCAACACCAAAATTATGCAGATAAAATTAACATTGATTGAGCTAAACTGGCATTGATCCAGACTAAAACTGAATTACAAGGCTCGCTCTATAAAATCATAATAAAGTCTATATGGATTCACGGTATCCACCTCTAGGGTACAAAGTGTCCATCCAATGTTGAAAAACTGCAATGTGTTCAATAAAAATTCTTGCGCACAATTATAAATTAAAAACGCAAATTTCCTCAAGGATTTAAATATCCCGATGGTATCCAAAGAGATAACAAACTTACCTCAAAGCTATAGTTCTAAACTTGGAAAGCACTCAAATAGAAATTTATTACATGCATTAGAAGGACGGATACTCTAAAATTGCATTTGAGATAAGTATATGAATATTAAGTATTATAAAGAATAAACTTGTAAAAAACTGGTATATATATATATATATATATATATATATATATATATATATATATATATATATATATATATATATATATATATATATATATTAGACCGGTCCTTATTTTTTTTTTCGAATTCGTATGACGGCAAGCGCTAAAACTATTTTATTTGATCCTAAAACTACACAAAAAAAATTTGAGCTTGATTGGACAATTTTTAGTGTGCCCCCGCCAACAATTGTTTGTCATTCGTGACTATTGTTCTCTCAAATGAGAAAAAGCACAGTGTTGTACTTCAATAGTGGTTAAAGATAAATGGCAGTCTCTCAATATTTCCTCTCTCGCTCTCTCAGATAATTTAGTTTGTTATTTTACTTTGTTAACTTCACGCCGATAAAAACATCTGTTTGCTCATTTTGTATTGCAACTTTCACATGTGGAGATCGACAAATTTAGTGAAATCGTGAAGTTCAAACAAAAAAATTTTAAAGAATATTGTCCAAAAGATTACCTTTAAAAAATTGAACAAATAAATTTTAAAATTAAAAATCCAAAGCGATGACAACCAAAAGACTTCGATCGGATGATGACATTATGTTAATTGGCGTAATTGACCACCAAATTACTGGAGCTAAATTACCAGCAAGAAAACAAGTGCTACAAGTTTTATTTTATAATTTAAGAATAGTTGGTTTAAATTTAAGAGAAAGTTCTAGATTAGTTGTTGCTGAGGTTAGCACGTTTTGGCAAAAAGCACGAATTCGAACACACCATGAAAAACACTGCATTGAGAAGCTGGGAAAATTATACAACGAGTGGAGAGATATTACAAAGCATCATATCATTATGAACAACAGACTCAAAGAGGTATACAATTAAGAAATTTTTAGTTTAAGCAAATCAGAATTATTGTTGTAAAACAGGTATGATTGACATTGACGACGAAAACGATATTGAAGTTGTAGCATCAACATCAGCAGGAAATGCATATGCAGGTATATCAGGTATTCCAGAGGTAAAACAAATTTACACCAAGACTGCTTTCAACTTTGGATAAGTGAAAAATCACTGATGGTGCTGCAGTTCATATCCTAAGTGCAACTGCTGACGCGTTGGGCTATGATATCGAAGATCTTCAGACATCTTGGCATTCCAAAGTTAAAATCTTCGAGTGGAAAAGAAATGCCGTGTTTAATTCAATAAAAGAATATGAAATGCTTGATCTAGTTGAAACTATCTGCTTCGACACATACATAATACAGGAGTACAAAACGGTGTTGCTGCTCTGCTTGAAGGAAAACTAGGTCGCAATTTATTATATTTTCCCTGCCGACACCATATTTACGAGTTGTTGATCCGTAAAGTGTTTGAAATTAGAGTGGCTACTACAGCCGGTCCAGAAGTGATAATTTTTAATCGCTTTAGCAAATACTGGATTAATATTGACAAATTAAATTATAAGAGTTGTTTAGAAGATGAACACATTATTACAGTATTGACTGCTGAAGAACGTGGAACAATTTTAAATTACTGTCTAGAAAACTTCAAACAAGCTCATAGCAGACGCGACTACAAAGAATTATTACAATTAGTTGTCAGTTTTCTTGGTGGTACGGTGCCGAATTTTAACACCTTTCGTATACCTGGTGCAACTTCTCATGCTCGATGGATGTCAAAATCTATTTATGCACTTAAAATGTATTTGTTTCGTAATGAATTCAATATGACCAAACAAGAGCTAAACGGTATACGTAGTGTCTGTCTGTTTATAGTTCGAATTTATGTAAAAGCCTGGTTTGAATGCACTAAAGCAATTGAAGCACCAAATCAAGACCTAAATTTAATTGAAAATATTATAGCTTATCCTGAAAGGGATATAGCTCTTGCTTTGCTACAAAAAATAAGCAATCATTTGTGGTATTTGTCGGAAGAAGCAGTCGGTCTTTCATTCTTCGATCCTAATGTAAGTGTTGCAATTAAAAAAAAATGGTTCAGGCAATTAATGTTAAAGCAAATACAGAAAAATGCAAGCGAATAATAACTAATCCAACAAATATCGACACATTTGCACAAAAAGATTTAAGCGATTTTGTAAATTCCAATACACACGCGTTCTTTGATCGCTTAGAAATTTCAAAAGAGTTTTTGCAAGTCGATCCGTCGGATTGGAATGAAAGATTTGACTACGCTCAGGGATCACAAATTGGTAAAAACATCTGTAGTGAATGATGCAGCTGAAAGAGGCGCCAAATTCATTACAGATTATAATAATAAATTAACCCACAATGAAGAGGAGAAACAATTCCTTTTTCAAGTGGTTAAAGAATATAACATGAATTATCCCACATTTAAAAAGACTTCACTATTAAATTAAAATAATATTAATGTTAATATGAGTATGTAATTAATAAAAATATTTCAGTTTATTCTTAATTTTCAAATAAATGTAAATAAAATAAAAAAAAATATATATTTTTTTTGCATTATTTCTCATAATAAAAACAAAAAGGTGCTTGGGGCACGGCTAAAAATTATCCAATCGTTGTCAAATTTTCTTATGCTTTTTGAGATTAAAACGAATATTTTGAGCGCTTGCCGTAACATATATTCGAGAAAATAAATTTGTCCATATAAATAAGGACCGGTCTAATATATATATATATATATATATATATATATATATATATATATATATATATATATATATATATATATATATATATATATATATATATATACATATATATGTTAACACACAAGTTGTTTCGAATAGTCCGCTACACGCGCCAACTGTAAGCCAGACGTAATTTGACGCCCGGCATCCGCTAGAAAACGTTCCCACCAAAAACTGCATCGAAAGCAGCAGCACAAACACAGCAAGAATATCGTCATTAAATAACTCACACATACTAATGCAGTTTTGGTTTAGTTTTAAGATATTTAATTTTGTTAAGTTAGTTCTAGTTGAGAAGCAAAATAAAGTTGACGACATCAGAGATCCTCTGATGTCTCTTTTTAAAAATCAAAATATATAAAAAATAAATTAACTGGCGCCCGAGCAGGGACCAATGGAGTCGCGAATCTGAACGATAAAAAGTAAAACGGTTAAAAGTGCCACAAAAGAAATTAACGTTAAAGCGCTAAATAAAAGTGCCAAAAAAATAAAAAAAACGTTTGAAAATAAATCGGACGAGCGCAACAGCGACAGGTGAACTACATAGCAGGAAAAGAGGCCCCAGAGTAAACGGAGTATCTACGTACGAAAAGGAGTTCAAAATTCAAGGACAGCCGACTGCCTAAAATTCACCTAGGACACCACTGGGATAATGATAAGTGTAATTTTAGTTTTTATGTAAGTCAAATCAATTTTATTTAAAGAAATAACATAAATAGAAAATTTAAAAGTGTTAGTAAAAGTAAAGTATAGAAAAAAAAGAAGAAAAGAAAACATTTCTAAACATTGAAATATATAAAAAGAAAGAAAGAATATTTAAAGAAACTTAAAATAGTTTATTTGTCTAAAAGAAATTTCCTCAAATCATAAAAAAAAAACAGAACAAAAGAAATTATAGAATAAGCGAAATATTTTATTTGTCTACGAAATTAATATTTTTTATTAGCGAATTAAAACACAATTAAATTACAATGGAAGACGATTTAGTTAAAGAAATAAATAAACTGAGACTTTCAACCCAATTCAATTCCCAAAATACTGCATCCCAATCCAACCAACAACCATTCCAACTGACAGACACCTTAACTAAACAAATAACCGAATTAGTAGTTGCAACGATACAAAATTTAAATAACCCCTTTGACAGTGACTACTTCGTACTATTCAGCTCCACGAACGTGAAAGAATTAGACAAAATACCTGATATTGTTAAATGCTTACGAGAATTTTCTGGCCAAACAGGAGAATTTAATTCTTGGCGGAAAACTGTTGATAGAATTTTCACGGCATACGACAACATTAAGGGCACTCCAAAATACTACGCTATTTTACATACTGTAAGACACAAAATTGTAGGAGATGCGGACACCGCATTAGAATCATACCGGACACCATTAGACTGGTCGAAAATAAAAAAGTGCTTAATGATGCACTATTCCGACAAACGTGATATAGGGACGTTGGAATATGAAATGACCACTTTAACTCAACGAAATCTGACAATAACGGAATTCTACCAACAAATTTATCAATATCTTTCATTGATTTTGGACAAGATCGCTTGTTTAGAATCCAGTGAAGAATCTCTTCAAACGATGACCAACGCCTACAGAGAAAAAGCCTTAGATACGTTTATTCGTGGTCTTAATGGAGATCTTCCAAGATTACTAAGCGTTCGAGAACCGACAACGTTGCCACAAGCCCTGCACTTGTGCCAAAAGTTGGATAACATGATGTACAGAATGAATTCGATCCAAAGATCGAATATGTTCAGAAAAATCAATAATCCTCTGCCACTACCCAGACCACCACGTTCAAATTTTCTTCCTTTACAAACATTCGAGAAAAGGTTTTTCCCAGAACTGACTCACATCCCACAACCAAAATTTAATAACAATCCAGACAGATTTCAAGGAAACAGTCAGAATTACTCTTACAATAACCCGCGAGTGTTCCAACCGAATAATCAGTATTTTTTAAATAATAACCCTTATCAATCACAACCCAATTATAGCCACAATGCTATGCTAGCAATAATCCATTCCAACCAAGACCACAATTTGGTCAACGAAATTTATCAGGATTTAATAATAGACCATATATGCCCCAAAATCCCCAGTTTCTATGGACGTAGACCCTTCCGTCCATACTAGACAGGTAAATTATCAGAATAGGCCAAGCATTCAACAATTTAATAAACGACCAGCATCCCAGCAGGAGCATCGCCCAAACAAAGTTCAGAGAAATTTCCATGCCAATACAAAAATTGCATGTGATACAACTAATGTCGGAGACACTGGCACCGACATCGATCCTACGTTTTCTGATTCCCAAGAACAATGCCAACACACAGCTGACGAATACAACAATGACACGACTGACCAAGAGTTCGAAGAGATTGATCAAACTAACAATATGTATTTTTTAGATTAAAAGAGTCTTCACTTCCCTATTTTGCATTCACAACCAAAAGTGAAGACGTACTCAACTTCCTTATTGATACAAGCTCCAATAAAAATTACATACAATCGACACGTATTAGAAATCCCATTCCCAATGCAAAACCCTTCACCGTTAACTCAATTGCCGGAAATATCCAAATGACTCACCACACCTTCGTGAACATCTTCGGGCCACAAACTGAAAAATTAAAATTTTTTATACTTCCCACATTAACAACCTTTCATGGCATTATAGGAAACGATACGCTTAAACAATTAAAAGCAACAATACATACAGACGAAAGTTTTATGACAATTTGTCCGAACATTAAGATTCCACTTAAGCAACAGGCAGCACAAGACGTCAACCATATCAATTTGTGTTTATCACATCTTACACACACACAGAAAGAACAGCTGAATATTATCATCAGAAATTGTCCAAGACTTTTTCAGATCCCAACAAAAAACTCACATACACTTCTACAATAAAGGGCGAGATTCGCACTACAAACGAGACACCCATTTATTCGAAATCCTACCCCTATCCGATGGCTCTAAAAGAAGAGGTCGAAAGACAAGTAGAAGAACTTCTTGCGGATGGCATTATAAGACCATCGAAATCCCCATATAATTCACCTGTTTGGATCGTTCAGAAAAAGATGGACGCATCCGGTGAAAGAAAATACCGTATGGTGATAGATTATCGGAAACTCAATAACGTTACCATTCCAGACAGATATCCGATCCCTGAAATAAATGACGTTCTCTCTAACCTCGGTAAAAACCAATATTTTACGATAATAGATTTAAAAAGCGGTTTCCATCAAATACCATTGAAGGAATCCGACATAGAAAAAATCGCATTTTCCATTAACAATGGAAAATTTGAATTTGTTAGATTACCCTTTGGGCTGAAAAATGCCCCAGCAATATTTCAAAGGACCTTAGACGATATACTAAGGCAACATATAGGAAAAAGATGTTATGTCTACATAGACGATATCATCATTTTTGGCGAAAATGAAAAAGAACATTTGGAAAATTTCAAAAAATAGTATTTAGAACACTGGAATCTGCCAATATGAAGGTTCAGTTAGATAAGTGCGAATTCCTAAAGAAAGAGGTCGAGTTTCTTGGGTACGTCGTGGGAATAGACGGGATAAAAACAAACAAAAACAAAATAGACGCAATAGCCAAAATGCCCCAACCAAAGAATCTGAAAGAACTCCGATCGTTCCTCGGAATGTCCGGATATTATCGACGATTCATTTTAGATTACGCAAAAATTGCCAAGCCGTTGACAAGCCTTTTACGAGGAGAGGAAGGTCGTATTTCTAAATTTGCTTCAAAAAATAAACTAATTACTTTAGATCAAGATGCCATCGCATCTTTCAATAAAATAAAAAATTCACTTATTTCAAAAGACGTTGTACTATCTCACCCAAATTTCGAAAAAGAATTCGAGCTAACTACGGACGCATCTGACTATGCGATCGGGGCTGTATTGTCCCAAAACAATAGACCAATCTCATTCATCTCCAGAACTCTTACTAAAACCGAAGAGAATTACGCTACGAATGAGAAAGAGATGCTTGCCATCATCTGGTCTCTTAATTCTCTGAGAAACTACCTGTACGGTTCAAAAAAGATAAACATATTCACAGACCATCAACCGCTTACTTACGCTCTAAGCGTTAAAAATACCAATAGCAAAATGAAGAGATGGAAGTCCATTCTCGAAGAATATAATTATCATCTAACATACAAACCAGGTAAAGCGAATGTTGTCGCCGACACTCTCTCTAGGATACCCGTAGAAATAAACTCCCTAACACCAACGATCCATAGCGATGAAAGTTCAAGTCACAATTTAATTCCATGCACAGAAACCCCAATAAATGTATTCAAGAACCAGATATTTCTTAAGGTTGGTGATTGCTCAACCTACCAATTCAAAATTGTATTTCCAAGTTACCATAGACACATCATTACCGAACAACAATTTTCAGAATCAAATCTGGTCTCGCTTTTAAAGAGATATCTTAATCCGTCCGTCATCAACGGAATACGCACCGATGAACCCATTATGGGTCAAATACAAAATATCTATCCACTTCACTTTAGTAACTACAAAGCAAGATATACCCAAAAATTAGTAGAGGACATTACAAACGAACAAGAACAGGAAAACATCATACTCGAGACTCACAACTGCGCACATAGAAATGCAATAGAAAATAAAGCACAAATTCTTGAAAAATACTATTTTCCAGGAATGCTAAACAAAATTAAAAGAATAACTACCATCTGCACGACATGCAAAGAAAATAAATACGAGAGACGACCTAATCTACCAAAATTAGCCGAAACACCCTTGCCTACATTCCCTGGTCACACAATACATATAGACATATTTCTGACAGACAAAAAAATTGTTATGACTGCAATAGACAAATTTACAAAATACGCCATAACAAAACTACTACACAGCAGATCGATAGAAGACGTACGACGACCCTTAAGAGACATCATTTTTTCATTTGGAGTACCAAAATCCATCGTTATTGATAACGAACCATCCCCTAATTCAAACTCAATCACATTCATGTTAAAAGACGAACTTGGAATAGACGTCTACACTACACCTCCATATAAAAGTTAGGCAAACGGACAAGTGGAAAGGTTCCACTCAACACTCGTTGAAATAATGCGTTGCCTTAAAGAAAACGGAGGACACAGGAATTTCGAAGAATTATTAGAAAGAGCGGTATCCGAATACAACCACTCGGTACATTCGGTAACAGGAAAAAAACCTGTTGATTTATATTTCGGACGAAATGTAACATTCACACCAGACGATTACGAAAGGACAAGACTAAGTAATTTAGAAAGACTAAGTAAGAAACAGGAAAAAGACTTACAATACCACAATAAAAGCAAGCAGGAAACAAAGCACTACCTACCAGGACAGATTATCTTTGTACGAAGAAACAAAAGATTAGGTACGAAATTGTCAAAAACATTTATTCAGGAAATAGTCAAGGAAGACAGGAACAGCACAATTTTAACAGAAAAAGGACGAATAGTACATAAAAGCTTAATTAGAAACTGAAAATTACTTTATTTTAGGTTTTTCGAGGCATCATGCACAGCAGATACGCAAATTCTGGACTATACCAATTCTCAATTGGTTACAATACATACAGGCAGCGCCAAACTTCAGACGGGTACGTTTAAGATAATACACGACATCGACATAAAACAATACGAAGATGCGACAGAAATAATGGAATCTACAATCAAAACAAAAATACCACCCAACCATCCATTCTACACAATCCTTTCACACGAATTATCCCAAATCAAGAACCATTTAAGAAACTTGAAACCAACAAAAAAATGGGAAAGAAGATCCTTAGATTTTATTGGTAGCACATGGAAATGGATAGCTGGCACGCCAGACCATTCCGATTTTAATATATTAACCGACAAAATTAATAACGTATTAATGAATAATAACCAACAAGCTCTAATAAATAAAATGACCATAGAAAGAATAAATGAAATAAATAATGTAACTAATGAAGTTCTAAAAATTGTTAAGTCAGAAGGCAAAATTGAATATGAAATAATAATGATTATGAAAAGTAAGTTAGAAATAATTAAAGAGGAAATAATAAACATTGAATATGCGATACATTGGGCCAAGGCAAACATTATAAATTCGTATATGTTATCGAACTATGAATTAGATATTGTAAAAGATATATTTGATAAAGAGAGCATACCGTACGTAAACATCGATGAGGCACTTGAATTCGCCCAAATAAAAATTGCATCAAATGATACATCTATTATTTATATTGTAAGTTTACCAGAAACTAACACAGAACTCTGTAAAACAATGATTATTAAACCCGTGAAAAAGAAAAACAAAATCAATAAAATCGAATACGCTTCTATCTTAAAATGCATAAACGAAACGTATGGAATAAGAGAAAAGTGTAAAACATATAATAAGTTATCAATATGTCCTTATGACAATATTGTAGATATAAGTAAAACTGCATGCATTCCTAAGTTAATGAATAACCAAGTACCGAACTGCACAATAATAAACAACCAACACATACCGGAAATCGACGAAAGAACCCCAGGACTTTTATTATTAAACCAATTCAATGGATCAGCATCAATAGACAATGAAACAATGGAATTAGAAGGAACATTTTTAATACGATTTCATAACACAACTATAAAAATTAATACACTTCCAAGGAAATCAGCACATACACAACATTACCCGCCCTATTACAACCAACTTCCAAGCTACAAAAATTTGAAGAGATGCTTTCATTGGAAATGATGAAGGAACTAAATTTCAATAACACCGCTCAGATCAATTTATTGGATACCCGCAACAAAATATCATTTGGAACCAACATTGTACTGACCCTTTTCACAATATCGTTGATAGTACTTCTAGTAATAAAAAGCACTATATGGAAGAAGTTACAAGGAGTAAAAATTTCAAAAGTAACCAAGGACGATCCACAACTTTCAAAATCGGCAATAGAAGGACTCAATAAAATTTTTATTCAAACACCTAAATCAAACGAGGACGTTTGAATTAAGGAGGGGAGATGTTAACACACAAGTTGTAAACTAGCTGTCGTGGGGTCAACACGTATATTTTTTTGTCGCTCCGTTGAACGTCGTTTTTTATATTTTATACAGTTTCTATCGCGCTCAAAATGCCTTGTGTTTGTAATTGAAAAGTCGAACGTAGTCACGATAAAATAAAGTGTTACAGTTGTAATGACTATTTTCACTGTGGCTGCGTGACCCAAGGTGACATTGAATTTATGCAAACCGCAAACAAAAATTATATTTGTAACACTTGCACTACTGCCAGGCGCTCGTCGCTTCGCTCTCCACCGCTTGCTCCCGTTCGTCAACCAGCCGCAATTGGGATAAACACAGGCGAAAAAGAATGCGCAAAAAATTCTTCTTCACCGTCTCCGTCTTCGTTAATAACTCCTCAAAATAATAATATTCAGCCACGTCAACAACAACAACAAAAATCGCAGCAGCCTAGTCAGCATCAGCTCTCTCCTACTCAAAGGCAAACCATCATTCAGCGACCTCAACAACAACAACAACAGTCGCAGAATCATCAATATCAACAGCAAAAGCAGCAATGTCGTCAATACAATAACAACAACAATGCTGAAATCTTTGTGAGTCCAGAAAAAAATATGCCAACAATCACTCTAGAGCTTGTTTACAAAGAAATTGTTGCTTAAAAAACTATGAATGCTAATGCACTTAGTTTAATAGATACCTTTCGTGAAGAACAAAATATTTTAAACGAAAAAGTAAATGAACTCCAAAAAGAGGTCTGTTTTCTGCAACAAAAAAATCGCGAAAAAAGCATTGAAATTGTTGGTGTTCCAAATCTGCAAAACAACAATGCACTAGATTCAGCTCTAAACATAATTTCGAAGGGCTTGAATATCAACATTTCCGATGATCATATTGACGAATGTTACGTCAAAAAAAATTAGAAAGAGCCCAGATTCTTCGTCTAGCAATGCAACAATGGATATTTTGTGTGTTAAATTCGTCTCTCTACAAAAAAAGAGAGAAATAATGAAGAAAAAAATTGCAAATAAGGAAAATTTGTGCAGCAGATTCTTTGGTAGTGATAGAAATCAAAATATTTATATAAATGATAGCTTATCAGTTTTTACTAGGGATCTTTTAAAAGCCGCTCAGAAGTGTAAAACAGATAGAAACTTTAAATTTGTTTGGGTTAAAGAAGGCAGGGTTTTTATGCGTAAAAAAGAAGGAGATAAAGCTATTGTTTTGTACTCATTCGAGGATTTAAATAAGATTATTTAAAAAAATTAAATTTGTGTAAAGTATGAACAGTGTCGTTTATGATCCTCGAGATAATTTATATGATATTCCTTCTGAAAATTGTAGAAATGTAATTTACAACAGTATTATATTTAACCCAAACAAAACCACAAATAATTTTTATATAATTTTACAAAACATTAGAAGTATGCGAAAAAATTTTGATACGTTCCTACTGCATCTTGATTCGTTCATCAATAAGCCGTGTTTCATCTTTTTTACTGAGACATGGATTTACGAAGAGGAACTGACCCTTTTTTCTATACCCGGTTATAAATTATTTGCAAATTGTAATGGTAAATACGCTTCTGGAGGTGTTGCAGCTTTTGTTGTTGAAAATATAAATTGTGCGTCTCAATGCTTGAATTTTCAAAGCTCTGATGTGTTGAAAATAAATTGTAGAATTGATAACCAAAAATTTTCCTTTATATGTATTTCACGAAGGAACATCGAAAGAAGTTTTTCTACGTGATTTAAATGATTTAATATCAATTGATAAATCTGATAATCTGATAGTTTTAGGCGATTTAAATATAAATGTTTTACAGGCTTCTGTTTTTTTGCATAACTACTTGCTCTTGCTTTCCTCATATGGTCTTGAAAGTTGCATAAATCAACCAACTCGTATAACGAACGCTTCTGAAACGTGTATTGATCATGTTTTTGTGCGCTTAAATAAGTCAAGACAGGTTTCAAAAAGCAGTTCAGTTTGTAATCTTTACTTATCAGACCATTGCTTAATTTGTCTAAATTTTAATAATATTGAAAATAATAAAAATGATAACCGACCTCAGACTTCAACGACAAACAAAACAGATTTTATGGAGTTAAACAATATTCTACTGTATGAGTCGTGGAATGGTGTATACACTGAATCTGATCCATCAATGGCTTTCGACAAGTTTATCAAAACTTTAACACAACATGTTGGACACTGTGCGAAAAGCGTAAGGAACGCAGTTTCAAATAAATAACGGTTTAAACCATGGATGACCTCAGAGTTACTCAGCAAAATAACGTTGAAAAACAGGCTATATAAAAAATGCTTAAAAATCCAACTAATATTATTATGAAAAGCAACTATAGAAATTATAGCAAAGAAATTTCCAAGGAGACTCTTATAGCTAAAAATAATTTTTATTTAAATGAATTCACCAAAATAACGGGTAACGTAAAGAAAGAATGGGATCTAGTAAATAACATATTAAATAAAACTAAAAAGAACGTTAGTATTCCAAATTTAGAAATAGATGATAATGTAATTTCAACTATTGACGATAAATCTAATATCTTTAATGATTATTTTTCAAGCATTGGAAAAGCTGTGGTTTCTGACAATGGCTTGCAGAGTATTTCTTGTAATTGTTTGGATAAGGAGAATTATATTAATAACACTTTCTTTTTTGAGCCCATATCGTCCTTGGAGCTTTACAAAATTATTATGTCTTTGAAGGGTTCAAATTCTTGTACTGAAAACAGTTTCTCTAGCACATTTATTAAAAAAATAGTGTTTAATATTGTAGATGTTCTGAGTCATTTATTCAATAAAAGTATCGAGGCAGGCATTTTCCCGGAGTGTCTAAAAAGGGCAGAAGTAATTCCCCTTTTTAAAAAGGGAGATAAATGCATTCTTAATAATTACAGACCAATCTCCATTCTTTCAACCTTTTCCAAAATCTTTGAAAAAGCTGTCAAAACAAGAATGCTGAACTTTTTAGATAAATATAAATTTTTTAATAGCAATCAATTTGGTTTTAGATCTGGTATGTCCACTGAAGATGCTCTCTTAAATTTTTGTTCCAATATTTATTCAAGTTTAAATCACAAAAAGATTTCAGCAGCTCTATTTATTGATATGACAAAGGCTTTTGATACGGTGGATCACAAAATTCTGCTAAATAAATTGTATAGATGCGGTTTTAGAAGCAATACTTATGATTAGTTTTCTTCATATCTGTCAAACAGAGCGCAAAGAGTGAAAATATGCAATCATCTCAGTTCCTATAGAGACGTTAACATTGGTGTTCCTCAAGGTTCAGTACTTGGTCCGATTTTGTTTTTGATATTTATAAACTCACTCTTCTCGCAAAAATTCTCTAGTGAGACGATCGCATTTGCAGATGATATGGCTTGTACATATTCCTGTGATACAGTGTTTAACTTTAATGTTGCATTAAATAGCGATCTGGAAATCTTAAGGCATTGGTTCACAACTCACAAGTTAGTTCTTAGTGACAAAACTAATGCTTTTTCATGTTGGTGGAAAAGAACTTGAACTTGACAATTTCAGGTTTCACTGCGCAAACTGTAAAAAGTACTCTGTTTGTAAAGATATTTGTGGTGCACAAAATAACATCCACACTTATGTTGAATCCGGTTCTTGTTCCTCAAATTGCTTTCGTATTGACTGTGTTAAAAGTTTTAAATATCTTGGGTTAATAATTGATTGGAAAATGAATTGGACTGATCACACAACTGCTCTGAAGAAATATTTAATCACAGCAACCAGGCAGATGTATCATTTAAAAAATTGTTGTTCCGAAAAATTGCTGACTAGTATTTACTATGGCATTTTCCATTCAAAATTAGAATACGGTCTGGCATGTTGGGGAGGTACGCATAATAATAAAGTTAATCCCCTACTAACTGCTCAAAAACATGTCATTCGCATTATATGTAAAAGAAATCGGATTGAAGGTAGTCTACCACTATTTAAACAATTCAATATATTGCCTGTGAAGCATTTGTATTTTTATAAAGTTCTAAAAATATTTTTTATTGGGTCCGGCTATCTGACAAATAGATGTTACTCAAATTATAACTTAAGAATAAATCACCTTAATATGATTCAAGTTCCGCCACATAGCGTGCAACACTTTTTATTGTTTTATACGTCTATAGCCCCCAGGCTGTTCAACTGCCTTCCAAACAACATAAGGTGCCTTCGGAATAAATTTGCTTTTTTAAAACAGATGAAGTCGTGGCTTTTTGATTTGTCCTATCAAGATGTCTATTGTCTACTTAATATAACTATCTAATAACTAAATACATAAGGTTCTATTGTCAACTTTAAATTAAAATTTCCTACTCGTATAATAAAATTTGTATCTTAATTTATCTTGAATGACCCCATGTAGATTATATACTTGGTTTAAAAAACTGCATTCGCTTCTAGTTCCTTGAGAATTACAGAATGCAGGCTTAACATTATTATTAAATTACTTATGATATAATTGTTATTGTAATATTGTATTGTAATAAATAAATAATAATAAATAAATAAAAATAAAAAAAGTTGTTTCGAATAGTCCGCTACACGCGCCAACTGTAAGCCAGACGTAATTTGACGCCCGGCATCCGCTAGAAAACGTTCCCACCAAAAACTGCATCGAAAGCAGCAGCACAAACACAGCAAGAATATCGTCATTAAATAACTCACACATACTAATGCACTTTTGGTTTAGTTTTAAGATATTTAATTTTGTTAAGTTAGTTCTAGTTGAGAAGCAAAATAAAGTTGACGACATCAGAGTTCCTCTGATGTCTCTTTTTAAAAATCAAAATATATAAAAAATAAATTAACTTATATATATATATATATATATATATATATATATATATATATATATATATATATATATATATACATATATATATATATATATATATATATATATATATATGTATATATATATTTTTATATATATATATATATATATATATATATATATATATATATATATATATATATATATATATATATATATATATATATATATATATATATAAATGTATATATGTATATAAAAATGAATGATTGTTTGTTAGTGACGCTAAGGCTCGAGAACGGCTGGACCAATCTTGATGGAATTTTCAGAGGTTGTTCATTGTGGATCTGGGAAGGTTTAGAAATAAAAAAACCTTATACTTTTCCTGAAGAAAAGTCGGAAAATTTAAAAATTCCAAAAAGGATTTTTTCCATACAAAATTTTTTTTCTTTCAAATTTTTTTTGTCCAATTCTTTCTTGCAAATCTATCGATCTCAAAACATTCGGAAAAGTCGGAAAATTCGGAAAATTCGAAAATTACAAAAACCTAATCTCACTTTTTGTTCTCATTTTTTTTGTATGTGCGTGGTGTTGCACGCGCACATTTAGTTTCATATTGGTGTTGTAAGCACTGACTGATACTCCAATAACTCAACAGATGGAGCTGTAGACGCTTATTTATTTTGACAGCTGCGTATATTGTGTGTTCTTTCTGATTTGTTTATTCGAACAGTGCGGACACGGCCAATTGACTTTCTGACATTTTTCCAAATTTTAATTGATTTCTCGAGTTAAATTCATTACATTAAATTGTTAAAATGGTTACAATCACGAAATATTTGAGTTTAAATCTGTGGATCATCAGTTTTTGAGTGAAATTATTGACATTTCAAACAAAAAAAGTGAGTTCATTATTTTCGTTTGTTGGTGAATACCTAACCTCATTTCCATTGAAATTTATTTGTGTTATTTCTTCAGCTGATTTGTAAATTATTTCAATCGTTCAATTTCGGTCGTTTGCTTTCTTTATTTCGGCTATTCAAAAGGTAAATTATTGAAAATTATTCCGTGAAAACTTTATGTGTGTTTCATACAAAATGATCAATTACAGATTGAAATTTGTTACGATGCCACAAGAGGTCGCGCTAATATCGGTTGGCGTTCCCGACGTACAACGGACCAACGTAATTATACAGCACGTCGTACTGAAGAGGAAAATGCTACTGCAAGAGAATCTGCTCGAATCGGAATGATTGAACATCGTGCGCGACAATCACAAGAGGCTCACGAAGCTTACAATGAGCAACAACGATTGAGAAGAAGACAAGTTCGTGCTCAGGAAATTCATGAAGCAAGAGAACAACGTTTGGCTGCTCACCGACAACGCCAGCAACAACAACGATTGCCTAATTTGAATATCGAACGTGCAGCCTTTCGATATGAGCCGGACATTGAATATGGTGCGCACGCATCAGTTCGATTTGTCTGTTCGAACCGGCCGGATTGTGTTGCGCAAGCGGAAAAGTGAAATTACCAGAGTTACTTCCTCCACCAGAGCCATTGCGGTCGTTGCTTTACGGTGAATCACCAAATTCGAATCATTTTTTAAAAAATTCCAAGATGTATAACGATTGTTTTCAAATGACGTCGTTTGGTGGGGAAATTGTGAATGAACATAATTACAATCCCACATTCAAGGTTAGTTCACCAACAATCTAACACTTATTATCTCGCCAATAAAATACAGAAATCAACATATTTGTTTGCAACTATACAGATTCACGGGCAAATTTATCATCTTGCTGGATCGCTGTTGCCGCTTCCTGATCAAGATCACAAATATCTCCAAATATATTTCCTTGGAGATTGAAATGAAGAAGTGAATCGACGTTGTGCAATTTTCACTGCGACGAAGAGAGAAATTGTGCAGCAATTGCAAGAAATGTTGCATGAACACAACGAACTAATTCGGTTATTCAAAACTTCGTTAGAAAGGATGCCATCTGATGATCACAGAATCGTCATAAAAGCGGACAAACGACCAGCAAGCACGCATGAACGGCAATATAATGAACCGACGGCCGATGAAATATCAATTGTTGTTGTTGGCGATAATTTAGAATCCCGTGATATTGTTATTAAACGTCGAGCTGGAGATGCATTAGAGCGAATCAGTGAAACTCATCGATCGTATGACTCACTACAATATCCGCTTATGTTCTGCCGTGGTGAAGATGGATATCACTTGAGATACAACCTGATCAATCCTGCCAATGGTTTGTAAAGGAAAAACAAACACTCTTAGTAACTTCATTTTTTGTTAACTTTTAGGTGTCGATACAAATAAGAAGGTCAGTGCAATGAACTTTTACGCGTATCGACTGATGATTCGCGAAGGAATTGACAACCATCTCTTGAGATATCGCCGATTATTTCAACAGTATGAAGTTGTTGTGTACGTGACGATGGAGACAGAACGACTCAATTTTATTCGTTTCAATCAGACCAAGCTTCGATTCGAAGAGTATATTCAATTGCGAGATGCGGTCAATAGCGATGAAGATGTGATAAACCGTGGCCGACTCACGATTTTGCCATCAACATACATTGGCAGCCCAAGGCACATGCACGAGTACTCGCAGGATGCGATGATATACGTGCGGAATTATGGACGGCCGGATTTGTTTGTTACATTCACTTGCAATCCAAAATGCCCACAGATAACGGAATTATTGAATCGCGGTCAATCAGCAAGCGATCGTCACGATATAGCACGAGTTTTCAAACAACAGCTACGATATTTGATGGACTTTATCGTGAAGCAACGTATATATGGTGCTGTTAGATGCTGGATGTACTCTGTTGAGTGGCAAAGAAGAGGTTTGCCGCACGCACACACTCTTCTTTGGATGGTGGACAAGATTACACCAGCTCAAATTGATGACATCATTTCTGCGGAAATTCCTGACCCAGAGATAGATCCAGAATTATACGAAGTGGTGAAAACCAATATGGTTCATGGACCTTGCGGACACTACAATCCCACTTCGGTTTGTATGTCTGACAATAAATGCACGAAACACTATCCACGTGCTTTTCTTTCGGAAACGCAAACTGGAAATGATGGATATCCACTCTATCGGCGTCGCTCATCAGACAACAATGGCAGAACATTCAGCATTCAATTTAGAGAGGTGAATATCGAAGTTGACAACACATGGGTCGTACCATATTCGACAATATTGTCTAAGACATTCAAAACTCATATCAATGTTGAGTATTGCAGTTCTGTGAAATCGATCAAATACGTTTCCAAGTACGTCACCAAAGGAAGCGACATGGTGGTTATTGGCCTTGAACGAGATGAGATCAGCAAGTATCAAATAGGTCGATACGTGAACTGCAATGAAGCGCTTTGGAGAATATTTTCTTTTGTAATTCCTGATCGTTTTCCGACTGTTGTACATCTCGCAGTTCATTTGGAGAATGGCCAAAGAGTGTATTTCAACCCAGAGAATGCAGTACAGCGAGCGGAAACACCACCAGCAATAACATTGACGAGTTTTTTCTCAACTTCGCCAGTGATCCGTTTGCGAGAACATTGCTTTATTCGGAAATGCCTCGATATTATACATGGATTGCATCGTAGAAGAAATGGTTACGCAGAAAGCAAGGCCAAACAGTAGATGGACATCCAGGTGTGTTCTCAACTAATGCATTAGGACGAATTTACACAATCCACTCGAAAAACGACGATTGCTTCTACCTTCGGTTGCTATTGATTAATGTACGCGGTTCAACTTCATATGAGTCATTGCGTACTGTGAATGGTACGGTGTGTGCAATTTTTCGAGAAGCATGCCAGCAATTACAATTGCTGGAACATGAGAATCACTGGAATCAAACGATGGACGTTGCGATAGCTACTTCGCCTGCCACTGAAGTGCGCACACTTTTCTCGATGATCTCGGGATACGTACAAAAATTACATTGACGAAGACATTTTACATCGTATACGAGTGGCAACATGGAATTCAGAATTGCATATGAACGATGAAATCGATTGAAGCATTGGTGTTGATTGAAGATTTGTGTTTGCTTATGAGTGGCAAACTATTGACTGAAATTCATATGCAAGCGCCAAATCGTCAAATCAGAGATGTACTGAATCGTGAATTGGAACGTGAGCGTGCATACGACAGAATAACTTTGGAACAACAAGTACAAAGAAATGTTCCATTATTGAATGAGCAGCAAAAGAGTGCGTATGATGAATTGACGAAGGCTGTCAATGATGGAAACGGTGGACTATTTTTTCTTGATGCGCCCGGCGGAACTGGGAAAACGTTCCTGATATCATTGATTTTGGCAACAATACGATCTCAAAATGGCATTGCGTTGGCTCTCGCATCTACTGGGATTGCTGCAACTCTACTAGAAGGTGGAAGAACGGCACATTCGGTACTGAAGCTTCCGTTAAACATGCAATCAATGAAACACCTGTTTGCAACATTTCAAAGCAATCAGCTATGGCAAAAGTGTTGAAGAATTGTAAACTGATAGTTTGGGATGAGTGCACAATGGCTCACAAACGGTCTCTAGAAGCACTTGACAGAACAATGAAAGATCTGCGGAATAATAATCGTCGCTTTAGTGGCGCAATGATACTGTTAGCAGGCGATATTCGACAAACACTTCCTGTTATTCCGAAATCAACAGCGGCGGATGAATTGAACGCATGTCTCAAGTCATCGTATTTGTGGCGGTACGTGAAAACCAGACGATTGACTATGAATATGCGAGCGTTCCTGCAACAGGATAGCACCGCAGAAGTTTTCCCAAAAGAACTGCTAAGAATTGGGAATTGGCAAATTCCGGTTGATACTTCCAGTGCCTTGATATCAATTCCACCTGCAATTTGTCACTTCAACGAAAGCTGAACTCATCATGAATGTTTATCCGAACATTGGCCAAAATTATCGTAACTACGATTGGTTGAGTGCACGCGCAATTTTAGCTGCCAAAAATACCGATGTTAATGACATAAACTGGACGATTCAAAGTCAAATTCCGGGAGATTTGCGCTCATACAAATCGATCCATCGTGTTGAAAATGAAGACGAAGCCGTGAATTATCCAGTGGAATTTCTAAATTCTTTGGATTTGCCTGGCATGCCGCCGCATCATTTGCGTCTCAAAGTTGGATCTGTCATTATTATGCTTCGCAATCTTCATGCGCAGAAACTGTGTAATGGAACCCGACTGATTGTGACGCAGCTATCGAATAATGTAAGAGTTGCAAGAATTTTGAAAGGGACTTACAAGGGGGCAGAATGCTCGATTCCACGAATTCCTTTGAGTTCCAACGATTTGCCATTTCAGTTCAAACGTATTCAGTTTCCAGTGAAACTTGCATTTGCGATGACAATCAACAGGTCACAAGGACAGTCGTTGGAAGTGTGTGGCATAAATCTGGAAATGCCATGTTTTTCACACGGCCAGCTATACGTGGCGTGTTCACGAGTTGGAAAACCATCTTCTCTGTACATTTACGCACCGGAACAGAAAACAAAAAATGTTGTTTATCAAGCTGCGTTACATTGAAAAAATGTAGAAAAATCACAAATAAATGATTTTCAACACAATATAAATTAAACTTTCTTTTCTTTTAAAAACACAAAATTTCACGCAGGGCAACGCCTGCGGGGTCAGCTAGTAATTTATATACATTTTAAAACGTTCCTCTCATCAAATATAACATACTTTGTCACATAGTTCATATAGCACTAAATATAATATGCTTCATATAGTATTGATACCATCGATATCGTCTAATTACAAGAGGCTTGCTCGATCTAAATTCGGTACCTGTCAAATGCTGTCGTCTCTACAAATAAGTTAGCTTTTACTCAGTTTAGTAGCGACAATTTCGAAAGCAGTGATTTGGTAACAATGGCTTTTAGGTCACCAAAACTTGTAATAGCCCTTCAAGCCACCTGTTATTTCAACCACCGTATTTAAATAATAATAATAAACAAACCACTTATTCAGTGTAAGAATTAAGTGTGGTTATAACATAGGCGTTGGGAGGATTCGTATTATTTCAAATTCATGGCCAGAGCTTAGTTTAGTATCCAGTAAAACAGGAGATATATAGAAAACTAAGCAGCGATCCAATTGCTTTAAAGCGTTCGATCTCACTGGTGTTTTTTTTTTATCACTAATTACTAATAGAAACATTGGCGTAAACGCTAGAAAAGGAAGTTTCTGGTCGCTATTCACAGACATCGATATATGAGTATACGGTCATTTGTTGGAAAGATGGCTAATTTGATATATTCCGTATGTTTAATTTGATTTCATAGTTGAGAAATATTTCAACATAACTATTAAATAAGTTTTGAAGGTTATTTGTACTATTATTTAGAAATTTAGAAATTTTTTATTCTCATAAGTAATTTTTTTATACTGGGAGTGAGAATAATATATTTACAGTTTTGTATGAAAAAGCTAATAAAGAAGTTATAAGTTGGACATAACTAACAGTATTAATTGTAGTCGAAAAGAATTTACGCAACTATTTCCATTAAAATGAAATAGCCGAGTTAGCAAAACGATGACGATATTACAATGACTGAAACTATTCTTAAAGACCAATAATTTCGAATTTCACGGAGTGCACAATATTTGAGTTATTTGCTCTGTCTCCATATGACACACTTTCCATTCATATAAGATACAACAACTGCTATCTAGAGATAATTTACTGAACGGAACATAAGCAGTTTGGGGCTTGAATAAGAATGTTTGGATGTTGTTTTTCGAAGAAAATCTGGTTTAACGATGAAACCTACTTTTCGTTCAATTAAAGTTGCCGAATTTTGGGTGAGAAGAATCCTCATGCAATTTAAGAAGGTCTGGTTGCACTTACCAAAAGTAAATATATTGTGCGCAATGTGGCACCGTCATTTGGTCTTGATAATGATGATGGAACCAAAGATGGGTGTAATCGAAAGCACTGCCCTCGATGATAAATTTTCTGTAGTCGTAATTTAACAATATTGAGCTTCAGGTTTCAATAAAATGGTAGAATATAATACCCCTCGTGAAACACTGACTTTTTCCTCAATATTCCTATGCTGTGAATTGGACCACAAATCGTGGGATTTGATAATGCTGATAAATCACAAAGTTCGTGCAGATATGGACGAGATAGCCACAGAAAGGTGTGCAAAATGAAAATTATCGCATGGACTCTTGTGGCGGCAATTTCCATGCTGTGTTCCATTCGAATTGGTATAGGTAGGTAGGAGTGGCCGCCTAGTTTGCCAAAAGCATACTTCAGCAGACATAATGGCCAATTGTACTACCACGGTGTGGCGCCGTTCAAGCACTGACTAAAAAGTTCCCTTACTTGGGATGGTGGTATACTCGAAGCTTTTTATAAAAAAATTAAAATCGAATCCATGTTATTTTAAATACTGCTTCTTATATTTCGGAATGTAATCCAAAAGCGGACCTTTAGAAAAAAAGATTGTTTGGATATTACAATATATTTTTATTTTGGAATAAATTTTGATTTTGAAGAATTTTTTTCTTAAATTTTTTGTTGCAATTATTGAATATTTGTTTGTCAAAATCATAAAGTTGCCAGGGACGTGCTGTTTTTTTTTTTTTTAATTCGAAGTTAAGGTAACAATTATTCATTCAACAAATAATACAGATATTATAAGCAAAAGATATGTACCGTTCCAAAGTGGTTTTTCAAGGGGAACGAAACTTATTTTGTGATAAAAGGATTCGATGTGGGAAGCAACAAATTTTTTAATAATTTAAGTACGAGTATATAGGGAGAAAAATTGATTTGATGAATCTCCCACCGTATCACTTTGAGAGACCGAATTTCTTGTCTGCAACAGTTGATGTGGAACAGTTCAGGACTTTACATTT
This sequence comes from Clusia tigrina, assembly GCA_920105625.2. Taxonomy (NCBI): domain Eukaryota; kingdom Metazoa; phylum Arthropoda; class Insecta; order Diptera; family Clusiidae; genus Clusia; species Clusia tigrina. The sequence continues at coordinate 174,942,327 of OV050031.1, forward strand.
GTTAACTGAAATATATAATAATAGTGGTATTTGTCAATTGGGTGGTATCATTAGGCAGATAATGCATAAATTGCAGCAAACTCATTAGTAGTGAGAAGTGGCAAATTAAGCTGACTAATTCATTCGCCAAAGGTAGGAGCACTAATTTTGACTTGTGTCGTTTCTACTGAAGGGGTATATACCAAGAAAGTAAAAAAAAAGACGGCAGTTCGATCGATAATTCTTTAGAGTTTATATAAAAGTAATTAATGATCGGAGAATTATTTGTCCTACAATATAAAAGCTAATTTAGTATTTCAGTTGACGATTTGTTAATTACCCTGTGATTTGAATGAATAATGATAGCTTCTGAATTTATAATGCCGTCCTCTTAGCTGCAAGTGTCTTTAAAAAGTATGCCAAATGTTGCAAGAATTTGGTTCTATATTTTAAAAGCAGAAATGTTTTAAGCGTTAGAATTGCATTCAAAGTTAGCTATTTCAGAGGTTGTCGCAGGAAGCATATTTGATGAACTGTTTTCATATATATTTAGCGTTGAAAGGAAGCGTTTCTCATAGTAGCTGCAGGTTCATGCACTTAATGACACATACATCGGTGTTAGACCCGAAGTGCTTGGTTGGTTGCATGTGGTCTGTTTGGAGTTGTTCTTGCACTTCTTGAAAATACTTTAGAGTTGAATTAAATCTAAATGTAAAAATGTTAGTTTTGCATTCAGCGCGTCTATACTCCACAACTTTTACCTATCTTTTTCCACTTGCCTTCAACTGTTTGTTAGTTTTCCGTACTTTGGCACTCACTCAGCAACCCACTTACGAGCTTACAAACCGTTCATGTCATGCGAATGAATATGGCTACTTAAGCCCAGTCACCAGCAATCTCAAGGATCCTCATTGCAAATGCACTTACCGCGTGTCCTAATCCAAAACTTGTTTCCTTCCGTGTAAACTGTTGCGGCGAATTGGTGCAAAACGGAAATGAAGTAGTGTCGAGTGAGCTCGAATCTGAATCTTCCGTTTCCGTTTTCCAGTGCAAGATAATTGCGTGTAACAGGTGCCAACGACAGATTATACAAATTCAAGGAAAAAGAGAGCGAATTTTAAATTGACTTCGTAAGCAGCCCAGTTTCAACCCTTTCGCTTCTCTGACTGAATTTTCATCACGTAAAATTTAAATCAACAATCACACCAAAGGAAGGAGCGGAAGAGCGAGTACATTGTCCGGATATACCAGACAATTTCTCGCCTGCACTTTCTTATCAAAATTAGCAAGTTGTAATTTTGTGACTAGATGCGTAGCTTACCGTTCCATTTCAAGTTGTGTCATTCCAAAAGTGAAGGAGTACATTACCTGTGGCAAAGCTCTACACTTTCCTACCTTGCTGCTACTTATTCATTACGCGAATGCATATTTAACGAAGAAAAGTAAAGTAATTTCCTGCTTGTGCAGTGCAGAATAAACCTTGCCGCATTACGTATAAAAAATGCTCTGGCAGAAACTGAGGTGAAGAGTGTGTCATAATGGCTGCCATATATTATGTCGCCAGCAATGGGAAGGTGATTTTTTCACTAATTGGAGCAAACATGATTACATTGATAACTGTATATGCGTTGATATTCTTACTTCAGCGCTCATTTATCTTTGTGCATTGGCACTTACTACTATTGTACTCCTTTAGTTTCGCTTGCTATACAAATTGACAAGTCCAATAACGCACTTTAGCATTTGTGGATCGACTGGCAGTAATTTTAAGTAAACTAGTTGAACTTTCAAAAGTTGTTGAACGTAGCCAGACAAAAAAAACATTCATTGAATATCATATCCATCAAACATATTGCTACTATAGTGATATTGGCTATGTACAAATGATAGAAATAAAAATTGTATTGTACTCTCTTCAAACTATCATTATGCGAAATAAATATATACTCGTATATCCAAACGGGTTCAAATTGTGTTTCTAAAATGTGGCCATGCAAAAGATAACTGGAATATCTGATAATCTTTAATGTCAACTTCAATCTGCAGTTTGTGTATGTTATTGATTTTGTGTTTTGTATTGTAATCATTTGCCCTGAACGCCCTAACGGGACACGCTTTATTTTCTGTACATTGGCCTATGTAAAAGATTTTTATGAAATAAAGATTTGTATTGCTTTTGAGAGATCATCGCGTAAAGATTTATTTCTCAACCATACGACAAAAAATATTGTATGCGCGTAACAGATTTAGCAGATTTAAAAACAAAGTAGATAGATTCCTCCAACATTCTAATGAGTTGGAATGCAATTAGATCAATCAGAATATAAGTTAGAACTCAGATTATAGCTCATATCAATAAGACCGCAGTAAACAATTTGATTGCATTGCATAACAATGTTAGTTTAGGAACTCTCCTACGTTTTCTGAGTTGTTGTTCTAGAGCGAACTGCATAGTTCCATAAATACGCGCAATATACTTGCAAATCATTAACTTGAACTTTTATTTTTAACAGTATAATTTGAAAATTTATTTGCTTTTGATTTCAATTGAAAATTAATTTATTTCTTCCTTATTTGACGGGGTTGCATTTGAAAGGTAAAGTGTCTGATTACATCCCACTTGGGAGAGGTATGCATGATCCTTGCGCATCTCAAAACCTCCACTTGGTGTCACTTGGTCAATGACATTTTATCACCCGATAAGTGTTAGCTGATGTGAGCAGGTTTGTGGTTTCAACAAGATGGAGCCACTGCGCATACTGCTAGGCAAACTATTGACATGCTGCGTGAAATTTTTGGTGAACGCATAATTTTTCAAGAAATTCAGATTTCCCTTGGCCTCCTCGTTCACCAGATTTAACTGCGCCAGATTTTTTTTTATGTGGATATTTAAAAGACAAAGTGTATGTTAACAAACCACAGACACTTGGACAGCTCAAGCAGAATGTTCGAGACGAAATACGGCGCCTGCAACCAGAAACATTACGCCGTGTAATGCAAAATGCTCTAAAAAGAGCCAATGCCTGTATCGAGCAAAATGGTGGTCATTTGTCTGATGTCATATTTCACACATAGTCACGTCAAATTTCCATAAAATGTATTTAACATATTAAAATAAATCATTTTAAAAAAACCCATTATTACAAGAGTTACACGTGCTTAACATCACTAGGTCTCATTTGGGCCACCCTGTACATGTCCATACCTACCACGCCTCTTTCTTGAAATTGCAACCCCTCTCAAAAACACAAAGTTAGTATACCCTTTTTTTTTTTTTTCTTTAATAAATTGTAAATTAATTACAAATTATCTTAAAGCGGCTGTAGCATCTAAGGCCTTAAGCTTAGTAGGTAACAATGTTATACAAATACAGTTGTTTGTGGTGTTATATGTCTAAGTATAGGTTTAATTTTAATGAAAAGTTTGATAATGGCTTGATTTATGTTTTTCAAAATTTCTTTGAGATTAGGGTTTCCCAATTCTTTTTTAAAGGTAAAGGGTATAAAAAGCGTCAGATCGTCGATGAAAACTCGGAATCTAAAAATAATACAGAAACAATTAATGGTAACGACCTTGTACAACTCAAATATACAACGAATAATACTGCAGAGACATTAGGAGAGCCGATAAGTACCTCCTCTTTATTTGCTATACCTTCAGGTATTGTATGTACCCGTTCACATTCGCTGACCGACTGCTTTACATATGACACGAGCAAAAATAAAATCCAAACTGGTATCGATCGCTACATCACAGACACAAAAAGACAAAGAAGCCCGAAATCAATATTGCCAGGAAATCAATCAAACAAATTTGGCGATACGGCTACTGTCACCTCAAACCGTTTTGCTTTCTTAACTGATAAAGATGAAGAACAAGTCAAACCGGTAAAGACTGCGAAACCTCCTCCAATATATTTGAGAGAACAAAACTCAACCACCTAGGTCAGGCGTCTGTAAGTCCTTGTAGGTAGTGGACACTTTCATGTTATTCCTCTGTTAAAATATATGAGACCAAGATTAAAATTTATGAAGAAGGCAACATTCGTAAATTGATGGAAGATTTTGATTCTAGTAAAAGAACCTACTACACGTATCAAATTAAGTCTGCCAAAGGATTAACAGTTGTTATCAAAGGCATACAGCATTCTGTTGGTAATGGCGAAATTACAGCTTCTCTAAATGATGAGGGATATGCGGTCAAATCAGTTTTCAACATACGCAATCGTAACAAAGTGCCACAGCCATTATTTAAGGTAGAACTAGAACCAGAGAAAATTAAATTGAAAAAGGAGAAGCTCACCTCATCTACGCTTTAAAGTATCTGATGCACCGCAAAGTTACAGTAGAATAGCCTAAAAAGAAGACTGGTACGGTACAGTGCCATAACTGCCAGGAATATGGACACACAAAAGCAGTACCCTACGTGCGGCCAGTGTGATATGTGGAGATATACATTCATCCAACGATTGTTATAAAAAAGGGAGATCACACAGTGAAATAATGTAGTAATTGCGGAGGTAATCATACGGCAAACTATAGAGGCTCCTCAGTATACGCAAGCGAGTGGGGAAATCGTTCATCCTCAAATCAACATCCAGCTACTCATCAAAATGACAGAGAATAAAGACAAACTACTTTTGGTCCCATACACGAGAACCACCAACACGAGACTTCCTCTGATCTTGCTAAACGTGCTATACAACAAAATGAAACACCAAGTGGCACATTCAATACTGACCAACAGAACCTAAAGCAAACTCTTAACAGATTTATGAAATCTATGCAAGGTATAATGACTATGATGCAACAAATGATGACAACGCAAGAGTCACTCCTGTAAAAATTTTTTCCAAGGTATGAATTTATCGTTGAAATTATGCGTTTGGAATGCAAACGGTCTTACGAACCATAAATTGGAACTGGCTGACTTTCTGACAGTACAGCAAATAGATATAATGCTAATATCTGAAACCCTCTTAACAAAAAAAAAAAAAAACTTTAGAATTACAGGATATATTATATTTTACAATTCAAAACATCCAAACGATGGAGCGCGCGGACGAATTGGAATACTTAAAAATGTATAATAAAAAGAAGAAGAACTAAACAATGTATTTAATATGAAACTAATTATTCTCCGCCGCCAATAATATTGGAGTGAGCGAGAATTCATTAGATCAATTCCATGATGTCTGCAAATGAACGATAGTATAAGTGCAAAGATTTTAATGTGTCTGGTGGGCTTTTTCTTCATGCCAGTTATCCTGGATAGGCAAAAGACAAATTTTAGTTATTGGCCGTTTCAATCAGTTGAGGGTGACGACACGAACCAAATTAGCCGCTCTTGGATGGGTTACAATAACACGTTCGAGAGGCCATCGATTACAAGTGAACTCATCCTTGATTTGCCCGATGACGTTTACCTTTATATTAGAATATTGATACAGCCATTTTGGCCTTCTTTGTAGGCGTGAAAGATACTCAGAATTCCAACGGCGCCAAAATTGTTCAACCAAAAGTTGCCCACTCTTCCACCGATCCATTGATTGATGAGACTGAGCTTATCAATCTTAGGCTCCGGTGGAGCTAAAAGTGAATCTCCAATTCAAAAATGGCCCGGTGCTAGCACTAAGAGGTACTCGGTATCATTAGTTAGTGGCCATAAAGGCCTGGAATCAAGCATTATTCGATCTGCGCTAAAACCGTACTAAGCTCTTCAAAAGTTAGGATTCGATAACCGTAGGTGCGTTTCAAATGGTACTTCATGGATTTTACTCCAGCTTCCCAAAGCCCTCCGAAGTGTGGGGAGGAGGGGGGGCTAAAGTGCCATTGAATGTGGTAATAATTAAGAAAAGGTTTTATATCGGAGTTGATAAATGTCTCATAAGCCTGCCGGTTCGCTTCAAGTTTCTTGTTTGCACCTATAAAATTTGCATTGTCCTCTTCTCTCAATAAACCGCCGCAGTGCACTAATGAAAGAATCTGCTGAGACTCCAGGTGAATGGCCTTTATTACTAGGCAGATAAGCACTGCAATATAGCCCTTCAGCGATGTGCGACCTCTTCCTTTAGATGGTGAAATGTTGATAGGGCTAGCGTAGTCGACTCCAGTCGAAGAAAATGCTCTGGCTGGGCGAATTCGTAGTGTGTAACGAGCTTCGATGGATTTATTTCTCGACTTGAACAATCCACTGGGTTTTCAACGGACTCAACATGTTGCCATTGTTTGCTATTAGAAATTTCGAAAATTTTATTGATACGATTAAAAACAAAAAGCTTCCAGCGATGTGGATCGCCTCGAATCCATCCTAGTGTGATCATAGAATCCGTCCAATAAAATACATTCGATGAATTTACACATACGAGTATATTCACGTTTTAGTTTAAAACTTTGAAAAGTTTGGTTGCCAGGACTGCACCGCACAGTTCGGCTCGAGGAATAGTTAATTTTCGGTTAATAGTGTGATCTTGCATTTTGCAACTAACAATGAAGGGTGATAATTACCATATTTGTCACGAACTCTCAGATAAACTGCCGCTGAGTAAGCGTGCATTGAAGCAGCGCTGAATAGATGAATTTCGCATGAACTGTTTGTGCTGTTCGTATTCAGCTAACGTGGTATGTTAATTTTCATTACAGCAGGTAGCTCTTCTATATATTTTTCCATATTAATTTTATTGGGTTTGGAACGGGAGTATCCCATCCAATCTTCAAAGTCCACAACTCTTGCATTTTAACTCTTGCTGAGACGATTACTGGGTTAAGCCACCCGAGTGGGTCGAACAAGTGGGCTATAGAAGACAGCATTAAGCGTTTTGTTGGAGCATCTGAAAAAACTTCGAAATTGAATTTGTATCGAAAACAGTCGTTGAAAATAAATCGAGTGTTTTCACCGTGTCATTGGAATTATGTTGTAACAAATCGTTAGATTCTCGATGTTCCGCTGGTATTGTAATCAATAGCTCCGGACTGTTGCTCGCCCATTTTCTAAGCTCAAAAGTACCACTCCCCATCATGTCAGTTATTTGTTGTTGCCGTTCCAATGCTTCGTGAACTGAGTTAGCACCATACAATATGTCATCCACGTATATATGCCGTTTCACGACGTGGACAGCCAATGGAAAGTTTTTTGCTTCATCACGCGCTAGCTGATGTAAAGTTCGAATTGCCATGAAGGGTGCTGAAGCCGTACATAACGACAGAGCAGTATTCGTTGATTTCATCATCTGTATTTTCACGCAACAGTATCCGCTGATACTGTACTTCCTCCTCCTGCATGTCTATGCAACGATACATTTTTGTCTGCTGTAAATGCAGACCAAAAAATCGCCCATTGGCACAGCTAACAAATCTTTTTGAAGAGCTGGTCCGGTCGCTAGAATGTCATTCAGAGAACTGCCATTACTAGTTTATGATGAAGCATCTCATACGATTCTTACCTTCGTCGTTGATGATGACTCCTTTATCACCGGATGATGTGGCAAATAACAAGCCATATAACTTTCCTAGTTGATATACGAGTTTCTTGTTGTTGTTATAACAGGTTTAATTTGACCCAAAATGATATACTCGTTGATACTTTCCTTATATATAGATTGAAGTTTTGGATCACATGCTAATCGGTTTTCCAGCTGCATAAACCGCTTCAATGCAATTTCGCAAGAAGTGCCAAGAATGCAAGATGTGTCAATTTCTGACAAAAAAAGTTATCTCACCAGGTATTTCGAATTGAACCGCGGTGGAACTGATATCATCACTCGGGATGGAGCCTCAGGAACCATTGTTTTGGAAAGCCCAGTTATATTCACGAAAGTTCGCTTTCGAGGCAGACGAACTGTGCAGAGTACTCCGTGATAACTGAAGCTTGGGACCCCTGATCCAAAAAAGCCCGAAATAGCAATGGTTCTCCATTGACAGAGTTGACTTTCACAACGGCTGTGGGCAATATTACATCATACTTCGTTATATCGATGATGTCCTGGATAGAGCTTTAATTAATACATGGCTCCATCTTAATCGCGTTGCAATGCATTGATATTGGTGGGGAACACTCGATGCCCCGATTCATATGGATAACCGTGTGGTGTTTGCCACCACAAGTTGCACAAGTTCGACGACTACTGCACTTAAACGATGTGTGGTTGTAACCTTAACAGTTAAAGCATAGTTAAAATTTTTCTACTGCTGCTCTTTCATCGGTTATATTCATTCGCGAAAGACCAAAAAGTCTCGGACTGGATGTTCCCCTTTGATACCCTTTTCGTTGTACGATATTGATAAATCTCCCTTGCGACGATTTTCGTGCACGATTCCTTGCTTTGTGGACGACTGCCCAAGTCATTGTGATGATGTAATAATCATTTGAAACTGTTCATCCAGCACATTACATAAGTCTTCAAACGTTGGTATTGTTTTGTGATTACACACTCTACGGTCCTATTCATGACGAATATACGTTGGCAATTTTTTCAGCATGTAGTAAGCCAATATCTCGTTGGCAATTTTTTGAGCATGTAGTAAGCCAATATCTTGTTTTTACCACCGACGTTAACTCCCAACATTGCTATTGAATTCACGCACCAGCGGCATGCTTGAATGAAACGCTTTAAGCCACTTGGATCATAAGCTGCAATTGCAGGCTGCTTATCGAACAAATCCATGTAATGTATAAACAAAACACTATTATTCTCGTGCAAATCGTAGAGCATTTTCCAAGCCAGCTGATAGTTTTCTCCGAGCAGTGTGATATGTTGAATGCCTTGTGCCGCTTCATCTATAAGCGCACCTTTGAGGTAATGAAAACGCTGAAAATTATTCAATTTCTCGCTATCATGTATCCGACTTAAAACCACTTCTTTGAAAGTTGGCCAGTCCACATAGGTTCCATTGAAGGTTGGCAACTTTGTCTCAGGTAGTGGCACATCTTTGCTCATCCCATCTGCTCCAATTATTGCTGAACTATTGCCTTGACTGGTGGCAGCAACGGCTGCTAAAGTGTGCGATGTTGGGGGAAAGGCAGCTTCAAACGCTTCTCGTATTGTCTATGCAGCTTCCAAGTATGTTTCTTCGATCTCGTGATGTGAGTTAGAATCAAGCTACCTGCGCGTAGTTGACTCACAGCACCGACTCCTAACAGATACTACTCATTTGGTGTGGTTAGCTTTAAGCAATTAAATTCATTAAGAGAGCACTTATTTTTAGGGTGCAAATAGTGTGAATGAATAGTATTTATGTATTAATTATTGTGTAAACTTTCAGGGTGTCACAGTTCCGCAGTCAAGCTGACGAAGGGCATTTAGAAAGCACCGACGACACTTTTACATTCAGTAGGTCAGTTGGCTTGACCAACTGACACCAATCAACATTTGCATAACTGGAACACCAGAAAAGTCAGTAAGTAGACTGAGAGTGCTCTTTGTAAATAGTATATAAGAAGTATGATTTTAAGAATAAAGAAGCTTGATGTTTTAAACGTAAAAGAGTGATGTAGTGTTTTATTTGACAAGAGTGATTATAGGTTCGTAGGTACACGCGCTCCCGGGACAGGCAGCAAGAGGACGCTCCCCAAGGACACCAGCAAACACGGACCCCAACATTTTGGCGCAGCCGGTAGGATTGACAGCAAGGATGCCAAACATATTGGCGCAGCCGGTCTTAAGGGCCTACAGAAGGAATCCCAGGGCAAGGAATCCTGAAGCAGGGAAGCATCCTGCAACAAATTTAAAGGATAACCCAGGGCAGAGAACCCTGAAACAGAGATGTCATCAGACAGGATAATCGTGAGTAGAAATTATAATAGCGTAGTTTAAGTAGATACTTTTGCGACCCTGAAGGCGCCGGAGTGCTGGTCAAAGAAGTTGCAACATATAGGCGCGTTTGCGCTGTTGCACGCAGCTTTGTATGGGCAACCATAAACCGGCAGTATGATCGGATGGTCTATGTATGTATGTGTTGTCTTAGCTGTGAGGATTTTTGTTGGTAGGGGTTTTGTGTTTGTTTGTCGTTAGAGATATATTTGGATACACATTTTAATTTTTATTTTACACACAATTAAATGCCATGAGCTTAGCGTATTGGGAATAATATAAATGTTATTATTACGTGGCGCATACGTTACAGGTTTATTTTTGAATATGGATTAAAATTTCCGAGAATGAATTTAGACACTTTTGTCTTTGAAGCCAATTTCGGATTTTGTCGAACATATAGCCATTTTATATGGATTTTTGGGAGTATTCAAAATGGTGAAAGGAAATGGCGATACATGTGAGGAAATCAAGGAGTATCTGTGAGGAAGTCAAGGACCAACTTGCATTGATGGAAGGAGTTAATGGACGCCGGTATACCGCGAAATGGAAAACAAGTAAAGCAGAAAATATGTATAAAGATAGAATTTACGGTGGAATGCTGTTTAATAAATTTGTTATGATCGAATCATTAGATTAAGAAATCAGATAATGTAAGGTATTTTTATTTGAAACCAGCATAAATAAAAAATTTTGTATGAGTTGAAGTGTATATTTTTTTTTTGTAGAAATATGTTTTGTAGAAATATGTATTGTAGAAAAAACTGCGTAGTCATAATGAGATTATGGTTTTATGAATTGGCATTCGAAGCAATTGTCAAATAAAGTTAACGAATCATCGAAGGCTCCGGAAGCAGTGCAAAAGGAAAAACAGATGTTGGACCTTAATTTTGAAAAGAACCACTAACGGGCAGTATAGAAAAGATGGGTATAGGTGAGATTTCAAAGGCAGTGGCCAGGCTAGTACCTGTGATTACTGGTGCTGCTTCAGAAGACTTACGGTCAGAAATCACCAAGGTTCATTCAAGGTTGTGAACTTGCAAAGCGAAGCATAGGCCCTGATGAGTTGCAGGACTTCTTCGACTGTGTTAAGCAAAGGTTATTTGGAGATGCATACAACCTTGTGCTGCCAAAGCAATTCGCCAGTGTGAACGCGCTTTACGGCCTTCTAAAGAGAACCTATTTAAAGGAGAGAACTCTGGAAGACATATCCCAAGAGATAAGAATCGGGAAGCAGATGGCAAGCGAAGACACTGCCTTTGCCAGGCGTTTAGGGTCACAGGAAATAATAAGAAATAAGTACAATGGCGTTGGAGATACGGCATTATTATACGAAGTTGACAAGTCGGTGCTAACAACTTTCGTGGTGGGCCTCCGCAACTCTGCTCTAAAGATTCATATGCTGAATAGCAGAACAGGAAATCTGGAGGAGCTAGTAGAAGAAGCAATTAGTCCTCGTGGAACGGAGTACGGCCGGTTTGGGAGAGGTACAGATGTTCGAAAACAAAAAGGACAGTTTCACTGCCGCTGTCATGGATAGAGAGGGAAGTAATTCCGTCCATATACAGAGGAGCGTATAATCCCGGTGTCTCCGACAGCAGAGCCGCGAATCCAAGAAATACGTACAGGGGGTTTGTACAGAGGGCACCCACATGTTCGTTCTGCCGTAAGCAAGGTCATACAAGGGATGAGTACATTACACGCAAAAATGCGCCCTACTGTATTGAGTGCCAAACACCAAGGAGACAGAGAATGGAATCAGAGTAGAAGGCAGCGAGCTACGAGGCGCCCGGATGCACCCTTGAGGGACAGCAGGGGTAACTTTAGTAGTACCTGAGTTAATTCAACGCAAGGAATTACCCAAGGAAAAAATCCTTTCAACACTGGGAGTGGTCAGCAGCGACCAAATTGGAATTCTAGAAGTGAACGAAGGATAGCCAATACCCAACGGGGGTTGAGATACTTCTCATGTGGACGAATGGGACATCGGGCAGCGGATTGCAGGGATAGACAATTCCAACAAAGGAACCAGGGAAATTTCCAGCGGCCCAGTCGAGGCCAGTAGACTGGAAAACCAAAAGAAAGGAAGTAATAGTTAGGCTGAAAGCACAAGAGGAAGAGGCTCTCCAATATCACGTACCGAGTAATGTAACAACAATGGTTCAAGATACGGAAGAGCAAAAGTCTCCCCGGGAAAAAATGTTTGACTGCGTGTTGATTTGGGTGACCGTAATGATTCTAGTACAGTAAAATCTCGGAAAAGTTAAGTCTCGAAAAAGTTAATCTCGCGGAAAAGTTAATCGAGCGGCTGTCTTCACGTGCCGCTCTAAAAAGTTAATTTTTAATTAACTTTTTCGAGCGTGCATAAAAAAAAACCGAAAAATTCTGAGTGAAGAGAAATATTTTCAGTTACGGTACTTCACGAATACATATTTTGTTTTTACTACGTATTGCACATTTGTTTTATGTAAAAATTCAATTCTTGTCTCACAATATTTTAAGCCTTTGTTGTGAAAAGAACGCGGTCACAAAAATTATTTAAAGTGCGTAGTAAAGTGTGTGAATAAAATGTCAACAAAAAATAAAAAGCAGCAAAGGCTGACTGTTCTACAAAAATCAGAAATTTTGAAAAAGACTGTCCAAGGTGTTAGTGGTAAAAGATTGGCATTAGATTATGGAGTAACAGAAGCAGCTATCTCAAAAATTAAAAAAAAGAAAAATGAAATATTGGAAGCTTTGAGTAACTCATATGAACAGGTACCAAGGAAAACTCTACATAAAGCAGAATATGTTGAGTTGGATAAAAGTGTTTATGAATGGTTTTTAAAACAAAGAGACCGTAATTGTGCAGTAACTGGACCATTGATAAAAGCAAGAGCTAGAGTCGATTTCCAAAAGCTTTATCCAAATAAACAATTTAATGCGAGTGATGGGTGGCTAGCAAATTTTAAGAAAAGGCACGGTATTCGCTTTCTTAAAGTGTGTGGTGAAATTCTATCTAGCGATACCGCAGAAATAACACCTTTTATTCATAATTTACGGGCAAAATGTGCCCAAATGAAGATCACTGAATCACAAATATACAACGCTGACGAGTCTGGACTTTTCTACCGTTTATTACCCGATAAAACTTTCGTCGCAGCTACGGAAAAAACCGCACCAGGGAGGAAAATAGCCAAGGAGAGAATAACCTTTTTGTTGTGCGCAAATGCGGATGGTTCGCACAAATTGACTCCGTTGGTGATAGGAAAAGCAGCTAATCCACGTTGTTTTAAGGGATTTGAAAACCCATTGGAGTACGTTAGTTCACAAAAGGCATGGATGAATGCAAAACTTTTTTATAACTGGTTTCATAACTCATTTGTCAAACAGGTAAATTCAGCAATTCATTAAATACATGTGCATTTCTATAAGAGCTAATAACTTTAAAATTTTACAGGTCCGCAAATTTTCTCATGAAAATAATTTGCCACCAAAGGCTTTGTTGCTCATAGACAACTGCACGGCACACAAGCCTATTGATTTACTGAAAACTGAGGACGGCAATATTATAGCAATGCTTTTTCCGCCCAACGTCACACCTGTTTTACAGCCAATGGATCAAAATCCAATAAGATTGGTCAAATTGGGTTATCGAAAAAAACTTTTATGCAACATGCTTGCAGAGGAAAACATTTCAATTGACCGTATGTTGAAGTTACATACAATTCGACAAGCCATATTGATGCTTAAGGCAGCTTGGGATGAATTGTTGCCAAGTGTTTTCAGCAACTCATGGAATAAAATAAACAAGTGGGATGATGATGAATATCAAGACGAAGACAACATTCCACTGTCTGCGCTTATTGCACTGAACAGCGAATACAACAATTCAATTAACGAAGTTCAAGTTTTACTTTCGAAGGTGGCCGATAATGTGGAGATCAACATAGATGACGTAGAAGGCTGGAATGAAGATCAAGCAACAGAGGATGTAGAATGCGAATTGTCTTCTGATAGCTCTGACTCAGATATCGAGCAAAGTAGCCCACAAGAGGAAGTTAGTTATAATTTAGCACTCCAAAGCATAAATAATTTAATAAAATACTTCAAAAATGATGTAAAAGAGGTGGAAGACTTGATTCTCAAACGCACTAAATTAGTAGCAGCCTACCACAACAAAAGCAAGAAACAAACAACTTTAAAAAGTTATTTCACAACACCTAATACATAACTGAAATTTTTTAATTAATCATAAGTATGTACATATAATATTAAAAATAAATGAAATAAAAATATTATTTACAGAAATATATGCTTTAAGCTTTATTTCGATAAATTTAAAAAACTTTCGGAAAAGTTAATAATACGAAAAAGTTAATTACCCTTGGGACATTTTGATTAACTTTTCCGAGATTTTACTGTACTTAGATTAAGTTTTAACCCTCCGGCGGGTGAGAAGGTCCCTGGGGACCATTTTCAGTTTTCAAACTGAAATTACTCCTTGATTGTCCATGGGAAGTATACCCAACCCCCACATGTATTCCAAGGAAATTTTATCTAGAATCGTTTAATTTCAAAGCGATCCGACCAAAGAAGGCGATATAGCACTATGTTCATATGTGCCCAAGAAGAACAAAGCGGTAATTTTGCTGTCGACACAACATTATACTTGCGGTGTGGACATGCAAACTGAAAAGAAGAAGCCGTTTGCTATTTTGGATTACAACGCCAACAAATCGGGCGTTGATACAATGATACAGTGGATAAATCAAAACAAAAAAAATGTAAAAAAAATGCGTTGTCATATAAAATTCCATACAAATAGAAATAGACCCCTGTGGACCTTGTACTTCGTATAAGAGCAACGGATGACTCAACCGTCGGAGAGTTAATAAGGTTAGAGAGTATAGGCCAATCGCCGCGTACGTGGTACGAGGATGTATACGAAGTATGATCAAAAAATAACCGTTATTGTGTGATCAAAAAATAAAGTATTTATTTATTCATCAACAACTATCTTGTCCCCTTCAAAGTAATTCCCCTCAGATATAATACACTTATACCAGCGTTTTTTCCAATCCTCGAAACACTTCTGAAACGCTTTTTTTGGTATCGCCAACAGCTCCTGTTTCGATTTTTCTTTTATCTCCTCAATCGTAGCAAAACGCTTTCCTTTCATCGGTGTCTTCAGTTTTGGAAAGAGGAAAAAGTCAGCGGTGAATACGGGGGTTGAGGCATGATAACGGTTTTGTTTTTGGCCAAAAACAGCTCCTGAGCGATGTCCATGCGACGTTGTTTTTGCTCAAAATTTTGCAATTTTGGAACAATCTCCGCTGCCGCACGTTTCATGCCTAAAACATACGTACAAATTGCTTGGCATGAGCCGAACGATATGCCAACATCATCAGCAACCTCTCTGATAGTGATTCGACGATTATCCAAAATCATTTTCTTCACTGCGTCAATGTTTTCATCGGTTGTTGACGTGCTCGGGCGACCAGGACGAGCATCGTCATTGACATCTTCTCGGCCTTCCTTAAACCGGTTATACCACAATTGAACTTGTGTTCTGCTCATAGTAGACTCGCCAAAGGCCACAGTCAACATTTCAAATGTCCTTGCACATTTAATTTCATTTTTTACACAAAACTGAATACAGTTTCTTTGATCCATATTTTCGAATAGTACAAAATCGAAGAGCACACTAAAACACGAATAACTTTTTTATCTGTCAAAAACAAACTGACAATCCAAAATGGTTGGTATTGCCAACATATATAACAGACATGTGTACCAACATAACAGAAAAAAATGCGAACATCGAACATACGTAACTCACGAAAAGATGAAAATAACTGATCACACCTCGTAGTTAAGATATTGACGGTAATTTCGAGGGAGTATAGGATTGTAAAGGATAACTGTGGTGCATGGATGAAAAAATTTGAAGAGTTAGGAAGTAGATACGCGTCCATTTAGGAACTAAAAGGGCGTTGTTTCGTTGAAAGCAGAATAGGTGTTCATCGAGATACCCTGCAAGGAGGCAGCTAGTGGAAAGCTAGTGCTTTTGGTAGACTCAGGGGCGGACACTATCCTCTTTAAATCTAGTGTTTTACGGAAAGGGCTGGATATTAATCAAATGGATGTGAGAACGCATAATGGAGCGTTTGGAGGTTGCATATACGTAGATGGGTTTATCAGATTAAGCAGGTAGATATAAGAAAAACGATGGAGAGGGTGTTAGAATCACTGAAGTTAGACCCAGCGTAAATTTAGAAGAGAAGGCATCAATAGAAGCTATTTGTACGTCATTCCATGACATATTTTTGCTGGAAGGAGACCAGCTGACGTATACATCAGAGGTAGAACATGAAATACCTACAAGAGTGGGTGAACCACCAATTAACCAGAAACAGTACAGATTGCCACAAGCTCACAAATATGAGGTAAACAGGCAAGTGGAAGGAGTGTTAAAGGATAACATAATTTCACCGAGTATTTCGCCTTACAACTCACCAATAATTTTGGTACCAAAGAAGGGAGGTGCTCAGGGTCAAAAGAAGTGGAGAACTGTCGTCGATTTTAGGAAATTGAACGACGCCACTATCAAGCAAGTGTTCCCAATTCCAAGGATAGAAGAAATTCTGGATCAATTAGGGCATAGTAGATATTTTTCTACATTTGATGTAGCGAGTGCCTACCACCAAGTTCTGGTGGATACCCAAGATAAGCAGAAAGCCGCGTTCAGCACCGATTTAGGGCATTATGAGTTTAATAGAATGCCGTTTGGACTAACAGGAACACCGGCTACCTTCCAACGGCTAATGAACCATGTGCTAACAGGCTTACAAGGGTTAGATTGTTTTGTGTACCTGGATGATATTGTAATTTATGGGAAGAACTTGCAGCAGCATTCGCAACGCTTGTGCAAGGTGCTCCAGAAATTACGAGAACACAATTTGAAATTGAACACGGAGAAGTGCCAATTTTTGCGAAGAGAGGTGGTTTATTTAGACCATCGTTGCTCAGAGGCAGGAGCACTGCTTGACCCGCAGAAGGTGGAATGCGTTAAAAATTTAGCGGTTCCAAGAAATAGAAAAGAAGTGCAAGCATTCCTAGGACTAGTGAACTATTATAGAAAGTTCGTAGAAGGACTAGCCGGAATTGCGTTGCCAATTAACAAGTTGCTACGAAAAGAGGCAAAGTTCGAATGGACAGAGAGATGTCAGCAAGCATTCGAGAGCTAAAGGAAATAATTAGCTCACCACCGATTTTGGCGTACCCCGACTTTGAGGAAACTTTTTTGTTGACCACTGATGCTAGCAATGAAGCATTAGGGGCAGTATTGTCACAAGGGGAAGTCGGTAATGACCGACTAATAGCATTCGCAAGCAGGGCGCTTAGCGATACGGAGAAAAGATACTCCACAATAGAAAAGGAATTCCTAGCCAAAGTGTGGGCTACGAATAATTTTAGGGCATATCTGCTGGGACGCCCATTTAAAATATATACTGATCACCAGTCGTTGAGAGGCATAGCCAATTTGAAAGACCAAACTTCTAGGCTAGCCAGGTTCAGACATAAATTGTCTGAATATGATTTTGAAATCATATACAAACCTGGGAAAAAGAATCTGAATGCCGATGCGCTCAGCAGAGTACCGCAGGCACAGAAGGTATCAGTAGTGCAAGCGACGGCCAAAGCAAGGTCAGAAAAAGAGAAGGCCGGGAGAATTCAAGGGGATAAAATTGATGCGACGAGAGATGTTAGCAATGCGGGTTTCGATGCCAATGGGGATTCTGGAAAACCCATGACAGAATTAGGCGAGTATACGGATGGAAAGGTATGCTCAAAGACATAAAAAAATATGTAAAGAGTTGTCCACAATGTCAGGCCAACAAGAGTTCAAGGCTAACAAAGATGCCAATGGTGTTAACTGACTCACCAAAACAGCCATTTGATAAAGTTCTTATGGATATTGTAGGTATTTTACCTGAGACAGTTTCGGGAAATAAGAACATCTTGACGTTCCAAGACGATTTCTCAAAGTTCATGGCATGCGTGGCTATACCTGATGCCGAAGCAAGTACGGTAGCCAAGGCATTCTTTGATGAAATTATAGCACGGTACAACATACCTAAGGTTTGAGAACCGACAATGGTTCAAATTTTGTATCGAAACTGTTCTCAGAAACGTGAAAAATGCTGGGAATCAAGAAATTGCATATAACACCATATCATCCACAGGCGAATGGCTCATTGGAACGTAGTCATCGACCTCTGGCCGAGTACTTGCGCAGTTTTGCCAAGGAAGACGGCTCGAATTGGGATCAATGGTTAACTACGGCAATGCATGTACACAACAAAACTGTGCATGTATCAACGAAGCAAACTCCGTTTAGAACACTCTACGGGTTTGATTTCAACATGCCGGCAAATTTGAAGCGCAAATGTGCGCCAGTATACAATGCTGACGATCCCAATAAAGTGCAAAAGTATCAACTACAGCGAGCGCACGAATTGGTTAGAGAAAACCAAGATTGAGATAAACGGGTAGCCAGGGAAGCCTACAACAACGTACTAAACCAGTAGTCTTTCATGTGGGTGACCAAGTACTCATGAAGAATCAGGCTAAGAGAAACAAGTTCTCACCTGTTTGAATAGGTCTGTATGTAGTAGCAGAGATCTGCAGCCCAGTTACAACAGTCGTAACTATGAAGGGCAAGCATAAAAAGCTACATAACAATTTATTGAAATTGTTCCACATGAGGCCACACAACTAAAGACATGTGTTAACAGTGTTTTACCAGTGTAAACACAAGAATAACAACGTAAACAAACTGATATCGCATACGTGTGTATATCAAATAGCTCAGCTCTGACTTTCAAAGTCAATGCAAGCAGAAATGTGCCAATTAAACTCGGGCGAGTAAAATTGACGTCATGTAAATATGCTTATTAGGCACTGTAGCCGAATGAAGCACCGTAGAGAAAAATATTTTTTTAAAAATATTAAATAATAATTCAACAAAAAATCATAAGACAATCTTGGGTAAGTAATATTTATAAAACTTAACTTAAAATATATACATTCATACATACAGCAGCTTATGCACAGAAATTCGACTCGTAAGCGTTAACGCCAGGCAACGGAACCGCTGGTGAAGTAAGTATATGTATGTATGTATATATGTGTATTAGACTTGCCCTTATTTTTCAAAACGGCGGCGCATTGGAGAGTAGCGTCCAAAAAGTTTCCATTTTATGCCACAATGCTCCATGTAAAATTTGGGCTCGATCCGACGACTCTAAGTGGACCCATAATTGAGTTGAATAATAAGACAAGGTTTTATTATAAGAAATTAGGAACTTTATTCGGCATTTTTGGAAAAAAAAACTCAATTTTGGTAACAGTTTTGTCAATATTTTGTAATTATCTTATTTTTATGTTATTCTCCAATAAATTATACGTGAAACACGCGTGACGCGGAAAAATCACGTCACGCGCACATCTCTAGTGGCATTGTTATTTAGCATAACTGCGTTGCTGCTTACATCTGAATTAGTTATTACATTTTCCTGCAAAATACCGTGATCTGATTTCATTATTGTGGCAACCCGTGTCGAGACACACACACACACACAACCAGGCCAAGAACGAAAGAACAACTGTCAAACGAATGAGTAGACGTTTTGAGAACAGCCAACCAGTGTGTTACTTAATTGTGCTAAAGAAGTAAACCAAAATAATAAAGTACCAAAGTTAATTGTTGTAAACCAAATTATAATTGTTATTATTTTGGGTGAGTTTATAGGTTGTTACAATTATAATGTCAGAACCATCAACATCAAAACCTGCATCGGCTTCTGCATCAGCCATTTCCGCGGTACAAACGCGTCAAACCGTTCAATCGCTCTACAACATAGAATTAGTGGGCAGAACACCGCATCAGATAACCAGTGTCAAACTGCCGTCCAATAGGCAAGTCCTACAGGTCTTCTTTCATAACATGCGTTTTGTGACGCAAAGGAAAGTGCAAAATTAACGCTCGACACAGTGTATATTTTCTGGCAACAAGCACGAATTCCAACACGATACGGAACAAGATGCGCGGAGAAATTGTTGAAATTGTACAATACGTGGAAAGATATACAAAAAGTGCCAGCTAGCAAGAGATCTGTAACTTGGAAACAAAAGGAGCTTGCATTTACCAACGATCTGGACAATTTGTTTGATATTGCGACTGCAGATGCCCTAAAAACCATTCGAATTGAAGAAGATAAGAAGTTTCTCATTCGACAACGACAACCAGGACGCTCCGGATGCATGATTGGCTGCGACATGGTTTTATTTCTGCGAAAAAAAGAGCATCGGAACGAAAGGAGAAAGAGAGCAGAGAAAGCGGAAATTTGAAGAAATGTCCAAGTCGAAAGATAGTGGTTCGTATTTGGCTTTATGTCATTTTCTATCTTATTGATTTATGTAATACATAACACATTTTAAACTTTTTGCTGCCGGCCAATATACAGAATCGAGTGATGAAGGTGAGGTTGAGGTTATGGAAGGAATTGATGAAAAAGCTGAGGACGTGGATGAAGCGATTGAGGAGAGCACTGCCGATGCCAAAACTGGTGACATCGTTGAACCGCACAAAAGTGTACAGAAGAGAGGGCGTAGACATTTTCTAACGCCACGACTTGCTTCTGCGCTTGACCACGCCAAGCTAACCGATCCAATGGTAGCTCATGTGTTGATAGCCTGCGCCGATGCATTGAATTATTCCGTAGACGAGCTGGCTATTAACCGAACAACGATTAATCGATATCGTCGAGAAAACCGCCGGAAGGAAGCAGAAGTTATCTAGACCGAATTCGTAGAAAACGTAATTTAGTATTCTTTCTTAATTTAAGCCATACCCTTAATTTATAGTTAGCGATATAATTAGTTATAAATCATTCGTCTCTTCCCCTAAACAGCTAAGTGTTAATAAGCCGATTGTCGTACATTGGGACGGCAAAATATTGGCTGACCTTGTTGGTAGGACAAAAGTTGAGAGAGTTGCGGTTATGGTCAGCTATGATGGGACTTCGGAGTTCCTTGGAGCACGTCAAATAAAATCTTCAAGCGGAAAAGATACAGCTGACGCTGTTTACAATCTGTTGGTTCGTTGGAACATTGCCGATCGAGTTGAAGTAATGTCATTCGACACGACCTCCAGTAACACTGGAGCTCTCAATGGCGCTTGCATTATCTTGCAGAAATTTGAAATTGAAATTGTCGACAATCAGCGGTCCTGAAGTTCACTTGTTCGAGGGATTCGTGAAAGTCGGGAAGAGTCTTGACTAGACTGCATTCCAGAATGGTGTCGAGGACGAAATCTTTGGTTCAAAAATTCCCCCCGATGAACAAGCCGCCATCAGAAATTACTGCAATCAGCAGTTGAAAGAACGTCACCCTCATAATGATTATAGAGAGTTTCTCCAACTGGTTGCTGTTTTCTTGGGTGAAACACATTGTGGTACCTTCCGTTCTCCTGGCGCTACCAGCAACGCGCGATGGATGGCAAAAGGCATTTATTCACTCAAAATTTTCCTTTTCCGCAACCATTTCACATTGACGGCCAGAGAACTGAGTGGATTCCGCGACGTGTGCATTTTCTTGGCGCGAATCTACATTCGGTTCTGCGGAATTTACATTGGTTGTACAAATCCAATCAATGCTCCAAACCAGGATTTCAATTTCATACGAGATTCCATTGAATACGCTCAAATTGATGCTCCAGTTTCTGCTGCCATATTGAAGAAGATGAGTAACCACATGTGGTATTTATCAGCAGAACCAATGGCTTTGGCTTTCTTTGACTCGAATGTTTCTCTTGAACATACAAGAAAAATGGTTGACCGCCTTGCATACGATGAGCCTATTATTAAAGTGGATCAAAATCGGGCCGTTTCAAAACCGCAAACATTCGCGAACCATAGCTTGAGCGACTTCATTTCAAACAAGACTAACAATTTCTTTGTGCGGCTCGGTTTGTCGCCGGAGTTTTTGGAATTTGACCCATCGACATGGGAACCCAACGAGAGTTTTAAAGAAGGCCGCGTTTTCTGCAAAAATTTAGCCGTCGTTAATGACACCGCTGAAAGAGGAGTGCAGCTCATGAAGGACTATAATCGGATATTGACCAACAAAGAAGACGAAAAGCAATTCGTATTGCAAGTTGTTGAAGCTTATCGCAAAAAATATCCATCGTTCAAAAAAACATCTTTACCTAATGTTTAAGATATTGTAACTTTATTATTTTTTATCAGATTTTTCTGAGTAATAGCTTAGTGAAAAGTTAATTTAGTGAAGAATAACATAAAAATAAGAAAATTACAAAATATTGACAAAACTGTTACCAAAATTGAGTTTTTTCCAAAAATGCCGAATAATGTTCCTAATTTCTTATTATTCAACTCAATTTTGGGTCCACTTAGAGTCGTCGGATCGAGCCCAAATTTCACATGGAGCATTGTGGCATAAAATGGAAACTTTTTGGACCCTACTCTCCTATGCGTCGCCATTTTGAAAAATCTTCATAGCAATAAGGGCAGGTCTAATGTGTATAATATATAGAAATAATGTACGAACGTATATTTAAATAAGTAAGTATTCTTGTTAAGAGAAATGGGTATGTACGTATACGAGGTGTGATCAAAAAAGAACCGTTATTGTGTGATCAAAAAAAAAAATATTTATTTATTCATCAACAACTATCTTGTCCCCTTCAAAGTAATTCCCCTCAGATATAATACACTTATACCAGCGTTTTCTCCAATCCTCAAAACACTTCTGAAACGTTTTTTTTGGTATCGCCAACAGCTCCTGTTTCGATTTTTCTTTTATCTCCTCAATCGTAGCAAAGCACTTTCCTTTCATCGGTGTCTTCAGTTTTGGAAAGAGGAAAAAGTCAGCGGGGGCCAAGTCCGGTGGATACGGTGGTTGAGGCATGATAACGGTTTTGTTTTTGGCGAAAAACAGCTCCTGAGCGATGTCCATGCGACGTTGTTTTTGCTCAAAATTTAGCAATTTTGGAACAATCTTCGCTGCCGCACGTTTCATGCCTAAAACATCCGTACAACTTGCTTGGCATGAGCCGAACGATATGCCAACATCATCAGCAACCTCTTTGATAGTGATTCGACGATTATCCAAAATCATTTTCTTCACTGCGTCAATGTTTTCATCGGTTGTTGACGTGCTCGGGCGACCAGGACGAGCATCGTCATTGACATCTTCTCGGCCTTCCTTAAACCGGTTATACCACAATTGAACTTGTGTTCTGCTCATAATATATCTCGCCAAAGGCCACAGTCAATATTTCAAATGTCCTTGCGCATTTAATTTCATTTTTGACACAAAACTGGATACAGTTTCTTTGATCCATTTTTTCGAATAGTACAAAATCGAAGAGCACACCAAAACACGACTAACCTTTTTATCTGTCAAAAACAAACTGACAATCCAAAATGGTTGGTATTGCCAACATATATAACAGACATGTGTACCAACATAACAGAAAAAAAAATGCGAAAATCGAACATACGTAACTCACGAAAAGATGAAAATAACGGTTTTTTTTATCACACTTCGTATATTTACATAGATTTTTCTGTTTATCGGTTAGGAAATTTGCCTGTGGGAAATTGAAATGAATGTATGTATATGAAATAGTAGAATTATTTAGCTGAACATGACAACATTAGGTAATAACTGTAGCAATTAATTATGAACAATTGAAAGTGCATTGAATTGTATGTATTCATATACGAGTGAGTTGCAGGGTATAGGAAAATACACTTGTTTATGGATATATACATACCAGGCTAGAAGTAAATTTGAATATATAGAATAATTAGATGCAATGAAAAATTGAGTCATGCAATGGACAATGTTTTCACATAAGAGGGTTTATCTTAAATATACTTGTTTATGTCAGAGGATCAATGAATTTGCTCAGAATTGGAAAATTTTAAAAGATATGGGATAAAAGGAAAAATGAGATAGAAGGAATTATGAAATATTTAAAAAAAAAAGGAAAAAGTAATAAAAAGAAACCAATATATGAAGAACAAATAAATATAGACGGCAACGAATGAATTAAAAGTAATTATATTTTTATTTTAAACGAATTTTGGTTCTTACAAATTTCAAGAAACAGTACAGATTATTGCATATTAAATATGCAAAATATACTCGCATTAAGAAAAGTTATAAATTAAAGAATTATAATCTGTGCAAAAGTTCACATTAAGAACAAAAGTAGTTTAGAAATTAATTAGAGTTACAGAAAATAATTATTTAAATTCTAAATTTATAATTAAATAAATGTAAAAATCCAAAGAAAACACAAATTATACTAAATAGGAAAATTATACCGAAGAGTATATATAGTATATATAGTATATTTATTTAAATATTATATAATTTTGAAATTGATTTCTTAAATTATCTTATGAAATGTTCGACTAAACTTAAACATAGAAAGATATCAAATGAAAATGTTAATTAGAAAATTGAGAAAATTATTATAAGTATCTGATGATGTGAATCGAAGCAGGAAATTCCAGGAACAGCGTATTTTGGAAGACGGTGCGGACTAAGGGACCAACGTATTATTCCATGGATTGGGGATGAATGGCGACTGATGTAATATTTCTCGACGCAGCATACGGCTGCAGTGCTTGAATACGTTGCGGATGGGTTTATTGACAAGCAACGAAAAAATAAACAAGTTTCCTTGCGGAGTCATATTTTGCATTGGACATTACAATGTCCACCCAGTGTATCACAATCTTAACAGAATCGTTTGAAGTTGAAGATGTGCAAAAGCATAAGGAGGGTGACTGAAACCACCACCAAATATAATAAGCAGAGGAAATTTGTCTTCAATTGCTTAATTAAAGTATATGTTCAATCTAGAGGATGAACATAAGAAATATTATTCGCTTATGAAATTGATCCGAGTACGCAAATTCAGATAGTCTACACATCGAGGCCAACGAAATCAAATTCCATTATGAGAAAGCTCAAGAGTAACACTTCCACCATAAAATGCATTACTGCAAAGTAAATAACGAGGAGTATTGTAATCTCTCATGGATTTCAAATGCATTTTACAAGCTGAATACTATAAGCAGAGGCGACACCACCTACAACCGTTGGGGCACGATATATAAAAGAAGAAGGCTACAAGCGAAGTTTTAATGGTAAACAAAATCGCCAGCCTAGAATATCATACGTACCTGTCCAGAAAGAAGGGAGGGGTATGCAGAGTTCATCGTGTTATGCCCAGTTCAATTGTGTCATTTCTAGGACAATTTATATATGTAGATGTTTGTGTATACGCCAGTGAGAAAAGAGTCAATGAAGGACCAAAATATAAAAAAGGGGAAGAAAAAAAAATATATAGATAAAAATAAAAGAACAAAAATAAAATCAAGAAAAAACTACAAGAAAACAAAAGCTAACGGAAAAAAATATATAGAGAAGAAAAGAAAAAAACAGGTAAAAAAAAATTATAATATTAAAAAAAAAATAATGATGGAACCCAAATAAGACGATTTAAAAAAAAGAACAAATTATAAACCTGTATTATAGAGTTAAGGAAATGCACAGAATTGTTTACAGTGCAAGAAAATATTGTAGAGATTCATTAGAAGTTAGTTGCACTAACTTCTTTTCGAAAAAGGGGAGGGATGTTGTGAGTTAGAATCAAGTTACCTGCGCGTAGTTGACTCACAGCATCGACTCCTAACAGATACTACACATTTGGTGTGGTTAGCTTTAAGCAATTAAATTCATTTTTATGGTGCAAATATTGTGAATGAATAGTATTTATGTATTAATTATTATGTAAACTTTCAGGGTGTCATAGTTCCGTAGTCAAGCTGACGAAGGGCATTTAGAAAGCACCGACGACACTTTTACATTCAGTAGGTCAGTTGGCTTGACCAACTGACACCAATCAACAGTTGCGTAACTGGAACTCCAGAAAAGTCAGAAAGTAGACTGAAGGTGCTCTTTGTAAATAGTATATAAGAAGTATGATTTTAAGAATAAAGGGGCTTGATGTTTTAAACGTAAAAGAGAGATGTAGTGTTTTATTTGGCAAGAGTGATTATAGATTCGCGCGCGCCCGGGACAGGCAGCAAGAGGACGCTCCCCAAGGATACCAGCAAATACGGACCCCAACACTCGTCTTCTATATCTGCTTCAGTGTACTGTGCTTTAATTTTTTTCTAGAGAAGGCAGGCGTATGAGGTTGTGATGATTTTATCAGATCTCTGCATGAAATGACGAAAGCCTTTACAATCGAAGTTCAAAATACGGTTTTGTCATGCGCGAAGAAGCATCCTTCTTAAAATTTCGCAGCAATCTTTTTACTGAAGCCAGCAACGCCAACTGCTCTGCTACAAAATTCTCAACATCTAAATTTTTTTCGCGGTATGACATCTTGCCACCAGAACACAAAAATAATCAATGCACATATCTTTGGGTAACCCATTTTCCTTTTTTTTTTGAGGCTATGTTGCGTGTTGCGTAACTTCTTGCTTGCTCACTTCTTGCTGATGGACCGCTGCTTGATATTGCTGCTGGGTAACCGCCCGATAGCCACTATGAAAACTCACAGGAGGCACCAAAAAATGTAGAGTTAGAAATGAGATTCGTCCCGGTAAATTGCCTTCGGTGGGGGCGACTCGACAAAAACACAATTGAATTCGAACGTGGTTAGATATACTGTGTTTTACCTCTATCGAAGGCAAAAACTTTGTAATTTCTTTTGACATTCTCTTTTTTCAATGACAGTGTTGTATAGAAAAATAAAACTTAAAGAAAAAATGTATAACAAAAAGAAGAAGAACTGTACTTAATATGAAATTAAAAAGAAGGCTTCACTATTCTTCCGACCTAGTGATGTGGAAAAACTGGTAAAAGAGAAGCGGCGCCTTAAAAGAGAATGGCAAATGCATCGGTGACCAAAATTGAGAGTGAACTCGCGTGTTGCACCTGAAGCTTGAGTCCTCATGGCAACAACGAGCATTCATTGTGGCGAACTACTAGGAAGTTCAAAGGACCATTACAACATAAGTCACCACTTCTTGGGCTAAAAGCGATGACGAAAAATACACTGCCTTCGCATATCAGCTGAGTAATGTCTTCTGTCCAAATCACCCCATTATATCGTTTGAGCCTCGTGAAATACCGAGTGGTGGACATAGTGAGCACCTGAAAATCTCAAGGAAGGAGGTAAATAACACCATTAAAGACTTAAATCTTTAAAAAGCACCAGGAGGGGATCAGATACCAGAAAACATGACAAAAGAATTACCTAATATAACTGTATCTCAAGTAGTCACAGTATTTGACGCTATTTTACTCATTGGGCACTCTCCTCAATGCTGGAAGATTTCGAAAATAATGATCCCGAAGCCAGGAAAAGATGTTACACAGGTTTGTTCATATAGACCCATTAGTCTACTGTCCACCTTATCTAAAATCTTCGAAAAAAAATTAATCGGCAGGTCTTCCAGTATTTAAATAAATACAATGTAATTCCGAAATACCAGTTCGGGATCCATGAAAAGCGTGGAACCATACAGCAAGTTTATCGCATATTATAATTATTATTATTATCGCTCAGCATTTGAACAAAAGAAATACTGCTCTGCCGCATTCCTCGACATTTCGCAAGCATTTAATAAGGTGTGGCACAAAGGGCTCATATATAAGCTAAAAACAATTCTTCCAAAGAAACTCCACAAATATTTGAAGCCTACCTTAAAGGCAGAAAGTTCATCGTAAGCCAAGGTGACCCTACATCCGAATACTTTGATATCAGCAGGAGTCCCTCAAGTCAGTGTGCTTGGACCACTGCTGTATTTGCTTTTTACAGCTGACATTCCAACTTCCGATCACACGGCTATATTCATATTTGCCGATGATACCGCCACACTGAGTACAAATAGCTCCCATCTTCAATCCTCGCAATGGCTACAGAGCCACTTACTGTCTATTGAACGGTGGGTTAAAAAATGGAGAAGGTCAACGAAGTTAAATATGCACACCTAACATTTGCCTTAAGGAAGGACAATGGTCAACACATTCCACAACGCTCTGACATAAAGTACCTGCGAATCCACTTAGACAGACGATTAACCTGGATCAAAAACACTGACTCAAACTGTGCTCAGATCAAATTGAATCTCCATACCTTTAATTTGCTAATATATAATATAATATACGAATATACCTCGTAAGGTACTTATTTATATTAGTATCATTAAGCCTATATGGACATATGTGATTCAATTGTGGGACACCGCGTCAAACAGGGAGAAACCTCGTCTCCAATTGAAAATTTTGAAAATGATCACTGGTGCTCGATGGTACTTGCGAAACATAAACATCCACCGTGTCTTAAAAATAAAAAATTAAATAGTGAACACCTACATAACCTACGCTCTTAAATTACAAAATCACCCGAACTGCTTGGCGAGGAGCCCACTAAAGCTTCCCTCTAAAAGACGCCTCAACAGACCTACATGAATGTAGTTTTGTAATCTTAGAAAAATTACTGATAGTTTCTTGACAAAGAAAGTTTCAATAAATAAATAGATAGAAAAAAAATAAAAATAAAAAATAATAATAATAAAATATATATGCACATATATATATATATATATATATATATATATATATATATATATATATATATATATATATGCATATATATATATATATATATATATATATATATATTTTTATATATATACGAGGTGTGATCAAAAAATTACCGTTATATTCAAATTTCGTGAGTTACGTATGTTCGATGTTCGCATTTTTTTTTCTGTTATGTTGGTACACATGTCTGTTATATATGTTGGCAATACAAACCATTTTGGATTGTCAGTTTGTTTTTGACAGATAAAAAGGTTAGTCGTGTTTAGGTGTGCTCTTCGATTTTGTACTATTCGAAAAAATGAATCAAAGAAACTGTATTCAGTTTTGTGTAAAAAATGAAATTAAATGCGCAAGGACATTTGAAATGTTGACTGTGGCCTTTGGCGAGTCTACTATGAGCAGAACACAAGTTCAATTGTGGTATAACCGGTTTAAGGAAAGCCGAGAAGATGTCAATGACGATGCTCGTCCTGGTCGCCCGAGCACGTCAACAACTGATGAAAACATTGACGCAGTGAAGAAAATGATTTTGGATAAAAGTCGAATCACTATCAGAGAGGTTGCTGATGATGTTGGCATATCGTCCGGCTCATGACAAGCAATTTTTACGGATGTTTTAGGAATGAAATGTGCGGCAGCGAAGATTGTTCCAAAATTGCTAAATTTTGAGCAAAAACAACGACGCATGGACATCGCTCAGGAGCTGTTTTTGGCCAAAAACAAAACCGTTATCATGCCTCAACCACCGTATTCACCGGACTTGGCCCCCGCTGACTTTTTCTTCTTTCCAAAACTGAAGACACCGACGAAAGGAAAGCGTTTTGTTACGATTGAGGAGATAAAAGAAAAATCGAAACAGGAGCTGTAGGCGATACCAAAAAAAGCGTTTCAGAAGTGTTTCGAGGATTGGAAAAAACGCAAGCATAAGTGTATTATATCAGAGGGGAATTACTTTGAAGGAGACAAGATAGTTGTTGATGAATAAATAAATACTTTATTTTTTGATCACACATCGTATATATATATATATATATATATATATATATATATATATATATATATATATATATATATATATATATATATATATATATATATATATATATATATATATATATATATATATATATATATGCATACATATATATATATATATATATATATATATATATATATATATATATATATATATAGATATATATATATATATATATATATATATATATATATATATATATATATATATATATATATATATATATATATATATATATATATATATATATATATATATATATATATATAAGTTAACGTCACATATATTAAAAACTCCAAAGTGCATTCCAAAGTTACACGCGCATCCGCTCTGGAATAATATGCTGACACTGCGTCTACCAGCGATAAGGCAACGGACTCGTGAATACAGAAAAACAACAAGAACAGCCGGTCGAGTTGCAGTTCATAATTAAGATATAAAATATGTAAAGTCAGTTCTAAGTTAAGGTGTGAACAATAAAGTCAAACATCGGGGCCTGCTCCGATGTTGTTTTTTTAAAAAATAAAAATAATAATATAAAATTTAATTGGCGCCCGAGCAGGGACCCTGAAGTGAATAGTTCCAGATGAATAAAGTCTTTTGAACAAACTTTGGGGACATCTCAACTGGATTACTTTAGACGGAAAAATCTTTTAAGTATCAGATTGAGGAAGCTTCAACTGGATTGCTTTGGACGGAAAAATCTTTTAAGCATCAGATTGAGGAAACTGCAACGGATTCATCAAGGATAAAAAGTGATCAAACGGCTCCCCAGTACAAAAGGAAAAGGATACAGCTCGAGATTCAAAATCTAATTGATATCGTTGGAATGTTTATTGTAAGTTAAATCTAATATATATTTTTTTTTGAAAGAGTAAAAGTTAAGAATTTTAAAGAAAAATTAAGAAGAATATTAAACGAAAAATAAAAAAGAGAATTTTAAGAAAATTAAGAGTGAAAAAATTAATTAAAGAAAAATATTTAAAAAGAAATCTAAGAAAGAAAAAATTAATTAAAGGGAAATATTACCAAGAAATTCTATAAGAGAAAACTAGCATTAATAATTTTCAGTGAAATTTATAAATTTTTTTTTTGTTTTTGTTTAAAGTGATTAAGAAAAGAACAAGTAAAAGCATAAGAAAAATTGAAAATTGTTTTTCCCTTTGTGTTCATAAAAAAAAAAATAATAATAAAAATGCCAGACAATTTAGTTGAAAAATTACCAAAGCTTAGCGTTAGCATGGGACCGTCTACCTCTGGTACAGTTCAAACCCAAACAATGAACAAAAATTTAGCTAGGGAGATAACCGAGTTGGTTACTACCACTATTAGAAATATCAATAATCCATTTTTGGAAACAGATACCGAATCAGACCAAGGTTGCACAATTCAAGTAAACTCAACGAACGCTAACGAATTGGACAAGATTCCAGACATAGTTAAATGTCTCAGGGAGTTCTCTGGAGTTCCAGGAGAATTTAATTCATGGCGGAAAACTGTTGACCGCATATTCACGGTATATGACCACATTAAAGGAACCCCCAAATACTATGCTATTCTTCACATGGTTAGACACAAAATTGTCGGAGAAGCCGACACAGCACTGGAGTCATATAAAACTCCCTTAGAATGGGGTAAAATAAAGAAGTGCCTTATGATGCACTACTCTGACAGAAGAGACATTGGAACTTTAGAGTACCAACTAACAACACTGACTCAGAGAAACTTCACAATACACGAATTCTACCAAAAAGTTTACCAGCATTTATCTTTAATCCTGGACAAGATTGCTTGCCTAGAGTTGGGTGAAGAATCACTGCGAGCAATGACCAATTCGTACAGAGAGAAAGCGTTAAATACTTTCATACGCGGACTTAATGGGGATTTACCACGGTTGTTGAGTATACGAGAACCTACTTCATTGCCACAAGCACTAAATTTATGCCAAAAATTAGACAATATGCTATTCAGAATGAATTATGCTCAAAACAATTCTAGCAGTTTCAGAAATGCACCACCCAGACCACCAAGACCAGTGAAATTTAATTTTCCCCCACAGAAAACGAACTTTTACCCAGAATTAGCTCACTGGCCACCAATACAAAATCACAATCCTTTCATTAGAAATAACAATAATAATCCTTTTTTCCGAAATACGAATAGTTTCCCACAGAACACAAATCCCTTTTCACAAAATAGACATACAAACCCATTTACAAACAATATTTACAGACCAAATCAAAACGGATTTAACAACAGGCCAAACTTCCCTCCAAAACCCCCCCAACCAATGGAGGTCGACCCATCAGTTCAATCACGTCAAGTGAATTATCAGAATAGGCCAAACTTTCAAAATAGGCCAAATTTTCAAAATAACAATTTCACCCAAAAGCGACCTCTGACCCAACAACACTACGTCCCAAATAAGATACAAAGAACCTTTTTGACGAATACATATAATCCAATTTATCCAGAAGTCAATTACCAATATCCATGTTACGATCCCTATACACATTTTGATCACCAAGAGGTCAACTTTCAGAACAACCCTTTAACTCCATATTACCCTTACAATCCTGACACAAATTTTGCTGATCAAGAAAGCAACTTCCAAGATATTTTTTCATCACCCAACAATCCTTATGATCCCAACGACATATCCCGCTTCCCAAATAGAACAATGGGAAGCTAATGAAGAAAATCCAATAGACTTACAGGAAACAAACCCATTCCAAGCTACTAATGTTAACCCAATCGAGACCAATGATAACTCTCGGCAAACCGACAGCATCCATTTTTTAGGATAAAACCATCTTCACTCCCCTACTTTGAATTTATTACCGGGTGTGGAGATGTACTAAAATTTTTGATAGACACCGGTTCTAATAAGAACTACATTCAATCCACAAGAATTCAGTATCCTATACCCAACGACGAGTTATTTTCAGTAAACTCTGTAGCAGGAAATATCGAAATATCCCATCATACATTTTTAAAAATTTTTGGACCACAGACGCCAGAACTTAAATTCTTTATATTACCTGGATTAAAATCATTCCACGGAATTGTTGGTAACGATACTTTGAAGCAACTAGGTGCCATAATTCACACAGATAGAAATTGTATGACAATATTATCCGACCTAATTATTCCATTAAAGCAATACATAGCACAGGACGTTAATAACCTTAATCTACGTACGTCACATTTGACCGAGCAACAAACAGAAAGACTTAAGAAATTAATCGAAGAATGTCCTAATTTACTTTGCGATCCTAATAAAAAACTGACATATTCAACTTCTGTAAAAGGTGAAATACGAACTACAAACGACACTCCAGTTTATTCCAAAAGTTATCCGTATCCAATGGCTTTAAAAGAAGAAGTCGAAAGGCAAGTCGAAGAACTTTTAGCTGATGGCATAATAAGACCATCGAGATCTCCCTATAACGCACCCGTATGGATCGTCCCGAAAAAAATGGATTCATCGGGCGAAAAAAAGTATCGTATGGTAATTGATTACCGTATGCTTAATGAGGTTACCATTCCGGATAGATATCCAATTCCGGAGATACAGGAAGTTCTCGCCAACCTCGGCAGAAATCAATTTTTCTCGATCATTGACTTAAAAAGTGGATTTCATCAGATACCTCTTAAGATATCTGATATAGAAAAAACGGCATTTTCCATAAATAATGGAAAATACGAATTCGTAAGACTTCCATTTGGACTTAAAAACGCCCCGGCTATCTTCCAAAGAACTTTGGACGACATCCTTCGTCAACACATTGGAAATAAATGCTACGTTTACGTCGATGACATCATAATCTTTGGAAAAAACTTAGATGAGCATTTAAAAAATTTAGAAATCGTATTAAAGACACTGGAAGCTGCAAACATGAAAATGCAGCTAGATAAATGTGAGTTTTTAAAAAAAGAGGTAGAGTTTTTGGGTTACGTAGTTGGAATAAATGGAATAAAGACTAATGGGAAGAAAGTAGAAGCAATAGCAAAAATGCCAATACCAAAAACACTAAAAGAACTTCGGTCGTTTCTTGGTATGTCCGGGTACTATAGACGATTCATTAGGGACTATGCAAAGATTTCGAAGCCCCTAACCAATCTTCTACGAGGGGAAGATGGACGCGTGTCCAAACATGCCTCGAAAAATAAAATAATAACTTTCGACGAAGACGCCATTGGCTTTTTTAACAAAATTAAAAATTCATTAACTTCAAAAGAAGTAATCCTTTCTCACCCCAATTTTAATAATGAATTTGAGTTAACTACTGATGCCTCCAATTTCGCGATAGGAGCGGTATTATCTCAAAACGACCAACCAATAACCTTTATCTCTAGAGCAGTGCTGTCCAAACTAGTAGCCACTTGGCCACTTGTGGCCAAGCGACAAATTTCAGTGGCCAACGAGAAGACTAATATTTTTCAAATAATGATTCTAATTTTTTCCAAAAAACGATTTAAAATGTTAACCGAAGCGATTTCATCTTGACAATAATAAGACAAACAGTAGTTAG
Organism: Clusia tigrina; assembly: GCA_920105625.2. NCBI lineage: Eukaryota > Metazoa > Arthropoda > Insecta > Diptera > Clusiidae > Clusia > Clusia tigrina. The sequence goes on from OV050031.1 coordinate 174,976,393, forward strand.
CTGTATTGTCCGTTGTATTCGCGTCGTCGCTTTATTTTTTATTTTCTGTTGAATTGGCAGCGCTCGTTAAATCATGCCAAATCTTGATTGTATAGCAATGATGCGGCGCGCGCATTTCAATTGTTTATGTTTACATTTGTTGGCGACTGTTATCTGCGTGACTGTATTTTGTGAAAATGCAAGAACGCGGCTGCGTGTGGATTTGTCATTTGAAATTCACTTGCCAATTTATTAGTTCATTGTCAAATGAGTTGAATAAGTGTTCAGTTCACAGTGAAATATGGATCGTTTCGTAATTAGAAAAAGAAAACCAGATGAAAGTGGCGGAGGTGAAACAAGTGTTCCAGGTCTATTTGATAGTGATCAGCATACAGAATCAAGCACCCGTGTTACTCAAAATGTTCAAGAAGACAAACAGAAGAAGAAAATTCGGAGGTACAATAGCGAATGGGAAGAAAATTATTTTGTGTCCGAACACAAAGGGAAGTCAATGTGTCTAATATGCCGTCATGAATTCGCAGAGAATAAGAAATACAATGTCGAATCTCATTTTAAGAATCAACACCGTGAAATGAACGAGAAGTTTTTGCCGTTGTCTGAAAAACGATCTGCCGAAATATTACGATTGAAAATTTCATTGGAATCTGAACAAAAAGTGATGAAAAACATATTCAGTGCAAATCATCTGGTTACGCGTGCTTCCTATGAAGTTGCATTCAACATTGCAAAACACGGAAAATCATATGCCGATGGTGAATTTTACAAACAGTTGATACAAACAACCATTACGACGCTATGTGAGAATTGGGACGACAAATTGAAAGCGCCATTGCTTGATAAATTAAAAACATTATCGCTCAGCCATCAAACAATCAGTCGCCGTGTCGTTGATATTGGAGCTGAAATCGAAGCGAAATTGAAAAGTGAATTGGAAGAATGTGAAGCATTTTCTGTGGCGTTGGATGAAACGACAGACATTTCGGATATGTCCCAACTCATATTTTGGGTGCGATACATCAAAAATGGTCAAATTAAAGAAAATATTCTGGCATTGGTTCCTCTCACTGAACAAACAAGGGCCAAAGATATTTTTGATGCATTTATGACTGTCGTTGCTCGATTTGATTTGGACTTGAAGAAGCTCGTATCAATATGTACCGATGGAGCTCCTGCAATGATTGGAATTCACGCCGGTTTTGCTGCCTTAGTGAAAAAGTACATCAAAGAACATTTCAACTCACCGTTTTTCCTTACATATCACTGCATAATACACCAGGAAAATTTGTGCTCACAGGCATTGGAAATGGATTGTGATGTTTTGAAAACAGTGACCAAAGTATGTGCAGCATTATCAAAAATACGCCGATTTTAGTTTATTTATCGTACTCATAATTTTTTCATTTGTTTGCAGATCATCAATACAATCAGAGGGAGTGGACTACGTCATCGTCGATTCAAATTGTTGACAGAAGAATTAAATTCGAAATTTGGTGACATAATGTTCTTCAAAAGCATTCGCTGGCTAAGCTGTGGAAATGTCTTTAATCGGTTTTGTGATCTGTTTGATGAAATCAGACTATTTCTCACGGAACAACACTTGGATGTAGAATTCAGTGAAATATCGACACATACATGGAAAGAAAAACTGTACTTTTTGGCCGATATTACGAAACATCTGAACGAGTTGAATGTGAGGCTACAAGGAAAGAATAAATGCATTTGGGACTTGGCAAAAGATATTCAAGAATTCAAGTTGAAATTGGTCGCATTTAAAAACCAAATTAACGAAAATGATTTTACTTTCTTCCCATTGTTAGACACAAATCAATATAATGAAGAATTTGAGCTACGTTACGATACGAACATTTTCATTCAATATATTGATATTTTGATTAACGCGTTCGATTCACGATTTGAAGATTTCCAAAAGTTTCAGTTGGCATTCAAATTTCTCAAAAACCCATTCGTTTGTGACCCAAATAATATTCAAAAATTGTCAGATCTTTTCGGAACAAAGAAAACTCATTTGGAATTCGATATTTCGTTGATAAATGAAGAAAGTGGCTTGCCAAATGAAACGGGCGATGCATTGTGGAGGCGTTTGTTATCTGAATGTAATTTCTTGGCACTCAAAGACATTGTACCAAAGTTTTTATGCATGTTTGGTTCCACATACGTTTGTGAAGCATCATTCTCAAGTCTCGCGCGACGTAAAAATAAATACCGCAATGCAATATCGCAACAAAATTTGGAATCCGAACTTCGTTGCGAACTAATCCAATCGAAGCCAGACTTTGATAAATTGACAGAAAAAAAAGAATGTCATCCGTCGCATTAATCTAAAATAAACAATCATTGTTTCGGTTAATTTTAACTCATAGAAAATAGAAAAATGTCATACGTCTCATAACCAATCGAAAATAAATGCAAAAACGAAATTTCGACTTGTTTTCACTGTTTTCTTAGGTTTTGGAAAAAGTGGCCATTGGATAGATCTGTTGGCCACTTCTGTGGCCACGCCAAAAAAAAGTTTGGACAGCACTGCTCTAGAGCGTTATCAAAAACCGAAGAGAATTATGCCACAAATGAAAAAGAAATGTTGGCAATCATTTGGTCATTAAATTCACTCAGAAGTTATCTCTATGGTTCTAGGAAAGTAAAAATATATACGGACCATCAACCACTTACTTACGCTCTAAGTACAAAAAATGCGAACAGTAAAATGAAAAGATGGAAGGCTATCCTAGAGGAGTATATCTATCAGCTTATCTACAAACCTGGCAAAGCAAATGTTGTAGCTGACACCCTTTCTCGGATACCAAACGAAATTAATTCATTAACACCCACAATCCATAGTGACGAAAGCTCCAACCATAATTTGGTGCCTTGCACTGAAACTCCGATTAATGTATTTAAAAATCAGATTTTCTTAAAAATCGATGACACGCCCTCTTATCAATTTAAAATAATATTTCCCGGCTATCATAGACACATAATAAAGGAACAACGCTATACAGAAGAAAAACTTTTAGCTCTATTGAAAACATATCTAAACCCATCTGTCATAAACGGCATTCAAACCGAGGAAAGAATTATGGGTAGCATTCAAAACATTTATCCACTCCATTTTGCAAATTACAAAACACGATATACCCAAAAACTCGTTGAAGATGTAACAAACGAACAGGAACAAGAAAACATAATCCTGGAGACGCATAATCGTGCCCACCGAAACGCTCTCGAAAACAAATCACAAATTATTGATAAATACTATTTCCCAGGAATGCTTAATAAGATCAAGAACATAACAAAACTTTGTAGGACTTGCAAAGAAAATAAGTATGAAAGACACCCGAACCAAATCAAATTAAACGAAACACCATTACCGACCTTTCCAGGACACACAGTTCACATAGACCTATTTTTGACAGAAAATAAAGTAGTAATGACGGCACTTGACAAATTCACAAAATACGCCCAGACCAAAATAGTAAAGAGTAGATCAATAGAAGATTTAAGAAGGCCCCTTAGGGACATTATATTTTCATTTGGCGTACCGAAAGCAATAATCATTGACAACGAACCATCTCTCAATTCTAATTCGATGAAATTTATGATGAAGGACGAATTAGGCATTAACATTTATACAGCACCCCCATACAAAAGTCAGGCTAACGGCCAAGTGGAACGATTCCACTCAACGTTAGTAGAAATAATGCGTTGCCTAAAAGAAAGTGGAGCACATAGAAATTTCGAGGAACTTTTGGAACGCGCCGTATCTGAGTACAATCATTCAATACACTCGGTAACTGGCAAGAAACCGGTTGATTTATTTTTCAGAAGAAACGTATGTTTTACACCAGAAGATTTCGAAAAAGCTAGAGTTGCGAATTTTGAAGCATTAGAAAAGAAACAAAAAAAGGATCTCGAATACCATATCAAGTACAAACAGGAACCTAAACGATATTTACCTGGCCAAGTAATATATGTCAAGAGAAATAGACGGTTAGGAACAAAATTGTCAAAATCATTCACCAAAGAAATAGTTAGAGAAGATACACTCGTAACAGAAACCGGACGAATAATTCACAAAAGTCTAATTAGAAACTAAATCATTTCAGTTAATATTTTTTCTGGCAACATGCAGAGCCGACTCGCAGATACTGGATTACTCAAATTCACAATTAGTCACAATAGAGACGGGAATGGCAAAATTACAAATTGGAACGTTCAAAATAATTCACGTTATGGACTTACGACAATATGAAAACGCAATCAACGACCTTGAGACGACAATCAGGACTAAAGTTAACACAAGACACTCCTTCTACCCATTTCTTTCGTTTGAAATCACCAAAATTAAAAACCATTTAGGTAGACTCAGGCCAAAGGGAAAAACAAAACGATCACTGGATTTTATTGGTACCGCATGGAAGTGGTTAGCCGGCAGTCCCGATCATTCAGATCAAATAATTCTTACAGAAAAAATGAACAATGTTCTCGCAAACAATAATCAACAAGTGGTTATCAATAAGATGACACTTGATAGAATCAATGAAATAACTAATATGACAAATACAATTTTAGAAGCTGTTAGATCCGAAAATAATGTTGAAGATCAATTTTATATGAAATTAAAATACAAACTAGACCTCATAAAAGAAGAAATTACAAATATCGAATATGCCATACATTGGGCTAAAGCTAATGTTATAAATTCCTACATATTGTCAAATTCAGAAATTGATATTGTAAAAGAAATTTTTAGTAAAGAAAACATGCCGTATCTAAGCATAGACGAAGCATTAGAATTTTCTGAAATAAAGATGGCTTCGAATGACGATACGATAATTTACATTGTAAGTTTGCCAAAAACAAATAATGAATATTGTAAAACTTTAATTCTTAAACCTGTAAAAACCAAAAATCAAATTACCAAATTCGACTATAACTCTGTACTTCAATGTCAAAATAAACTTTTTGGAATCAAACAAAATTGTAATAGTTATAATAATTTATCAATTTGCCCAGACAAAAATGTAATAGACATAAGTAACTCCTCATGCATTCCAAACCTACTCAAAAGCCGTATGCCAATTTGCCAAATGATCAACAACCAACATGTACCGGAAATAGAAGAAATCTCGCCTGGACTCCTATTTTTAAATCGATTTAAAGGACCCGTCAATATAAGGAATGAAACAGTCATCTTGGAAGGAACCTTCTTAATAAGATATCATAACGAAACGATACAAATTGGCAACAGAACTTATTCCTCAAACGAAACAAAAATGTACGCACCATTACCTGCTTTGCTACAACCGAAACCTACATCAGGAAATATGGAAGAAGTCTTATCATTAGAAATGATGAAAGAGCTGAACACAAGAAATACAGAATACATCGAATTACTGGACGCACGCAACAAAATATCCCTAGCCGCCGTCGTAACAGTAACACTTTCAGTAATAGCATTAGGAACAGCAATTTTAATGATTCACAAACGTAAAATAACAAAAATTAAGGAAACCCATCCAGAGTTATTAAAGGGACGAAACCACGAACTTTCGGAATCAGCCATTGAAGGACTCAACCAAATTTTTGATAAAAAAACAAACGAGGACGTTTGAATTAAGGAGGGGAGGAGTTAACGTCACATATATTAAAAACTCCAAAGTGCATTCCAAAGTTACACGCGCATCCGCTCTGGAATAATATGCTGACACTGCGTCTACCAGCGATAAGGCAACGGACTCGTGAATACAGAAAAACAACAAGAACAGCCGGTCGAGTTGCAGTTCATAATTAAGATATAAAATATGTAAAGTCAGTTCTAAGTTAAGGTGTGAACAATAAAGTCAAACATCGGGGCCTGCTCCGATGTTGTTTTTTTTAAAAATAAAAATAATAATATAAAATTTAATTTATATATAGATACACACATATATATAAAATAATTAATTTCGCTACTTAAAATGAGAATTTATTTTTTCTGTACTTCTCATTTCGTTCAATGTGTTCCGGTGATGTCGAAAAGACCAACCCACAGTCTTCGTTGAATGTTGAAGTTGAATTCCTTTCAGTATGTCAATGTCAGAGCTAAGCCCAACCAGCTCGAAAGAAGTTATCAATTTAGTTTCCATTTCTTTTTGCGTAAGGTAAAGCGCCATGAACCAACGAGAACATATGAAAATATCTCGATATAACGGTTTAATATTGCCGCTGATTCTTCCGCTGCCGACTGAGTGAATTTCACGTTCCTGAAGTACTCGTACATGAACTGCACTCCTTCGCAGATGTGCTCCAAGTGTTCCAAGCATGTGTGACAAGTGTTTTCAATACCACTGCCACCTCCACCGCTGACACTACTATTGTTTCCATTTGCATGCTACAGTGCACACGCATTTATGCAAACGCTTGTAATGAAAATGTAAATGCAAAGTTACATTTGAAATAAATTCCACATTTGGAATAAGGAAAACTTTTTGTGGGTGCGTGCGATTTGCTTAGAAATTATTAGCACCGAGTGCTGCTCTGGCAACGTTTGAATTTATTTTACTTTTAACAACCTTAGCGTACAAGACGTGGGAGCTGGGATGGTTTGGCCGCGCTTCAAGTTACGGAATAAGTAAGCATGAAAGTTATAGTCGGCTGGGCTTTGAAACGCATTTGAATGCGCCCACTACGGTTGTGAATAAGCAATAATATTAATTATGTACTTCCAGTGGTAAAATCAATTTTCCTAACTTAAAGAAGATTGTGAACTGTACGTGAAAGAACCAAGAGTTGTTATTTATTAGGTTACTCAAGCCGTTATTCTAGGTTTTGGTTTTTAAGGTATTGAAAATAATTCTTTGTTGATTTATTCTATAAAATAATAAATAACAAACGAACTTTTCAGATGAGAATTTACGGGAATCAAAGGAATTGCTACTATATAGTTATTGATAATTATATTTCTTTTTATAAATAAATAAATATGGATTGATATTTGTCAAGCTTCCTTAGTTTCTAAGATTTGATTACTAGCATCTTCCAGGCGGAAATCCATGCCATTGAGAGAGGTGCACATTTCAGCATTGAAAAAGGTTACGAGCGCAAGAAAATCGCTATCTTATCGGATAGCCAAGCGGTCATTAGGGCACTTACCTCTTATCAGGTAAATTCGAAACTGGTATGGGAGTGCATAAAAACACTTAATGCTCTTGGCTCACGCAACAAAGTTACAATTCTATGTACCAGGACATGCTGGCATAGACTGGAACGAGATTGCTGACGAACTTACAAGGAAGGGGGCTGCAACACCCTTTATTGGCCCAGAACCCTTCTGTGGTGTAGGCAAGGGCAAGCTGTTCAGCCAGCTTAGGATCGATGAAGGACACCATAGGCACAAACACTAGATTAACACACCAGGCCTAAGGGTATCAAAGAGTCTGCTAGGGACATACCATCTAAAGAGATTCGAATCACTTATAAATCTCTCTAAGAATAATCTTAGGATAATGACAGGCCTACTCACAGGACACTGTAAACTGAACTCACATATGTTGAGAATGGGAATCACCTCGGAAGGCTCCTGCAGATTCTGTATGGAGGAAGAGGGGACATCTTTGCATGTGATGACAAAATGTCCGCTCTGATGCACACCCGCAGGAAATACTTTGGTTTTTCCAGGGCTCTGCAAGTGATATGAAACCTCTGGGGCCAAAACTTGTCATCACGTTTATCCAGAGGATAAGACTCAAAGATGTACTTTGAACCTCTGATGGGGGGCACAATAGATCGAAAGGTCGCGGTGCTCGAATTCCCTACATACAATAACAATCGTAGTTAATTTTATGCTATGATACGTATTCACACTGCCTTAACCGTCAAGCTGCCATTGGTTATTGGATATGGTAAAAGATGTTTCTAAAGAGCAGTATAGTAAAATAATGCAAAATCAAGTGTCATAATAATTGTTGCAGAGTGCATTGAAGATTTATATAGGGAGAAAGTAATAAAGCACAAAAAGAAAAATTTATTGGTCATAATCAAGGATGAAGACAGTCTGAAATACTCATGTGTTAAACGTCACGCTGATAATGGAGTTTCAAAATCAATTCTGCATTTCGGTCCACACAAACAGATATTAGTCTGAACAAACTGGAATTGGGATTGTCCCTGGAATTTTTGTTCTGAATTATTACGCACACATGTAGGAAGAGTCCAAAATTCATCGTTACTATTTACACCCAAATTTTCGCAAATATTTAATACAAAATTCCGGTTAAATATACTCGAATATAACAACGAAGAGCATGTAAAGAAATTAAGTTAAATTAAGACAATTTTACTGGATAGAACGCATCGAACTAGCATAGGTCCAAATATCCCCACGCCGGAACCCTCTTCTGTGAGAGTTCCGTCGGTGTACCAGGTGATCGTGGATTGATCTAACCTGTAGGTTTCGCTGAGACCTCTCTATGCGTTTTTGTAGCTCCACTCTGTTCTAAGCAACTTAGTGAAACTGTAGCTCTTGATTGTAAAGTCCTTCGGTGTACAGATGCCTGGAATGGCCTTTGATAATGTTCTACCATCTGACTCCCGATGAGACTTTCAGGACCATTTACTGCTCTCATCATTCTATACAGAGCCCTCTTCTCTTGTGTTTCCATAAATATGTGTAGGTGTGTAAGTTCCAGTATGACGTTCAGGGCAGCTGTAGGACAGGTTCTCATAGCCCAAGTTATACAGACGCCAGCAAGCCTTTCCACCTTAGCTAGTGATTGTGTAAAATTTAGTTGTCTTGCTTTCTTAGCCCACAGAACCGCTCCGTAAGTGATCATTGGACATACTATCATGATGTACATCCATCGCAGGATCTTCGGATTGGATCCCCAATTTTTCACCGCGATTGATCTACATATCATGAGAGATCTTTTCGATTTACTAATTGTCTCATTGATATGAGACCTCCATAATAGTTTTCTATCTAGTATGATACCTAGAAATTTTATTTCAGATTGCACAATGATCTCCACTCAATTTAGTTTAACACGTTTAAGGTTTTTGAGTTTATATTTCCTCGTGAAAGGGACAATAGTAGTTTTTATGGGGTTTATTTTAAGTCCCATCCTTTTGCACCAATCAGCTGTAATTCTTAAACCACATTGGAGTAGTTTACATAGTGTACTCTCGAATTTTCCCCTGCATGTAATCGCTATGTCATCAGCGTAACCCTGACAGCATAACCCCATGTTAGTTAATTACCAGAGAAGTTCATCCACCACCAGGCACCACAGCAGGGGAGATAGTACTCCACACTGCGGACATCCTCTAACAGTATTAACCAGTGTTGAGGTGAGGGATACTTCGGCTGTTCTGGTTTTCAGCATTTGTTCTATCCAATTGGATAGGGTAGATTTTGCCCCTTACAAACAAGAGCCCCACTTACTGCCTTGTGTAAGGTGTTGTCAAAGGCTTCTTCAATATCCAAAAAGGCCCCTAACGCCACCTCCTTGTCCTCGAGAGCTTGCTGGAGTGTTTCCGTCAGCTGGTACAGAGCAGTTTCAGTAGATCTGCCTGCCCTATATGCATGTTCGTTCGGATGGAGGGGTGCATACGCCAGAATCTGTGTTCTGATGAAGTTGTCACTGACCTTTTCAGCTGTTTTCAAGATGAATGAGGTTAGGCATATTGGCCTAAAGGATTTGGGATGAAGTGGATCCTTCTTCCCAGCCTTCGGGATGAAAACTACCTTGGCCCTCCTCCCTTTTTAGTAATGGTTGTAAGATGAGATCTAACCCCTTTTGTAGCAGGGCTGGAAAGATACCATCCACCCCTGGCGACTTAAATGGTTTTAATAAGTGGATGGCCCATTTTAGCCGATCACCAGTACATATAGATTTTGCTATAGCCCAGTCCTCATTTCTGAGTCTATGTAATGTGCCAGCACTACCCTCATTACGTACAAAGGACCCTGGGAAGTGAGTTTTCAGAAGAAGCATAGTTTTTTCTTCCTCATTTACAGAATAACTACCATCATATCTTCTAAGAGTGAGTGATGAGATAGTGTGTCCCTTTGCTACAGCTTTGTGCAGCCGGCTAGCTTCCGGAGTTTCAGTGATACCTTCACAGTATTTCCTGAAACTTATACGTTTGGCACTTCTAATTTCCTTGTTGTAGTTAGTGAGAGCCACCGTATATTCCTCCCATTTACCTATGCTTTTAGCCCGGTTGAATAGTCTACATACATTTACCCTAAGATTTGAAAGCTTATCACTCCACCAGAACGAGTCCTTGGTGGATTTAACTTTGTTCGTAGGGCAACTAGCTTCATATTTTTTTCAGCTCCTCAACCGCTATTTCCAGTTCGAGAGAGTTCCTTATGGATTTGCCCAGATTTACCTGGTTGACATTGTGCATAAGGTTTCTAGAAAAGGACTCACAGTTTGTTTTCCTGGGAGTTCTTGTGTTAACGACTGTGGCCTGATGGACCCCAATGTCGAACCTAATAATTCGGTGATCAGAAAAGGCTCATCAGACACAGTCCAGTTTTTGACTAAGCCCTTCAAGTAAGATTGTTGAATCTTATACCTCATTCCCAGTTCTTGTTACGAAAGTGGGTGTATTTCCCACATTAAGCATTTCTAGTTTGCTACTGAGTATAAATTTAAATAGGCACTCACCTCTGGTGTTGTTGTTGGAGCTGCCCCAGATCTCATTGTGCGCATTGGCTTCACATCCTATCAGCAGTGGCAGTTTTTAGGAGTTGCAGTACTCCACCAGTTTAATGACTGCGTCCGGAGGAGCGCAGGGTACATCTCCTGGGAAGTATGCTGATGCCACCAACACTTCCTTCGTACTTCCATTGATGGATACGGGTATCTGAAGAGCGACTAAGTCTCCGGAGAGGTATTTTGAAAGACATAAATTATGGGTATTTCGTAGGATAATACAGGCCCTAGGGCTACCTACGATGATTGTATCGTCCATGATATCCGGTGGCGTGTGAGCTGTCTTTTATACCAGGATCGCGTCAAATGCGCAGCCGACAAGGTGAAATTATATCAATTCCGTTACAAATTGATTCCTTACCTCCATTTTTTCGAGAGTTTTCGCTCTGCGATTTATTATCTGTTTCCTAACTTGGAGAAATGGCTCGATGGTAAGGGGTTTGGGTCGAATGACACTGATCATTTCTGACACTGATGCTTGTTTTGAAATCGTATTATTCGAAGGAGAGCGATAAATTTAAGAATCGTTTGGGGTCTTTTTGGCGGGAGATAGATTAGATTGAGCAATAAATAGACCAATTATACAGTCTTTTCGGATTCACCATATTATATTATATTATATTATTATATTTGTTGGAATTTCAACCATTTCCAAAACTCGAAGCTTCCCTAGTCGGACACCGATATCATTACCAAATTGGCAAATCAACACCACACATTGAACATAGTAACTGTTTTACCATGTACGAGTATAAAGAAGCGGGAAGAAAGATTGGATTAAGTTGTTTAGATGACATATCAAAAATTAAAGTGTTTCAAGCCCTCAAGAACCGATATATATAGTTTGAAAGTAATATTTTTCATGTTTAGTAATATTGAGGAATTCTGCAATGCCGTATTCGTTGCTTATTTTTGTTGTTGTTTATTTTAAAATTGTTTTGGATATGATAAATAAGCAATCATTTCTGTTTTGCGGTCGCTCTTGTTTTGTGTGAGCTCTTTCGATTCAATAAGTATCACGTTTAAGATTGTGATTTTCGTAGTATATATGTATCTATGATTTGTTCACTTCACTGAAATATTTTCTTAATTTTGCGTTATTATATACGTCGTTCTTATATCAATATTGGATGTAGTGTGCATTTTGTTCCGACATTTTTTTGACGACACCATACAATAAAATACTCAATCGCGTTTTAAGTGGAATTCCTATTTTATAGCGTTTTAGCGTATGTTACATTTGCCTTACACTGCGTTGATTTTATGTTCTTTTCTCAAAGAAGTGCAGCCCTGCGTGAGATCTTTTGTTACAAATGTTACACACACATGCTCTACCCTGTCTTTCAGCGGCAGGGTAAACAGTGTTACACTCCAATTGAGCTGAACATATGAAAAAAATGACACTCTATATACGTATGGTAGACAAAAATGACAACTATTTTTATAAATTAAATTTAATTCATGAACTTATTATGAGTTGAAATAGCGTTAACGTCTGGTTTTCTATATTTTTCATATTTTCTATATTTTCTCATATTTGAATTTTTTATAATAGTTATTTGACACAAAACGGAACGGAATGGAATTTGCTGTGTTCTTTTGTAAATATAAAAATGTGATCCTCTAACAGTGTTGAAGCAACATTGAAAAACTGTGACCCATTCGCATGGTAGCATTTGTATGCAGAAAAGAAAACGCTTTTAATTAAGCATTCTACACTTTTTCCGTTATTGTGCGACCCTCGCATTATTTATCAATTTACTGTAGACGAAGATGTTGAATTAACTGACAAGTAAGGCCAGCATTAAATTTGTTCGAAGCTAAGTTGAAAATTTATTGTAATGAATGCCATACGTTTAAAAATATAAAACTATTAGCATAATATAACCATCATTCGACACTAAACCCTATATTCCTATATGAATAAAAAAATACTTTTTGAGCATGACGGTAAACTTCAAACATATGCAGAAATGGCTGGCCCTATAAAATCTATTCATTTTCAATATAGGTTTTAAAATCATTTTGTATTAGTTGGTGGTTCTCCCAATATCTGCAGTACTTTGTAGTGATTTTACTGCATAGAACAATGGTAAAAGATTCCAGTTTTAGTACGAATAAATTAAAAAATGTAATTGGCAGATTGGAAGATATGTATGTAGGAATTATAGGCATATTTACCAATATTTTTTTGCAGTAGTACTCATTATTTCATAAGTCAGTCGTAACGAGACGAGAAGCGGTTAAGTCGTAAAGCGAATGTCAAGTTGCTAAGTTGTAAAGAAAGAAGTCAAATAAAGGATATAGAACATTTTGTTAATCTAACATAAATTTGTAATCTCTTAATTTTTTTTTTTTTGCATTACTGAACTAATACTTAATTTAAATAAATTTGATTAAGTTTTAGATTCTTAATCGGGTTTATTCATTTCTATATGGTGTCAGAAGTGGGATTAATAAAAAGAGACAGCAAAAAGTGCAGCTGTTCACGTAAATCAGTTTTATGAGTGAAGGTGACCTTCGTCTTTTACCACAGGACAATTACAAGAAAAACTTAAACTATTGGGATTGTCTTCTCGGTATTACAAGAAGCAACATCTCATTATACGGCTGCAACAATTTATGGAAAACAACAACACCGAGGAAATACAGTAAGTCAAACAACAACAACGCAACAAGTGAACAGCAGGAAGCGTTGCTGTACGTCAAAGCTAAAAATTTGGGTGAAGAAAAATTTAATCAACAGTTAAGCGGTAGCGTATCGGTAGGCAGCGGACGGCGGCAATGAATGTGATCAAAACAATATTCACCTCAAAGACGTTCAGGAATCATTGGAAAAATTCAACGGCGAAAATAGAAATCGCATAAGAGACTGGCTAAACGAGATAGAGAAAATTGTTTCTGTATGTAGATGGAATGACGTGCAGACTTTTTTATATGCTAGACAGCTGTTGGTGGGAGCAGCAAGATTGGCAGTTGAAGTTAAGTTGAATATTTGTAGCTGGCAAGATTTAAAAGCAATTCTGCAGAGCGAATTTGGTTCTCGTGAGACCGACAAGGTACACAAGCTGTTGGAAAATGCAAAAAAAAAAACAACGAGAGCGAAACATTGCTGGAGTATATGTACAAAATGAAATTGGTGCAAGAGGACACGTAGAAACACATTACTTGATTGACTATTTTATTGCAGGCATGCCAGATAAAGCTGCAAACAAAATAATTTTGTACCAATCACATAGTTGAGCCGAACTTAAAATAAATTTTGTCGCATATGAAAAGTTTGAAGTTGATCAAAGTAAAGAGAAACGTTTTTTGGAAAAAGTAAAGACAAAAGATGCACTGAAAGTGGAATAAGCAGCAGCTGCAGCAGCAACAACTCTGTTGCAAAAAACGACATGAGAAGTACGTATCATAACGAAAATAATAACAATAAAAGGTGCAACAATTGTGGCGCAAAATCACACTGGGCTCGCGATTGTCCCAGTAAAGATTAAAGTGCTCACTGTTTTATATGTTGTGAATTTGGTCACATTGCACCAAATTGTCCTATGAAGTAAAACAAGACGAAAATAAAGATTTTGGTGCTCTCGTAAATAGAAATAAATTCCCAGATATAAACGTGGACATAAAAATTCGGGACAAGACTTTTGAAGCAATGCTAGACACTGGGAGTTACATCAGCATCATAAGACAGTGGGTAAAAGATGAATTTAAAATCCAGAACTTCGATGGCCCAGGATCTAGTGTAGAAAATCTACACTTGATTTTATCATTTTAAATGTTGATATTGAAGCTGAATCATATAAACTGGATTTCGATGTGGTGCCTAACCATTCGATCAGCATTGGGTACGAACATTTTTCAATAGGCGTCCATACTCATAGAAAAGGGTAGATTAACGACGTACAAAGATGAGGTTAATGACGACAAGATTATGTTAGCACATGTTAGTCTTATAAAATACTCTCAGCAGTCAAAGCAATTTGAGAAACTGCAAAATATTAAAGATTTTGATTTCTGGCAAACTATTCAAAATTTGATCCTGTCATATAAGCCAAAAAGTGTTGAGGCATCTTGCATTAAAATGCATATGTACTTGGAGGATGAGAAACCTATTTGTGAGAAGCCAAGAAGATTAGCTCCTAAAAAAGACAAAGAGTAAATACGCAGATACAAGAGTTGTTGGAAAGGGACATTATTCAACATAGTTCTTCCGTTGTTCTGGCGGAAAAACAGTTGGTAGTCATCAATTTTATTTGGATTACCGAAAAATAAACGCTAAAGTTATCAGTGACAGACATCCATTGACAAACTTTGAGCAAATTTTGGAGGGTCTGTACAACTTTCAAATTTATACGACACTAGACTTGAGAAATGTTTTTTTCCACGTGGATATCGACGAAGCGACAATGAAGCACACATCGTTCATGACCCCGGACGGATAATTCGAGATTACAAAAGCACCATTTGATTTTTGCAATTCGCCTTCAGCATTTCAACTATTCATCAATAATATTTTTAAAGATCTGATAAGAGATGGAGTCTTACTTGTTTATATGGAGGATTTAATAATACCCGCAAATAATGAAGCAGATGGTGCCGATAAGTTCAAAGGAGATTTACTAGTTAGTGACGATCATGTTTTGTTGATAAAGTGGGAAAAGTGTGCATTTTTGGAAAAATGCGTTGCATTGTTGGGCCACATAGTAGAAGATGGATCTATCCACCCGACTGAAGTGAGAATAAAGGCGGTAAAGAAATGTCCAACGCCCAAGGACACACACGGCTTAATGAGCTTCTTAAGTCTTACCGGATTTTTCGGAAAATTTGTACACAACTATGCTCAGCTGGCGAAGCCATTAACCGACCATTTAGAAGGGGCGAGGCCGAAAATGAATACTTAATTTTACTTGAAGATGAACTTAGTGCTGAATCTGTACTGAAACTCTTTAATCCCAAGCTGCCTACACAACTTCACACAGATGCTACGAAACAGGATACGGTGCTGTATTTCTGCAAAAACATGACGATTATCACCCAGTTTTTTATTTAAGCTACAAAACGACAGCTGCAGAAAGAAATTACCCCAGGTACGACCTAGAAATTTTGGCGATCAAGCGATGAAACGTCTTAGAATTTATTTGTTGGGTTTAAAATTTGATATCTTTACAGATTGCAAGGTATTTCAGCTGAAAATATCGAAGAAAGCACTCAACAGCAGGGTAGCACATTGTGCTATGCAGATTGAGGAATTTGATTGCACCGTAAAAAATCGATCAGGCAGCTGCATACGTTACGTAGATGCATTAAGTCGACACCTTGTACTCGTACCTCGTACTAAGAGTTGAAGATGCTATCCTTCATTCCGTCAAAAATCACAAGCTACGGATGAGGTCTGCCAGGTTATTATAAAGCTGCTAGAGAGTGGAGAGTATGAGCATTTCCAAATGCGATGTGGTGTGCTCTGTAAATATGTAGGTGCTTACCTTCTGGTCATACCAAAGATCTGATCGCAAAATGACACGAATGAGGTCATTTAAGTACCAGCCAGGTAGAGGCGATAGCCAAGCAAGAATGCTAGGAAGTATATTGAGAGAGCTATTTTGAATTGCATTGTTTGTATATTGCCAAATCAAAAAGCTGGGAAGCAGGAAGGATTTTTTAATCCAATCGATAAAATAGACGTACCATTTCAGACTTTTCACATGGATCATATCTGGCCATTGCCCTCAACAAAGAAGTCTTACAAATACTTGTTCGTAATCATCGATGCATTTACGAAATTTACAAGGATTTTTCCAGTAAAGTCTGCTACTATGGCAGATGTGCTAAGCAAGTTGGAAAAGATAGATGAAATATTTGGAAATCCCTACCGCATTATAACCCATAAGGGGGCAGCATTCACAGCAGGCGATTTCGCAGAATATTGCAACATTCACAATATCAGTCATCCCGCTATAACCACAGGGGTTCCCAAAGAAAATGGACAAGTGAAGCGAATGAACAAAATTATTATAGAAATGTTAACAAAATTATCTCTCGATGACCTGCAAAGATGGTTTAAAGATGGAAGTCGTTTGCAAAAAAATATTAACTCTTCTACTTCCAGGAGTACAAAACGAACGCCATTTGAGTTGCTGTTTTGGACAAAAAGTTGCTGTTTAACAAAAAACGTAAATCAGCAAAGACTTACAAAGTCGGTGACTTAGTAGCTATTTGGAGTTGGGCTTCAACTAGATCCTAAGTACCTTGGTCCATACGAGATTATCAAGTGAAGTGATCGATACGAGGTGCGTAAAGTTGGCGGGCAAGATGGGCCGGAGCACACCTCAACCGTCGCAGATTATATGAAACGTTGGAAGCATTATGAAGACGAGAGTGATGGAGAGTCGTCTGAGATATCCGACTTTCAGAATGGTAGGAAATGTAGACATATTTACCAATATTTTTTTATAGTAGTACTCGTATTAGTCGTAACGAGAATATCAAGCGGTTAAGTCGTAACGAGAATGTCAAGCGGTTAAGTCGTAAAGCGAATGTCAAGTTGTTAAGCTGTGAAAAATATTAAACTAATACTTAATTAATTGCAATATTGAACTAATACTTAATTTAAATAAATTTGATTAATTTTTCAATTCTTAATCGGTTTTAATCATTTCCACATGTATATGCATTATTGATTCAAAATTACTCTTCAATTTATATATTTTTATTATCAATTTGAGAGTTCTTTCTTGATATTTTGTGTATGAATTCACCTATGTACAAATGTTTCGCTTTTCCTATTTTTTTGCTAATAAATACAAGTATTACAAGTATAGGTATGAGATACTTGTAATACTTGTATTTCAGCTTGAAAACTGAATGTAATAAGATGTCCACATATAATATTTAATGGGTAATATTTTAATAAAAGCTTTAATAAAATTTACATTATTATATTTTTATAAAAATATTAATTTAATAAAAATGTCTTCAGCTTGAAAACTGAATGTAATAAGATGTCCACATATAATATTTAATGGGTAATATTTTAATAAAAGCTCTAATAAAATTTATATTATTATATTTTTATAAAAATATTAATTTAATAAAAATGTATATATGGCCTTATTCGAAACTATAATTAATGTATTATTGACCCTATTTAAACCAATTTCTGACTCTTTCCTCTGTTTCAATAAGAGACATGTTTCAATAATATGAGCCATAAAAGTCCAATAAAAGTCCTATTCGGAACAAACACACACACTTTCTCCTTGATATTTAGAAATGAAAAAATATATGTAGATATTTAAACATACGAGGTGTGATCAAAGAAGAACCGTTATTGTGTGATCAAAAAATAAAGTATTTATTTATTCATCAACAACTATCTTGTCCCTTTCAAAGTAATTCCCCTCAGATATAATACACTTATGCCAGCGTTTTTTCCAATCCTCGAAACACTTCTGAAACGCTTTTTTTGGTATCGCCTACAGCTCCTATTTCGATTTTTCTTTTATCTCCTCAATCGTAGCAAAACGCTTTCCTTTCATCGGTGTCTTCAGTATATTTATACTTCTGTACTGTACCTGTTTTTGTATATAATTTTTATATGTATATTTTTATACACGATCCATTTCAAATTCCGATTTATAAATGTATACATTTTGTTTTTTGGAATTCGATAAAGTTGACTAAAAAAAATAATATTATAAATGGACGTTAGTTAGTTTTGTTTGAAATATAGAGAAATATGTATAGTTGTTACATAAATCCAGGAGAGTAAAATTATTTTATCCACTCGAAAATAAATCTTATACTCGTATATAAATGTCAGCGTAGTATTTTTCAAAGAAATATACACACCACACTCAAAATTGCAATCTCGTGGTTCTTAAAATACATTCCTTAAAAGAAGTGTGGACTCGAGCATTCATAGAGACTTATATATGAAAGATGAAACCATACATTTTGATACACTTAATAGAAGAAAAAGGGACAAAGGCTGTATTAAGTTTGTGCTATTTTTCAACTACTACAAGACGGCTTTTTAGGTATAAACATGTTGACTCTACATTCTAGACCCTTACGCTCTTATTTATTTAAATTGTTCTATATTTAATTTAAATTCTAATAGTTTTTAGTACATTTCGGAAGTTAGATTTCGGAAGTTCGATGAACTATTATTCCTATGTGCCGCTCGTTTTCTCACGTCCAAAACTGTTGGCCGCTTCTAAGTATTATTCCTACCTCTTCCCTGCCATCTGTTCCGAAGCCCACATTCAGCTGATCATTTGACCCGAAAGATTGATTCCTAGGTTTCATGAATTGTACCACTTTAAATGTCCTAATAGGACCCCCCTGCTGTCCTACCTATTCGACTTCGTATCTTCTGTGGTATCAGCGGAGATTTATTGTGATACAATTTCGAGAGCATTGGAATAACCACCTTGTGTATCCTTTCTACTTGCCCGTTACCACGAGGCACCTCCACCGCAATCAATAGATGCTGTATACTCTCCTGCTCACAATACTCTCTAAATTTCTGCGAGGTGAAAGCGCATCCTCTATCGGATACTGTACCTCTAGGGTTGCCAAATATCGGTGATTGTTTTCTGAGGGTGTCAATAACTTAGTCGGTTCTAGTGGGTACGATGGGGTACAACCAAACAAATTTCGCAAAACCGCCTATTGCAACGAAAATATGACTGTATCCTTTATGCCTCTCTGTTAACGGTCCCACATGATCAATATGGTAAGTCCCTAGAGGTTCACTGGACTTGTCAATTGGCGTCAACATGCCTTCTTTTTTCCCCAGTTTTGTATCCGTTAATTAATTTTCTAAATTAAACCAGGATTATAATATTTTTCGACAAGGTTTTGAGTTTTCTTTGAGCAAAGCGGCCTTGATGTTGGGCCAATTTTATATGTTCCTCCTGCATAAAGGAAGGTATGACCAGTAATTTCTGAAGGGTTTCCTTGTACACAATGAAATCTTCATACTGTCTTCCCTCTAATGCTTTTGAACAGCTTTGAGCCACTCATCCCCAGCTTGCGCTTCTCTACGACGAAATTTTAGAGAATTTTCCCTTAACAGACAATACACTCGATTTAGAGCATTGTAAGGAATCTTTCTGCCTACGCTTGTGCTGAGGTGACGCTCGCCGTTGTCCAGGGTTCATACAAAATTTATTTATTTGCAGGGTTGATTATAATTATTATTTATTATTAGAAAACTTAACTTATCTAACATCGATACATACTTAATTTTAATACAAAGTGTTTTCCTGAAGTACGGCCGTGGTTTACAATATATTACCAGACCGTAGCGTTTACAATTATATAATATTTCACTATACTTACTTGCGGTGGCGAGGAATCCCACGTTTCGGCGAAATAGTCCGTGGTGTTGACTTATTTCCTGTACATTAGTTCACGAGCGTATGGGTTAGCACCGAGAAAGGCAGACGAATCCCAAAATTCTCAGTCTCGCAAAAAGCCAGAGTCTCAAGAGTATCCTATGTCTTGGTTAACACTGAGAAAGGCAGACGAATCCCGAAATTCTCAGTGTAATGAAAGCGTCAGTCTTCAGTGATACTCGCTAGGTGCTGCTTTGAACAAGAGCTGAGAAAGGCAGACGAATCCCGAAATTCTCAGTCTTACAAAAAGTCAGAATCTCAAGCGAGTTGCCTATGTCTATGTTAGCACTGCGAAAAGCAGACGAATCCCGAATTTCTCAGTGTAACTATGCGTCAGTGTCCTATTATAGTACCTGTAGTGTGTTGTCACTCTGCTGGGTCGCCGAAAAAGAAGGCTGAGTTACGCTCTGTACGCGTTTTTATAATCCCTTCTCAGCTGTTTGTGGTGTGAGGTGTTCGGGCGCGTTTCCATGTGGCCACCAAGTGTGCTACGTTCGATGTTCCAATTGTGTAGCCCTAGTGGCCGCTAGATGGCGGTGATAGTTTTTTAGGTGTGGGCAACTCACATGCGCGCGTGCTTGCCCACATTGTGAAACCAAAATACGAGGATGTTCAGCATTTTGGTTTGTCACAGCATCTACATGTTCAATTCGTGATCCGTGTCTATGTTCTACCTCATAGTCAAATTCCTGTAAATACATATCCCATCTCACCACTCTATCCGGTACGTCTCGTTTTTTGAGCGTCATAGCGAACGCATTACAATCCGTGACTATTTTAATTTATATATCCCTCAAATAAACACGCCATTTATTTAAAGCCTGAATTATTGACGAAACCTCAAGTTCATATGAGCTATATTTCTCTTTCACTGTCGTAGTTTTCCTACTCATAAACTTGATGGGGTGAAATGTTTGATCTTCTGAATCTTTTTTTAACTGCACTGCTCCGTGAAGAGAACTCAAAAGTTGTGTTTTAGCAAACTGACTCTTGACTACGCACGGAAAGAATGTGAGTTAAAATTTAATATAATTAACATCTTAATCTAACTCAAAGCAGGAAATGTTGGCACAATGGGCTACAAAATATTTGTTCGAGTATTCTTTTGATTTATAATGACCTTTTTGTAATATAAAATTATTGGTGTCCATCAAAAAGTGTCTCTAAATGTAAAATAAGGAAATTGATCCATATTTTTTGTAAATCTCAAAATATCTCTTCATAGTTGGTTCTAGTTTCTTTTCTTCTTCGTCTCATTTGCTTCAGATTCAGGTTCACAATTTCCAATCTAGAAATTAATCTAGTTGAACGGCAGGAATTCACGGTACAAAAGTTATGTAGAAGTAAGCATAGCAGACTGATTTGTTGTATACACTAATTAAGAATAAATCGAATAATTGAATTAACCATTCGACTTTTTTGGTTGATGAAAAAGTATACATAATAAAAGGCGCATTCGATTCGTAACTCGTATTGAGCTCTTATCGAGTTATGCGAATAAAACAGCACACGAGTAAGTGGTATTCTTAGCAGCACTGTTTCAACTGTGTTTTAAACATTTACTTTTTTATATTTTTTATACAAACTCATCATTTGAATATAATTTAAATCAACACAATAATAATATTAAAAATCAAAAAACAAAATCCAAAGATTAATTTTTGTTTTCTGTAAATTTAATCAGCGAAAATATAAAAAATCCAAAGGAAATTTGTATGGATAATTTTTAATCTCGTTGGTTTTCATGCAATTTTCAGTTTGGAAGCACTTTCTATCGAGGATAGAAAAATTCACTCGTTTCATCCCAGTATAATTACTCGATAACTTTTTCCATACAAAAGTCTGTCCTCTCCTCGATAGAGTGGCGAATCGAATTCCCCTTATATAATACTAATCTATAGAGATTTCAATCTTCCAGTTATCTTCTTAAAACTGTAGACTCGTGTGCCATTAATTCGGCTCAATGAGCTTAATGGATAATAATACCATGCGATAAAAACCAAATTTATTTGATACCAAGAAAAAAATAGATATACACGCGTACTCAGGTTTCATTCGTTGATCGTGATTCCTTTTTAAATAATTTTATAATCATTTATGCCACGGAGGTAGCAGAAAACTACGACAATATGAAAGTTATTCTCAATTTAAGAAATAACGATTAATTGTGATTTGCTACGACTTAAAAATATTTGCGATTTTTAAGGGTTACGGGTTTTTTGTGTCTTTGGTAATGCCGTAGGCGCAAATTGTTTTAAACCAACAACAAATGTTACCATGGCATTAGTCATTACCTTAGGCGCGATAGCATTGACCATAACACGCCACTTGTCCCGTCATCTAGGATTATAATTCCACCCAGGTATATAAAACTGTACACTCTATAAGAAGCACGCGTTATAATTGATAATATAAAATATAAGATAATTCGTTATTTCTTTGTTATAGGCCAGAAAAGAGTTTCGACTTCAGCAACCAACCTCTAATTATTTGCTATTGAGTGTGTTCTTTAAAAATGTAAACAATTATTAAATTTTTGGTTTTGGAGGGAAAATTGAAATTTGTTTCACTTGAAGCCAGAGGCAATTAGTAAAATTTAAGTAGGTTTTACTGCATACCCTCAATCTATATTTTATTTTTAAATTATTATGACATTAGAGAATGAAGTGATTCTCTTGTTCTTCATTCGTCTACATTTGTCTTTTTCTAATGATAAATCAAAATAAATTTTATTTAATCTACCTCTTTCATATGATTTCCAAATTTTCATCATAATTTAATAATAATAATAATATTTTTTTCTGATTTCCATATTCTAGGAAACTTTAAAGTTGTTTGAAACGAAATCACGACTATAGTCTGAATTTTTGTAAAAATTTCACAACAAATGTTGACGGTTTGATTTCCAGAAACGAGTAACAAACCATTATTATTCCTGTATCTTGCTCTAAGACAAACATTTATTTAGCACTTATTTGTATTTCTATTGGTAAATGTTATTTACTTTTATTATTATTATATCTAAAACGATCGGTCAATTGTATTTACAAAGCAGAAATTACGAAGTTTCAATGGAGAATATGGGTATTTTATGTCCGTTGAGCGTAGGACGCTTGCGGTTTCATTCACTCGATGAAGGAAATATGTAAGTCATTTGTTATATGATCAATGTTATATGCTCAATGTGATGTAGAGCAGGGTGTGCAGTTTGGTAAGCTCAAATTTAGACGAATGTAACCAAGTCGGGATACAAGGCTTAGTGAATATTTATCATATTATGAAGTTATTCCAATGGAATCGTTCGAAACTATAGAACTGTGGAAACTCGTTACTTGACAGAAAATATTGTCAAAGTATTAGGCGTTCTATGGAGTTCTATCTAACCTACGTTCTTCACTCTCAATGAAAAGATAATCGAGTAAGGTCCTGGTTTTTGGGATTCCCAGAAAGTTTCCAAATGCCCGAGTTTTCTAGAAACAATTCACAGTGGATTTTGTAGATCCATAGACATCATACGTATCGTACTTTGATGGATTTACTAGGAAAATTGTTTATTTACTTCAAAAATCAAAAGCGCGAATTGCTGTTGGTGTTTCAAATTTTCATATTGACAATATTGAAAAGGACAAAGTGATAAATTCCGCCGAAATCTTTTCGGCAGAAGAAGATATGCAGAGACAATGGACTGTGCCACACACGTCGCAACAGAATGGGATAAGCAGAGCTCGTCAACCGAATATTGGCCGAAATGAGCGGTTGCTTGCATACTGATATTTTGGGTAGAACCAAATTATTATTACATAACTAATTTAGTGTGCAAGTGTATATGGGATGTGTACTAGTGATGATTGGGACATATCTTTTCTGGTTTTAGAATCGATGCAATTATTAAAATTTTTCAGGCATTGTGAATGTAACTTTTCACTGTATAAGAAAGTAGTTTGTAGCAATATAATAATTATATACATCTAGAGATTAATATAGCAGCAGTTGAAGCAAACGACATCATGTTTGCATAGAGCACCTCGAAGCAACAAATTAGTTCACAGTTCACCGTGGTTGGCATTAGTCTAACTGAGCAGACTTGGGAAGGCAAGAGTTTCAAATGGAATTGAAGTAGCATCGAAATAATTTAAAAGCAACTCTATGATTTTGAGATGGAAGAAATTTGATATAGTTCAACACTTTTCAAAAGCGTATGAACTGTACCCACTGTGCAAACTCTCTACCAAAGGAAAAAGTTGATGATTCACTGACTTATCCATATAACTTGCAAGATATTCTTCATTCTGTTTGAAAACTTTTGATTATCTAAATACAGCAAAGAATTTCCAACGGTGTCTCACAACAATATACAACTTAAAGCCAGTTTATTTTCAGTCAAGAGCAAATGTTGATGCTGATTGGACTGCAAATAGCACAGTTCGCAAATTCTATATAGAATATTTCTATTCCTTGAAAGATTCAAAAAACAAGCCACAATCACTCTCAATAGTACTGTAAACGAGTATATCGCACTATTAGCTGTTTCAGACGAAATAGTTTCCACAGGCATTTTCTGCAGCACTCACCGAGAGTCCAGCTTCTTTTCTATAGAGATATTAGCAGTGCTCAGAAACTTGGCAATTTTCCGAGAAAGCACTTAATGATTATAGATTGAATAATTTGAATAATATTTACGAAACATATCATTATTTATAACTCATGATATTTCACTTGGGTTTTCAACACAATAGGGATACATGCCATTGAGCAAATATTGTATTTCTTGAAGAAGAGTTTTGATGAATTCCTCATCTGTACCTCATACATAATAACGACTTTTTGTGGGGGCTACGTTAAGTCTCTGGTCTATTCGAATAACCTCAAAAAAAAAACAAAGATTTTAAAACCCAACTTTCATCTATTTTACTAAAAATGGACCGTTAGAATGTTATCAAATATTTAGGAGCCGCATCAGGTATTTCACTAATATTGAAAAAAGTACTTATTAATTTCAGAATCATAATACGCATTTTATGTTTCAAAATGGTATTTAACTGAAGATACAATATTTTTATGTAAACAAAAAGTAATTATATGGTATCAAAAAAAAACTGAAATAATGTACCATCTTATAGGAAGAATTATGTGCCGAGAAGAGCAACAAGCAAAGAACAATACAACAATAATAATAACAACTAACAAACAGTGTCATCACCTCTGACAAATTAAAAGCCGTTTAATCTAATTTTTGGAGCTGCCATCATTACTCATCGCCGTCGCCATTTGTCTCACTTATTCAATCATTGTATTATGTTGTTGCCATTTCTGTTTCGGTGCTGTTGTCGTTGTAGTTGCCACTGGGTGTTGCTTCAAATGTCCTTATAGCATTTGTATAAGACAATTGAATTCAATGAAATTATTTTTTGCACAAAAATATGACGTACACAGATAACGAAATCAATTTACTGAATTATATGTGTGGATTCGTAAGCTTTTTTGTGCGTGTGTGCTATACAACTCACATGTTAGCACACTCCTAAGCGTACGACACAGAGTCGTCTAATGCACACATTTGCAGGTGCCAATACGTACAACATTCGCTCCCTGACTGTCGTCCTATTACGGAATGACTATCAATTCAATTATTATAACGGCTTCAGCTGTCATGGTCGCTGCTGTGAACGTTGCTAGCAACTACGCCGTGCGCGCACCGTTCGCTACTAACTTACATTTATTATTGTATTACTCGACTTCAATGGCACCATTGTCATAGCAGCAACACCATCAACATCAAAAGTTAGACACCAAGCATAGCAACTATAACTAATGTTGGCTGTGACTTCACTACCACAACAACGAATGACAACAAACTGGGTTGGTACTTAGAGGAATCCTACATAGTAAATTCAAAAGCGGCAATAGTTTGATATTCACACGCATCGGGGGAGTCCGTTACATGCGAAAAACTCCTTAAACCGCGACTGTGTTTTTTTGTCTTTATCGTCTTCGTACCTGAATGTAAGGATATAGTTCGTATTTAATCAAATAATATTTTATTGGGAATGTTCAAATTTGGTCAATAATTTTAGTTCTAAGATTATGGGTGTGGCAAGAGGAAGTTTGAATGTTTAGTTAATATTTCTTTCTTGCCGTAAACCTCTACAAAACACCACCAAGTTGAATTTTTTTAAATGTTGTCAACAATATTAGTTAAAGCAAGATAATAATAAAAAATACCAAAACACTTTACTATCAAAAAAGAATTTATCGCTTGTAGAAAAACATAGATAATTCTGTTTCAACTACAGTTACGAATTGAGACACCATATTTTTAGAATAAAAGATATCTCGATCATAATTTTATGTATTCCAAATAGGAGTATTCCAAAAGTCAAGATGTCCTTATCAGAATATTTTTATTTTTCAGAATGGTTCAAATATAGTTTTAATTTGATTCGGCATTTTTCTCTTCAGAGCATTTCATAAAGACAATGCATACATATATATTTGGAATATTTACTTTATTTTTGTGAAGCTGCGTGCAAGCAATTGCCTATATATCGATGCTAACTGGACATTTGAAATAAAAATTCCTACTGAAAATATACCGATATCACCGATATGGGAAAGCATCTCTCTCAAGCCATATCAACGCCACAATTACAGCTACAATGGTCAAAGAAGTATATATTTGTAATCCTATTCCAGTTCATTTTTCAGATAATGGCACACCACAGCACTCGCATTATTCGGAATAATTAATTTGACAAACAATTTGTTAAATCATCATCATTTCCCTATCGCTAGCGCAATCATCAAAACGATTATCTGTGAAACGCACGCCAAGAAAACTAAGCGCAAACACACAAAGTCCAATAGAATTTCAGCCACTCAGCTAGACAGCTATTGCTATGCGAGTGAGAACACAATTGCCTACGTGGGAGTGTTGTGATTTACAAACGCACTGACAGCCAGCCAAACACCGGTTGATTCGTTAGCCACCAAATTGAAAACTCTTAACAATTTCGCAATAAACAGTTAACAACTTTTTTGCAACTCGTAATAAAATTACCTCAAGTCCATTTAGGCGCCATAAAAAAAAAAAAACAACACCCTTCCTCATACACATTCGAGTAGACATGGACAGACTGGCAGAACATCTCAATAAAAGTTAGCAAAACAGGCCAACATTATCTAAAACGCATCTAAGCGCCCACAAATGGCTCTTGGCAGTTTTAGTACGTACGTCGGGCGGACACACACAAGACGGCAACGCGCGTTCTCCCCACTAAGTACGCAGCGATATAAAGTATGTAGTTGCGCATAAATTGTGTTGAGGAATATTTGTGGGCGCACTGTAAGCAGGTGGGCAATTTCGTCTGCAAATTGTTTCCTAATGTTTTTTGCTCTCGTTTGTCTTGTTTCAGAAGTTTCGATTGAAACGAAACTGTTCCGTGATTTGGTGTAATATTTCACATTTTAGGTTTCACTGAAGTGCTTTATGTGGATTTGCTGCCACAGTTCATCGGAAGTTTAAGTGTAAATACGCAGTCATAGTAGCAGCAAGTGCAAACTTGCCTTAATTGAATTAAATTGTTTAATATAATTGGAGATGGGTGTACGCACTCCACCCAAGTCGAGCCCGTCTGCAAGATAAGAAATATTCTTTTGCATATTCGCAATTTCTGATACCTTGAAGCAAATTCAAAATTATAATGCGAAAAAAGTAAGATTTTAACCATCAAAGGCATTTGTAATTTCTGAGGATTTCCGTTGCTTTGTGCACAATTTACTTTGTTTTACTTTAGCATTTATGCTAAGATTCATAAAATGCAAAATTCTTTAAAAATGTACAAAATAAAGCAAATCCAAACTGACAAACCCTTACCGTAATATCCGCCAAAAATGCCACAAATAAGACATTGCACTGCATACAAAGACAAAATGGGAATAAAAATGACAACAACAACAATAAGACAAGAAATACAGCGACTATAGCAACAATAGCAACAGCAGGAACAGCAACAGCGAAAGCAGTACCAACAAAAACCGTAGAAATAAAAACGCAAATGATTTCCCACGACACAAACGCAACAAACTCAAACAGGATAAAAATTCGTCCAATGTTACTCTTTGTTTCCCCTCACGCACTGAGAGCCGTTAAAAATGGAAAACTTCATAAAAAATAAATAAGCTACAAAAGCTGCCAAGGAATTCCAGTGGAGCTGTGTTGGGGGCCAAACTGCCACAAAGCAAAGTCCATTTCATTGCATTGCACTGCGATAAAGAACAATTTTTGCCACCACACCCTCAAGCGTTGCAAAGTTATTGTTTCCTTTTCCAGGCGCCCCTTTTTGTACTTTACGCTGGGGCAGTATTCGGTTTGGTTTTTTTGTAGATATTTTATTCTAGAATAATCACAAAATAACCTTGTGCAAGCATCGTCCGAAGTCGTAGAGAAAGACGAGAATAGAACGAAAAAATCAAGCACAGAATTGTTTAAAAGAAAACTTTTGCGAAAGTGCTAAAGTTTCGCTGCCGGCTTGGAATTTTTGCTTTAGTTTCTGGCTTTTTTCTTGTAGTAATTTTCAAAAATTATTTTATAAGATTTTATAAAAGTTTTTATCATGTTCCAACAAAAAATTCGTACAGCTGCGCTCATTTCTATTTTGCTATAATTTGTAGAAGAACTTGCGTTTTACGAATGCAGTGCATACAGCTGCACCACAGTGCGTTTGAGTGATTACTGAAGCAATACGTATACGTAATAACTTTTAATTTTCATACAATACATCAGTTAATTATCCTCTTTATGAATATTATACTATTGTTCCAATAGTGATTTGAAAAATGTGACAAAAAATTTAATATTGAACATGCACCGAATCCCTGATAAAGCTATATTACTATTTACATTAAAACCATTCATACAAATATAGTTTGTTTCTTGATGTGCTAATAATAAAACTCCATGGTCTAGACTCTAGAGAAACCCGTACTAATCTAACATCGTGTGGTCGTGGGTTCAAATCCTGAACTTAGCAAGATTATGAAATGCATCCGTCTAGATCTTTTTCTTTTTTCGTCCAATGTCTAGGTTGATTGTACTTGTAGAGATGCAATATATATATAAGGTGGCAACTCTTAGATTTTTACAACTTATTTTAATGAAGTTTAGCTCTCGGTGGCGGCGGGACCGTGGAGAAAGAAGAACAGTTCTCCTCGTGGCTATAATAAAGTCATATTAATAATCCTTAAGCATTGTCTAATCGGAGTATTAACAGTACTCATACGAACAAACATAATTAATTATGGTCTAAATTGTAATAATAGTAAATTTGTGTAATAATAAATATTGTAAGTTATAATAATTGTAAATTATGTTATCAAAGCAGAAGACCTAATCTATAGAAACAATTAATGATTAACTAATAAATAAATCCATTTGGCATTTTAGCATACATATATTAAGATTTCAAATTATTGTTTTTACCTTCTTGGAATCAAAGTTTCGGCTCACAACAATTTTTTTTCGTGCTTAATATATTCATTTCAACATTATTGTATATTTTCAATTTCACCAACTATTTATATTACTAGAACACTAAAGCATATTTTTTTTCAATACTTATGTTTTAGAACAAATGTTTTGCTATTTGCCACTGTTTGTCCTCCGGCCTATGGGAGAGTAATTCACTACAAGTTGGCCCCTTGACATTCTCTCTATTGGCTCATATATTTAATATTAGCTGTGAAAATCAACAACAATCAAGTTCCCTCGAGGACAAACGGGCTAAGTGCGATAAGAGCTCAAGAAAACATTCCCATTATGTATTCATTAGTTAAAATTAAATATTCTGCAGACAAGGATTTACAAAATTTTTAACTAAAAATTATCTTTAGCGATGAATACTATTTTCAGCTGAACAGCTTTGCATAATCGATATATAGTCGGCCCCAATTTCTTCTGTTAATGCTAAATATTAATCATGGTAGTTTTTTCAACAAAATCAACACATGCCATATTTTTATTTTACACTTCCCTGGGAGACCAAATGAATTTTATATAATGCCAAATATATTAGTAGAATGTTGGTAGACTGGAAAACAAATATTAATGATTTTTCATAGTCGGTCTTACCGATTACCACATATTCAGTACATATATTTAATACCGCTAGTGTTATTTTTAATAATCTAGCAATAGTCCAATCTCTTAAAAATTTTATATCGCTGACATGGGTATTCAAAGTCGAATATAGGATTGCAGATCCTATCAAATGCTCTTTTTAAGATTGCGAGCTAATGGAAAATGAGTGTATGGATTGCCTTTTCTCATATACAATTTAGTACAAATAGTACTAAGGAAAAGAGCAGATTTCTAGATTTCATCACATTTTTAGTTTCATCTTCAGGTAATTAAAATACTCATAAATATAATGCTGTCAATATTTTTCCATTGCCATTCCAATTGAACAGAAAAGAATCTGTTTCGAAAAGCTAGAAATACCGATTATAAAAGTATTATTTCCGCAATTATAAAATTCAAAATTACTTTTTTAATTAAGATTACATCATATTTAATAATAGGCTGAAACCCCTATTTGGTAGTGCGTATCTTTAGGTTTAACCTTAAGTATGTTTGTATAATTAGTTATACTATGATATAATAATAAAATATATTTAATATATTTCTATTATAAGTACAATATAAGTTGACTGATATATATGTATATATATATATATATATATATATATATATATATATATATATATATATATATATATATATATATATATATATATATATATATATATATATATATCTTAATAATCTTATTAGACATGTAAAGTGAACTTTGTGAAAATGTTAACTATAATTCTAAAATTGAATTAATATCCTTAAAGCTACTTAGCAAAACAAGTTTATTTTCATTAATAAACATAATCCAGAGATGCAACTGTTAGCAAACCTAATTCCGCTAACAAGATATTTTAACAAATCGAAATCTGTGTATTTTGGTTTTCAATTTTCCTGCGTTTAATTATTCTGCTTTCTATGCTCTCAAATACAACCAGCAATACAATTATTTGATGTATTCGGTTAATTATTGCATTTATACAGTGACTGATGAATCCGAAACCAAAGATTATAATTAGATTTAAATTCAGCTAATTTTAAGGGAAACTTTTTTGCGTCACAAAATTTTTTACACTCTGTCGAAAAAACTGCAAATATTGTATTTTCTAGCGTTTATAAAAGAAAACCAAACTATTGTAATTTGTAGAGTTATCATCACTGTTTAAATTTCATTTTTAATGCTCAGAACAATCTGATATATTACCAGGTAATATTTAAAATGTATAAGAATCATAGAGCATGGATTTGAAATAGCAATGAAAACACAGCAATTTATTAAAAACTTTTCAAAAACTTTCGTAACATATATTTACATCAATTTCAAGTCAAGGTTTCACATGTATTTCCAATATGTGCAAGAATTTTGCAAAGCAATTTTCCCGACACAAGTTAATTTGCTTTTCGCTACTTTGTTGTATTTGAAAGAACATCAGACAAAATTCTGTTAAAAATTAATGGTTAAGGTTAGGGTAGGCTAAGGAAGCTCAAGCCAAGTTGTGTCCCGTTGTGATACTACAGAGACGTGATTCCCTTAAATTGAAACACTTCCGGGAGTGAACAAACATTAACAAAATTAGGACCTCTAACAAATACGGAAATGCGAATGAATTATCAGCACTTTTCACGGTATATTATTTGAGGAAAATAGACCACATTCTTAATGAATATTGGAACAAGTCCCCGAAAAATGTTCCAAAAATATCTAAATTAGTTATTAGTTATGGCCTGATATTTATATTTTGAAAGTGGAACTACACATATAACATTGATTGAAAAGAAGTCACATTTTTATAATGTTTTCGGACTTTTATCAGAGAGACTTTTCCACACCCATTTCTATACACTTTACCTAAAAAATATAAAATATCAAAAATACTTGCCATAAATTAATTGATTAATACAATAAATCGACTAAATCTATAAAACTGATACTACAAATTCATCTGTGTCAGCAATTTCTCTAATCTTTCTTTTTGCATGGTAATATAGAAGAACTTTAAATTTTTTTTTCTTAATTCCGTACATCGTAATTTTCTTCGAAAGTAAGACATTTGGAGCATTGGAACCAAATTAAGTGCAGGTCCCTAGAAAAAAGCAGGATTCTTGGTGTATTTGTTCGTGAATGTCACAAATTAAAGACTTTATTCATTATTTTGCAAAAATCTTCCTAATGATGTAACTTCTTCAGTAATGTATGAATTTCCCCTCAAACATTATTTTGTTCTGGTATTCTGTTTGAAAGAAAATTAGTTGTGAACTAGAAGAACTAGTTAAAATATTCCTATAAAATTATATAAAAAAATATCTTCGATGCAAACAAGAATAATACATTTTTTCCATTAGCACTTTCATAAAACCAGTTTTGAGTTTAACAACAAAAACATAAGTTAACTAAAATAATAAAAAAAATAATTGCAATGAACTCTATAAGAAATGAAATGTTTTTCACAATTAATAAATATAAAATATTATAATTAGTGTGGATATATGTAAAAATAAAAATTAATTAACTATGGCAAATTTGAAAGACAACTGGCTCACAGTGCCATTTTGGATTAATTCTCACCAGCTTTTATTTTGTGTTATATAACTCACTATTTCGAGAAATGATTGGCTAATAAATTGGTTAACGTGAGCTCAGCGTAAAATCTAATGGAACATTTATATCAATTTAGCAGGAAAGTTTAATGAGTAAATAAAGGGGGCAGGTAGAAGAGCACAAAACTTTATTCTCATCCTTGGGATCAAGGATCTACGCTTACTGATCGGCCTAATCACAGAGCACTATACATATTATCAAATTATGACCACTGAGGTTTAAATGTAATGCAAATCTGTCTGTCCTTATCCCTCTTATCTTCTTAATATTTTTATTCTGAGAGGATCAATTGTCTGCTATGGAAGTTTTCCTCTCAGCTTCTACATCCATCTGTCAATCAAAACTATAGCATTGACTTGTATGAGACACAAATTTCAAAAAAGTCCCTTGAAAGGTAACCTTCGCTTTTATTTTGTATTTACAGTATGCTACATACAACATGAGAATAACTCTGGTGGTCATTTCAATAAAATTGTGGATTTTCAGCTGAAGAAATAATGTCAAATTTGTAGAATAACATGGAAATATATTTTGTTACTAATTGTTCCATTTTCAGTTGTATCACTATAATAATTGTCTTCACTTCCAACATAGCAACGTCTCAGATTATTATTATTAAATACTGAAAGGTAAATAATTTACAATTCTGTTTCAAATTCCACTTCCTTTATAACAATTTTTGTGGGTTTCAGCTTCGTATCTTTGTAAGAGTCATAATTATCACGTTCATTGTGAGCTACAATGGATTTTTCTTGCAGTTATGTGTCATATGGCAATCTTTCTGTCAATTAAGAAGAAAATTTAATGCCAATAGTATAAAAAATGCGAAAATATCGAAATATATGAAGGCCGACCCATTTAGAACTGCTGGCTTTATAAATTCAGCATTTAGCTTCACAGTCCAAATGCAGCTAGTACACTTGCGAAAATGCACTCACACATAAAATTAATGCCTTCGCCTAATTGCGTTTGTCAATTAATTTATTGCGGATATTAAATGAATTTCTGCAGTTTCTGCAACGTTTTCGCTTTTAAGCTTATTTATGAGCAGCATTGGTGCCCGAGCAACGGAAATTGAGCAACATATAATCCGTTGCTGTCAGCAAAGCAACAATTCTTTTTTTATATACGAGTTCACTTGCACATATAAACACAAGCATAATGCTGCATTTTTCAGTGCACTGCGCCTCGAAGTATGCAGGCAAAAAATATTTCTTCATATTTGCAGTTTTTATAATGCCATAATAAACAAAAATGAACATAAATAAAATTTTTTAAAATTTCTCTGTTGTGAAAAAATGTCCAATTTGCAATTCAGAGTAAAGTGCATGGAAGCGCCGGTCAGCTTAATGCAACTCGCGTCCATATAAATATAGAGATGCGAGCTGTAAATTTCACAAAAGTAATGTTGTAAATTGCAATTCTCAAAAATAATAAAAAGGCTTTATTGATTAACATACACATTCACACAAGCAGGCACACAGTCATATATATATATATATATATATATATATATATATATATATATATATATATATATATATATATATATATATATATATATATATATATATATATATATATATATATATATATATATATATATTTATATATGTGTATATATATATATATATATATATATATATATATATATTAATGCACATACTCTTGCATATACAGAGGCCATACAAACACAATGTGCACCAGCGCATGTATTATTATTTTGTGCCACATGACATATACAAAGTTTATAAATTTATTCTTTAAAAAACAATATAAAGTACAAAAGAGGCAAACACAATGCAATACCAAGATTTAAGTTATACATTTGTGTATGAGCATTTGAAGTTGAATTTTACATAGCGTACATGTTCTGCTATCAAAAGTTGATGAGTATATATTTTTTTATATCATGTTCTTTGGTGTAATTATTTATAAAGACACACTTAAGATACAGCTTAAAGCTAGGCACTAGCATGTAAGTTTTTAGTATTCTAATTGGAGTTAGTATAATAATATAATCGTAGAATATAAGTTTCTGTCGAGATATAAACATGAAGAGTTGCGAAACATGCGGTGAAAGTTGCCTGACATTAAAGTTGTCAGATATTAAAATATATAATATACATTAACAGACCAGGAAGTAGAAATTGTCAGACAACTTTCACCGCATGTTTCGGTAACTTGGCGCTACAGATTATGATATTATGTTATATTAGGTGCATTCGATTCGCCACTCTATCGAGGATAGGACAGATTTTCTATGGAAAAAGTTATCGAGTAAATTATACTCGGATGAAACAAGCGAATTTTTCAATCCTTGATAGAAAGTGCTTCCAAACAGAAAATGGCTTCAAAACCAACGAGATTAAAAATTATCCATACAAATTTACTTTGGATTTTTTATATTTTAGCTGATCAAATTTAAAGAAAACAAAAATTATTCTTTGGATTCTGTTTTTTTTATTTTTAATATTATTCTTGTGTTGATTTAAGTTATATTCAAACTAGTTGAAAAGCCCGTCAAACGACGGTCGAAAAAAAACATGTCTTCAATGGTATTTAACGTTCTGACCATAAAATCTTCTGTCCAGTATTTCGTTTCTAAAAGCTATTAATCTTTGAGCACTAAATTGTGTAAAATGGAATAATAACTTTGTATGTTTACTTTGAAAATATTTCGTTCTCGAGAAAGCCACATACAATTGCCCGTGGCTAAAGACAAATTTGATTTGATAAAAAATATTGCGTGTATTGATGTGTTACTATATAAAGTTGTTGTGGGACTAAATCTATCAAAGGTAACATGTGCAAACAACACACAGAAAAACACGAAACGCGAAAAACAGTTTTTCTGCGACTGCCAAACTATGATGGTTAAGGTGTAGGGGGGTCCTATCACAGAAAGAGAATAATGACGTGTTAAAAAATGAGCGAGCAAGAGAGCAATGAAAGAGTGTTGGTACGTTTTTATGTAGTTGGCAACGCATTCACCTTCACCGCAGTGAGGCTGGCAAATTATAATATAGTAATTCATGTTTTCCTCTTTGATCTTCGCCCAAAAATTCACCAGTGTTTGATCGATCTTTGTTTGCCAAAGCAACGGGCTTGTACGAAATTGCAAGGGTCGCACAGAAGAATTCACGGCACACTTTTAAATTTTCATTGTTTTTTGGTAAAACGTATTCATAAGACAAATTCTTTCGGAAATTTACTTCTTTTTCGGATCTTCTTCTTTTCACTGGAATGGCTTTGGTAAATTTCAGGAGGAAGTTGCGTTTAGCTTTAAAGGTATGTCTATTTTTCCAATAATCATTGAATATTTCCAGACGATCTTCCTCTGTAAATAAACTGCACTTGTAATTCGTTGGTTCTTTGTGAGAGTGATTTATCAAAGGATTAATCAACTTCGCCATTTTCATCTTTCCTTTTTCATCCAAATGCTTTTTACCCCGAGAACACGCCTTTTTTCTTAGATTCTTCTTCCATTCTTCAGGCTTCCGCTGCTTCCATCTTGAACGTTTTTTACTTGGACCGGGCACATCTACAAGGACAAGGACAGTTTAATTGACATAAACTACTGTTAATTTCAAAAAAGTTATACCTACCCTGATCACTTTCATTTAGCTGTCCTATGGCAGCTTCTTCTAACTCCATTTCTATTGATTCGTCATCTGTCAGTCACAGAACAGAGATCTAAGCCGTCCATAATTATCGGCGGCGGCGGCTCGACCTAAAAATTAGTCGGCGGCGGCTTAAAACCGGCGTGCGCCGATTTAATTTTGTTTTTTAATTTTTCCAAACGAATTGTTATTACGAAACCAAAAACCAAAAAAATAACTAATTTTGAGAAAAAACTTAAAACTATAAATTCTTAAAAAAAAGAATTTTGAATAAAAATTGTTAAATAAACTAAATAAAAAAAAGTTTGCCCGTTTTACCCGGTTTTACAATGCTTATGGCGCTTTTCTTCTTCCAAAATTGGTATGGCAAAAAGTTCTACATCCACATAGCACCTTTTGGCATACCAAGGAAGACAAAATGGATATAAAAATTGGCTTGTATGTAGGACTACAAAGGATGTAGGATTATTTGGCAGAATACAGAATGGTTTGTGAAACATTAATATACTAATAACTCTAATATTGTCAATTTTGAAGCACCTTTTGGCATAGCGGCGACGATATATTGTATATGATGATGAGTTTGTATAAAAAATATAAAAAAGTAATTTTTTAAAAAAATAGTTGTAGCAGTGCTGCTAAGTATAGCACTTACTCGTGTGCTGTTTTATTCGCATAACTCGATAAGAGCTCGATACAATTTACGAATGGAGTGTGCCTATTGACAGTTTAATTTTGGTTGGTTTTATTTCGTTTCACACCTCTTAAAAAGTAATTTATTTAAATGTGGTGTTGACAGTATGCGGAAAGAATCAACTATCGTATCTCTGGCTATGAAAACAGCAGTGTGATAATATTGTGATTTTCGGCTCAGAAGGCGATGATCATTTAATTTGAAAGTTTATGAATTATTGATGACTAAACTGTTGAATAATTGTGGCGCCCGCCTGTGGTTTCCTGCATTGGTACAGTTTATTTTAATTTTGAAAATTATGCATAATTGTGTGTTAAAACTTTAGCTAAGGAAAAACGAAACCACAACAATTAATTTCATTAGAAAACTTGACTGCTAAATTTCCAAATCCTAGGGTATTTCTACGTAGACTATTTAACCGGTCTAAACGCTTGGGAATTGGGATGAATATACAGTGACTATCATGAACTACATAGGAATCAGAAGTGCTAAACGTATAAGTTTCAGGAACTTAACTCCGGAAGCTATCCGGCTACACAAAGCTCTAGCAAATGGACACACCATTTTATCGCTCACTCTTAGGAGGGATGACGGTAGCTATACTGTAAATAAGGAAGAAAATGATATGCTTCTTCTGAAAACTCACTTCCCATGGTCCTTTTTTATGTAATGAAGAAGGGGTAGTGCTGGTACAGTACAGAGACTCCGAAATGAGGACTGGGCTACAGCAAAATCCATATGTACTGGTGACCGATTAAAACGGGCCATCAACAGCTTAAAACAATTCAAGTCACCAAGGGTCGATGGAATCTTTCCAGCCCTGCTACAAAAGGGGATCGATCTCCATTTCCAACCAGTATTAAAAATTATTAGGAACAGTCTGGCACTGGGGTATATACCAGTCCCATGCAGGAAGGCTAAGGAAGTTTTATCCCGAAAGCTGGAAAGAACGATGCACTTCATACCAAATCCTTCAGGCAAATCTGCCTAACCTCTTTTATCCTTCTGTGGACTAAGAAAGCGCACTAGGGGGGGTTATAAGAACATATCCTACAGTCACCCTGGATGTCATATTGGAAATTACACCCCTGCGTATATTTGTGGAAACACAAGAGAATGGTCGAAACATTATCAAATAACATACGAGACATCCAGTATGGACCAAAACACAAATACTACGAATCACTTGGCAAGTATACTAATATCTTCCAGGCGGAAATCCACGCTATTAAGAGATGAGCGCAATTCAACATTGAGAAAGAGTGTTTATTTTTTTTTTTGTTTGTTATTTCCCTTATACTCGTATACTCGTATGTATATAAATTTTACACCTGTCAGATGACACTAAAGTATTGTCTTACAGTATGGGAGAGTTGGTTAACAACAAATCAAAAATTACGAGTACATTTTTTATAACAATAATTTACAGTTTCGTAAGCGTTTAAGTCGTCTCGGGTGCTCATTTCCTTCATTGGCAGCTATCGTATCTCAAGATTTCAGTGCAATAGTAGTCGGAGTGTATGCTTTATGCTACATATGCGGGTAATTTCTTATACAGTGTCAATATAGTCACGGTGAATAGCGTCATATACCATATACCATACAGCATTGGTGATTGTGCGTAGTATTTTTGATACGTTGTATGATATTTATGTTAGATCTGCTTGCTGTGCCCCAAATCTTTATTCCATACCTGCATATAGGCATGATTATTGTCTTGTAGATCTGGATTTTATTTAGTACGGAAAGATTTGATTGTTTTCCTAACAACCAGTACAGTTGTCTGAATATATTTTTTACGTCGTTCCCCTTTATATTATGTCCTCTTTCCATAATAGTTTGGCATCAATTGTCATATCGAGGTATTTAGCTTTAGTGTAAATCTTAATCTGGTCATTATTTAAGGTTAGGTTCGCTGGCTTAGTCCTCCTAGTGGTTTATATGACTTGCATAGTCTTGTCGCCATTTCTTTTGATTCCCCACTTTCCAAAACAAGATGAAGTTTTGTCAAGTATTTGTTGGAGATTTTTTGCAGCTATAGGCAAATCTTTGTGCAATGCAAGGAGAATAGGATTGTCAGGAAATGTTGCTATCATGTTGTTATCTGATATAGGTATTGGGATGTCAGCTGTATATAAGATTCCTTGTGGTACTCCGGCCTCCTTTTTTAGAATGTTGGAGCATTCCTCAGCATACTTGACACAGAAGCATCGGTTTTTGATGTGGCTTTTTACTAGTAGATAGAAGTCTAGTGGAAGGAATTATCTTAACTTGTGCAGTAGAGCTTTGTGCCATGCGCTATCAAACGCATTTGCAACATCAAGGTATACTGTCATGCAAATATTTTTTTTTGCAATTTCAGTTGTTATTTTATATGTTACTCTATGAACTTGTTGAATTGTAGAGTGTTTACGTCTGAAACCTATCGATGGGAAGGGATTATTTTTCTCCTTTCTCAGATAGGCTCCAAGCGATAAAAAAAAATTTGCAAATTTTTTCGACAGAGTGGGTAAGTTAGTGATCGGTCTGTACGATGTAGAGACTGAATGGTTATATGGTTTCGAAATAGCAATAGCAAGAGCAACATTCCACTGTATGGGATAGTACTTTCGAGTTATAATTGCATTAAATAAATTCCTAATGTATGTAAGTGCTTTGTCAGGTAGTGCTTTTAGAATTTAACTGTAAGTCCATTATATCCAGGAGATTTTTTTAATCTAATTTTTGTATTGATAGTACTTTGTATCTCCTTCTTCGTTAATTTTTTGATTGATAAATTTTTATTTTTGGCTGTGGCAGCTGCGACATTTATTTGGTTATTCATTTCATTTGTAAATGTTTTTGGAAGTGATCAGATAATACTTTGGCTTTGTCTAAATTATTTCGAGCCCACTTGTTGACTGGAGTTTTGAGTGGCGGCTGATGTAATATTGTATTGGCCATTTTTTTTTTTTTTTTGGTATCTTCCACAACGAGTAGTTGATAGTCCTTGTGGATCCTAATGTCGTTAAGTACTTTTCTAGTTTGTTATCTTTGTCACTTTTTAACATTTCTTTTACATCTCTAGTTACTTGGTTTAATCTCTTTTAGTGTAGAACTAGTTGCACTTAAATTATATTATCATTTAATCTGCTACTGCATTATCAAGTTTTTCAACGTTTTTCAATGAGATGTTTATGTCAAGTCTTTGTTCCAATATTGTTTGAAAAAGATTCCAATCCGTCAGTTTATTATGAATATTTGTTAGTCTAAAGTTTATTAGGGGATAGATTTCAATACATCGGTAGAATGGTCATATGAGAGTTTGAAGTTCGATTGAATAGAGATGTTCGTCCCTAATGTGATTTGTTATGAAGTCTATTAGATCAGGTCTTTTTCCAGTGTCACTCGGCCAGTAGGTTGGTTCTGCAGTGCTTATGAAGTTGCTTTTACTTTTTTTATTGCGTCAGAAAGTTGTGTCCCTTTTGCATTTGAAATTCTTGAGCCCGAAGTTATATTCTTCTATATTTTTCCTATTTGTATGATAAATGAAGTAACTTGATATTTTTATAAAGCTTTTTTCTGTGAAATGCGTCTCAGCTATTAACAGATTGTAAACTTGGTAAAGTCCATCAAAGTGTAGTCCATTAGCATTCCAGAGAGCTATTTTCAACTTAGTTTGCTTGTCCATTCAATTTAGTGATCAGCATAGTAATAATATTCAACATGGTAGACATTTGTGAGATTAATTGTTTCATAATATTCTTTAGTTCAGATATGTCATTGTTGTCACTTTGAGCGGTTGGATGTGGAGAGTTATATGGATTCTGGCTGCTAGTTGTGCATACTTCAGGTTAGGTGAAGTGACGCTGTGTTTAGCTGGCTGTTCGTTTCGGTTTTGCTGCAGGTTGCTGCTTTTCAGTATCTGCTGGATAAATTTCTTTTTTCCTAAGTGATGGGAAAGGATATAATGGAACGTGCAAGGAAGGGGGCTGCTGCACCCCTTATTAGCCCAAAATCCTTTTGTGGTGTAGGCAAGGGGTAGCTTAATATCGATGAGGTACACCTTAGTCACAAGCACTGGGTTAACATACCAGGCCTATCGGTATCAAAGTGTCTGCTAGGGACATACCACCTAAAAATATTCGGATCACTCATCAATCTCTTTAAGAATAATCTTAGCATGATGAGAGCACAGGCCTCTGTAAATTGAACTCGCATTTGGTGGGGATGGGGGTCACCTCAGACAGCTCCTGCAGTTTCTGCATAGATCAAGAGGAGATGTTCTTGCGTGTGGTGACACAATGCCCGGACCTCATGCACACCCACAGGGAATACTTGGGATTCTTCCAAGGCTCTGTTAGTGATGTGAAACCACTGGAGCCAATACATCACGTTTATTCAGAAGTTAAAGCTCAAAGATGTACTTTGAACTTCTGATGGGGGCACAATAGATCGTAAGGTCTTGGTCCATTTAAATCCCCTACAGAATAATAGTAGCTAAGGCTAAATTGAGTTTACAGTGCCGCGTTTACAGGCCTCTCAATTTCTTATCTTTTCTTTAGAAAAGCTAATGAGTGCTTTGAAATAAGTAGTATGACTCTATAAGTTCCATAACTTAATCCAGTGGGTATAACTAAGGGTGCCTAAGTTGATTGCAAAGAGGGGACTTTTCTACTCCACAGTATATTGTAAAGATTCATTAGAAGTTAGTTGCACTAACTTCTTTTAGAAAGAGGGGAGGGATGTTGTGAGCTAAAATCAAGCTGCCTGCGCGTAGTGTCTCACAGCATCGACTCCTAACAGATGCCACACATTCTGTGTGATTAGCATGTGTTAAAGTTACTTAAGAAAGCACATATTTTTAGGGTGCGAGTACTTAGAGTTAATATTACCTATGTAATATTTATTATGTAAACTTTTAGGGTGCTACAGTTTTGCAGTCGAGCCACCGAATGGCATTCAAAGTTAGAATGCACCATCAACATTTCAGATTGGCGTCGGTCAGTTGGCTTGACCAACTGACACCAATTAACAGGTGCGAAACTGGAACACCAGAAAGGTCAGTTTTTGTATTGTAATTATGAATTGTAAATAGTATATAAGAGTTAGTATTCTAAGTAATAAAGGCTGGTTATTTTAAACGTAAAAAGAGTGCAGTGATTATTTAACGAAGTGGCTTAGGCTTTTCAGATACACGCGCGCAGCAGAAGGACGTCCCCCGTCAAACAAGGACAATACCCCAACACAAGATTCCGGTCCATTCAAGGGTGCAGAAACCCACTTCTTTGTTAGTTCATCTGCGATACGCTACCCTCTACATCAGTAAGTCCTGGAACTCAAAGAATGGTAATTTTGTTAAGAGAGCCAAAGTTTTCTTAGGCTTAGTTTCTTGAGCCAATCCCATACTAGTTTAGAGGTAAGTTTCGTTCTGGGTGCTTTGATATGCGATAGTATTGTATTTCATGATTGTATACTAATGCAATACCAAATATCTCAATAAACCTATATTCTAGATCACTAGAGACAAACGCTTTCTAGCAGCATGGCGAAAAAAAGAAAGGGTAGAATGTCACACAAATGTGCCTATTTCTTTATTGTTCTTGCTAGAAAGTATTCTGGAGTGAAACAATTGAAACAAATTATACAATGCATCACGTGTCTGAAGGCTAGTGTTTCAAGAGTTGCCGCGGCAGCTCTACACTACACGTACAATGCCGAGACAGAAGCAAACCCAATCGATATCACACACGCAAAAGGAAACCATTTTGTCATACGGCATTTTCACGGTTGACTTGAGCAAACAAATTATCAATTCGACAGTGGGGTCAGCTCAGCTTATCTCCGCTACTACCGCATGCAACGACGACAACGCTACGCGTAGAAAAATGGTTCCCATTTGCGGTTTTTTAGCATTAGCAGCGGCAGCAACAGCCCCGCAAATCATGGGACGACACAATGTCGCGTAGAAAAGAGCGCTGAGAGAACCTGCAGCGTCCATCCTCAAACAAAGCGTCTAACAGCAACGTGTCAGCATGTTGTGGCACTAGCGTATTTCACATTTGACAGTTGCAGCCGCTGCCACTGATGGATGCCGTGTCATACGCCGCTTGCAGTGTGACACTTTGACAAAGTGCGCGCTTAACGCGGCCAGTGTGCACTGTCAGCCGAAAGTGCAGCTTCGCCGAAAATGACAACAGCGACCGGTGACGCGGTGGTGGCAGCGGTGCTCTTAACTGGCAGGAAGTCGTTCTTTAAAACCGTTGCAGTAGCGGCCATGTGTTGCAGCTGCTCAAAGATGCTGCTAAAAGTAAGCGCAGTGATGCGCAAAATGTTTATGAGTGTATATGTGTATGTGTGACTGCGTGTGTCCTCCTATTTGCCCCTGTCTGCCTTTTGTTTTCAGCGGTGACAAGCGTACATTTGACATTAGCGTGACAGGCGTTCCGCGAGTGCATCCGTTTTCGAGAGCCGCCATCAGCTTCCGCATCCATATCCGTTTCAATAGATTCGCTTGCTCGCATTCGCCCAGTTTTCATTGAATAAATGGCTACATTAGTTTTCGCAATGGAAATTTGTCAAAAGGCATTTGGCTTTGCGATTTTGTTATGTGACTATCCGGAAGGGGTGTAGGGTGAACATATTAACCGAGCACACTGAGCATTGTGCAATGTGCTTTTGTGCTTTCAGCTGCAAACGAATTGCTGGTGATAGCTTAGACGCCGGTATACTCAGAAATTGCTGCTGGAAAGCACTAATAATGCGCTGCAGCAGACTGACAAAGGATTTTTGTCCTGACAGTTTTAGAGATGTTTATTTACAAGTACAGAAAATATTAAAATGGAATTGCAAGTAGCATACTCGAACAGTCACGCGAAAAAAAAATTACACTTCTTAGAA
Source organism: Clusia tigrina (assembly GCA_920105625.2). Classification (NCBI taxonomy): domain Eukaryota; kingdom Metazoa; phylum Arthropoda; class Insecta; order Diptera; family Clusiidae; genus Clusia; species Clusia tigrina. The sequence goes on from OV050031.1 coordinate 175,020,436, forward strand.
TTCGTGCATAATAAAAATGTTCCTTATATCTCATTTTCCATATTCGTAGAAGTTTATGCAAATTTCAGTTAAGCTAAATTGTAAATTGGTCAATAACATACTCCAATAAAATATACCTAAATTGGAGAACTCAATTCTCCAGTTTTTCTAATTAGACGAAGTTGCACCTATTGCTTTTTGTATACTGCTCATTAATTAATGGATACAACATCCAAATTAAACTCATTGAAAATTTTGGTTTGTCTAAGACTCCGGTAGACACATTTTTTAATAAAATATTCTAATATACTCGAACTTACTAGTAAACTTGCAGCTAATTTGTGGAAATTTAAAATATAATAAAATTTTTTTTTATATAAACAAATAATGTAAATAGGCTATTTTTGAAATGCATTGCGGTGCTCAATAATATAGTTTTATTGTGTAAGGAGCTCAAAAGCTGCAACAACTTAACGACACGAACCCCAAACAAAGTATTTCAAAAACTGAATTTTATTATTATTTCTATTTGATCAGGAATATGTTAGTCTTGAATAAATTTATGAACCCGTTTAGTTTTTATTATATATATTAATAACTTAATAATACCTAATTAAAACTATGAACTTATATTTTTTATGATTATCAAAGGCGAAAAATCAATTTCATAAGCAAACTGTGAAAGATGATTTATTATTATTATTAATAAAAAACAAGAATCAAAAAAATTCTACTTATAAATAATTTATACATCATAAGCAGGGAACAAATTTTACCATATAAATTCAATACCTTTCACAACCTAACGACAAATAAAATGTATCATATGTTGCTGAAAGATAGACCTTTTAAGTCTTTGCGTATGTAATTTTTCTTAAAATAATGATTTTGACTATCAATTACAACAATATACTATATTTAGAAACTTCAAAGTTTTAGTTTAAATAATTAATTCAGGATTTGAACTCTGTTTAGTATATTCAAGTTCTCAGTACTGTTTTATGATTTTTATTTTTAGAAACTTGTTTCCCACCTAGTTACAGAGATAAGGTGTAAATAAAATTATTAGAGCTACAACAATTTTTGATGGAGTAATTTAAAACAATGCAAGATTTCATAGGATATGGTAGCGGTCGCTATAAAACATTTAATTATTCTTGAATATCATCTGTATTGATACTTGCTTCATTTCCGACGAAAAATATTGACTTGAGACAATGTTCTAGTGCGTTATCATCACAAATTACATAAAATAATTTTTAAAACACAATTTATTGCACTGGTACCAACAAATAATTACAGACAAATATTATACAAAAGATTTTCTTAAATTATTTTCAAGATCAGCATTAATAAAATATGAGCGAATGATATTGGGCCACACAAGAAATATAGAAATATTATTATCATTATACCTTCCACCTAATTAATTATGTATGCAATGGGTTGGCGGATGAGTATTAGCAACTAAGGTTTGGATTATATTAAAGAATAAGAAGGAAAACAACAATTTCCTTTAAAAATACAATTGTTTTTTTAATCCAGAAATCTTCTGTACTCGAAATCAAGGAATTGTGGCAACAAATGACGGAATAAAAGAAAAACTTACATAAAAGCATGAAGTCGGGAATACAGTAATTTGTATTTTTTAGTCTTAAAAATAATATAAAATATTGCCACATTCCACCAAACAGAATATGTTTAAATCCATACGTTTTATAAAATTTTATTTTAGTGTATGGAAATTCACATCCTACAACAATGCTGAAGATTATTAAACACAGTTGGCAAAAGTAACTACACATGTAAATGCTCGAATACTCACACAGAGAGGGTCGCAGGTTTAAATCCTACCCCGCGGTTGGTCTCAAAAGGACTTCTTTTTAAAAAATATTTTCTCTTCGAATCGAAAGCCACAATAGCTAGAACTTATTCCCCAATCTCTTGCAGTCATAATTAACTATGGCGCAAAATATAATAAAAATAATAATAAAATTTAATCATAAAGACTTATTTTCAAGATCACATTTAATAAAATATGAGCGAATGACATTCGACCACACAAGATTAACTCACGAACATGGATTTGTATATGTATATGTGCATATGTATGTATGTATGTGCATATGTATGTGTGTATGTATGAAGCAGTGGAACTCAGCGGCCGAAATTCGATCGCACTCTAGGGAATTTCAAAAATTTAGATCATAATAAGAACTTTAGATCATATTCAGAACGCAACAGCACAATGGTAAAATATGTAATGTATTTTAACATGATAAACGCCATTCACATTTGTATCAAACAACTCGCCTCAGAACTAACCATTGCAAATCAAGAATTATAAGAACGAATATTTGAAATATAATTTTTTTAACGTTGCTTAATTTTTGCGTCACCTGAATTAAGACCGACGAAAAGATTTTGAACGAATGCATTTTGATTAGATGTTGATAAGTGAACTTTACCTTTGTGTCAACATAATGTAAATGTTTTATTGTTACCTGATGTAATCTCTGAACGGAAATGTAAGGCACCACAGAATGAACAACATAATGATAAATCACCGCAATTAAATGAATCGAAATTTCGCGAACAAAATTCAACTCCACCTTAGGTTCAACTGGCTGGCCGTGAAGGCTACACATAGACCTGCATGGTCTTTTGCGGTGACAGATGGATATCTGTTTAATAGTTTTAGTATAAATCGTTAAACAGAGAGACGCTTTTAGTAAATCTTAAGAGCGAAACTGTCCCTACAAACAGAAAAAAATCATTGTAAAATCAATTAAAACGAGTTTAATTCAACATTTTTTAATAATGATTTTGCTTCATTAGCGTTTCTTGTTAATTTAACATGATTTTACAATTTTTTTCAATTAAAAACAACTGGAAATCATGTAAAATTTACATTTTTATTCCAGTAAAATTTAAGCGATTATCATGTAAAAATTTTCTTTAAGTCCTTTAAAATCAACAGTATAATATGTAAAAACAACATGAATTTCATGTTGAATCAACATGAATTTAGTTTTAAGTTTACTATTAAATCATTTAGAATTGAAATGATGGCCATATTAAAATAACATGAAAACCTGTTGCAATAACAAGAAATTTCATGTTAATTTGAAATGATTTCTATATTAAAATAACTTTAAAGCAATGTTGGTTCAGTAAAAAGAAATTTATATTTTATTCATTTATTTGTTTAAACATACATAAGTATAACATAAATTTAATAAAGTTTACAAAAATTTATTTCTTAAATATATTTTACCATTATTAATTGGGAAAAGGTGTAAAGGTGAACTTGTAAATTCATGGAATTCTTTTAAAAATATTTCATCCTTCAACTTGCCCACTTCATATGATTGGAAATGATCATCAAAGTTGCGAGTTTCAACTTCATAACATAGAACATACATTTTTGAATGAACTTTTACAATATAGCTAATTTTGTACAAACTTAAATATTCTCTTTTGATGGTTAAATAACAATTTTTCTTATAAACTGTCCCTGAGAAAATAATTTTATCATAAAATACAACATTATCAAAATTAATTTTTAAGTGGGCAAACATGTATCTAAATTCATGAATGGGTTCAATTTTATTAATATCATTTAATATAAGAGTTTCTGGAATTCCATTTTCATAATCCACAAGAAATTGAGCAAACCTTAATCCTGCTTTTTTGCATAGTGTTAAAGGGACATTAACTCTTGAGTTCAAGTTATTACAATATCTTTTTGTGTCCTTGTGTTTTGCCTCAAACCTTAAACTCCAAGAAAACTTTGGTGGGCCACATTTTTTTATAAAAGTTACATAGTGCAGTAAAAAATTAGTTTTAGGTTTGAGTGGTCCATAGAGTTCAAAATAAATTTGGTTATGCTCGTAGACTACTGATTTAAGCATATCTAAATCCCTATCTGTATACTCACTTTTTAATAGACAGTCCATTATTTTTACAAGAGAAATTAAAAGCTTCCAATGGGGATTAGTTTCTGGAACTAAATCGCCAATTATAAGAAGTGTGAATCTGTTAACGTCCATAATTCCCGAGCAGTCATTTTGAAGCTAAATGTTTCAAGTGCTTTCGGTGATATATCAGGGCCTATATTTCCTGACTCATCTTCCCCATATGGAAACAGTCTTTTGCGACAATTGAAAACTTCGAATGAAAATGTTTTAGTTATTTAGTGACTTTATTACATTACAAATGTCATAAATGCAAACCCCTTCAAAAAGATCGTGCATTAGATCTAGCGATTATTTTGGCTGACATGAAAGGCTCTCAGTTCATTAAAAATACAATTAGTTTTTACGCCTGTTTCTCTAAAATCGTCTATTAAAAGGTCAGCGTTATAATTTTCCGGATTTCTTAATGAATTTTCAATTTCAGTATTATCTTTTCGCATGTCACAGCGCTCGCGACGGCAAATTCGGCAAAATCTATTAGCATTAAATGATTTAACAAAACCCAGTATTGAATTTAATTCTAAATTGTCGCCTAGAACCAAACCCAGAGTGAAATATATTCGATGCGTTTAAAGTGGCGTTTTTATTTCGAGTCCTTCATCTTCTAGAGACTTTAATTCTTGTATTAAATAATAGAATATCTTTTCGTTTCCAAATCTTTTAATATCAGAACTGTTTATGTAACATAAATGGAAAATGAAGTCTAGCTTTGATAAAACTTGCGGTGGCAAAGAAGGCAAACTATAATATCCTGCTAAAATAGATTTTGAATGGGATCCTAAAGGATTATTAATTCCATGATCATCGAAATATATAAACAGCGGAATAATTTGCTTATTTTCAAATTTAGTTTTTTGTGATAGATAAATATCTCCTTGAGAAAAATTCGTTATTATTTTTCCCTGAGGTGACTCTTCTATATTTTTTAAAGCTATTTCTAAAATTCCAGGTATTTCAAAAAGTTTTCTTAATTGAAATTTAAGTGGCATAAAGCAGCAGGTAAATGTTTTGAAGTCTAAATCAGGATATCCATGCGAAATGCGTTCTGAAATTTGATTCGAAATGGTGAAAGAGGTGGGTTCCTCATAAATTTGTTTTTCTTTTATACAGGGTGGCCCAAATGAGACCTAGTGATGTTAAACACGTGTAACTCTTGTAATAACGGGTTTTTTTTTAAATGATTTATTTTAATATGTTAAATACATTTTATGGAAATTTAACGTGACTATGTGTGAAATATGACATCAGACAAATGACCACCATTTTGCTCGATACAGACATTGGCTCTTTTTTGAGCATTTTGCATTACACGGCGTAATGCTTCTGGTTGCAGGCGCCGTATTTCGTCTCGAACATTCTGCTTGAGCTGTCCAAGTGTCTGTGGTTTGTTAACATACACTTTGTCTTTTAAATATCCCCATAAAAAAAAAAATCTGGCGCAGTTAAATCTGGTGAACGAGGAGGCCAAGGGAAATCTGAATTTCTTGAAAAATTATGCGTTCACCAAAAATTTCACGCAGCATGTCAATAGTTTGCCTAGCAGTATGCGCAGTGGCTCCATCTTATTGAAACCACAAATTAGGATGTTGCTCCACCATTGGCCGCAAAAAGTTGTCGATTATTGTTCTGTAAGAAGCCCCGGAGACCGTTTCTGGCGTTTCATCCTCATTCTCAAAGAAATATGGGCCTATGATTTTTGTGGCCATAACACCGCACCAAACAGTGCATCTGATTGGGTGTGACTGATGCTGATATATTGCCCTTGGATTTTCGGTCACAAACGACGTCATTGTAGACTTGTAATCATGAAAGATGTGGGCGCTGATCTTACGTTAAAAAAACGGCGATAATTTCGCTGCGTCAGAACAATTGATCGTTGAGAAGAATAATAAAATTCGATAATTTTAATGCGTTGTTGTGGACTGTACGTACTCATTTTAAATTTCCAAGAGTTCAGTTATAATCTGCAAAAATAAAAAATAAACTATGTTAAAAAATAAAAAAGTTATTTGTGTTTCACATCAGCTGGTCTTATTTGGGCCACCCTGTATTTTTAAAAAACTTGTACTCTGTCAAAATTTTTAAAAAATTTTAAAATATTATTTAAATTTGCGCTTAAATTAGTATTACCAAAAACTGCTCTAATGCATTCTTCGACAAAAAAAATATATTAAATAATAAACTTTGAATAGTCTCAATATCTTTTCTCGGCATCATTGGTTGTGAGTGCAAATATAACGAAAAATTAAATGCTTGGTTTTTTAGATTGGCAATCTTCGAAAATAAATCAGGTTCAGGGACGAAGGTACTATTTAAATGCTACTTTAACATCATCAATAGATATATTATGAACTGTAGCAGAACTCAAGTTAATTGGGGGTTGAACACTATTACCATTTGGATTTGAATTAAGATTAAGATGCTTGCGATTAATGTGAGCTTTCAATGATTTGAGACACGAGAACTTTTGCAAACAATTGTCTTGTTTGCACTGTATTGTACTTGTGGAATTAAGAAAGTGATCAATTTCATAATGTTGTTTTAAGTCTTTTAGAAGTGCTAGTTTTTTATTACATATGAAGCAAATAAACCTTTTGTATTTAATTATTGCAAACTTAAAAAGTTAAGTAAAGCGCAAACACTTGGAAATTTATAATCATTGACATGTTTAATTTCATAAAAATACTCTTGTATAAAATGCCATGGACCTTGACAACCTTTTGGATATTCCAAAGATAATGTGTGAATTATTTTAAAGGAAGTATCTAAGCATTGCAAAAACGATCCAAGTTTTAAAAGTGTTTTATCAAAATAGACGTAAAATTTGTCAAGATTATATATACTGTGGCCTACAACTATCAAAAAAGGCTGAACAGTCAAGCCCCTATTGTAGTACTTTTCACGAAGTTCAGATATTACCTTTTCATAATCATTTATTGAAATAAGATGGACAATAAAGCCTTCGATAGCATCTGGTATGGAAATTTTCTTCAAAGTTTTTCCAATTTTATCTGGAAAGCGTGCCGTTGGTAAAATTACTGCATTTAGTAGAAGAGCATGTATACAGTCTAAAGAATATAGTAAAAAGGGTTGTGAATTAAAATAAAAAATAAATTATAATAAAGTTTTTCTACAATACTTACTTTTGTCAGAAGTACCTTTTGAGTTTGCTAGAACTTCTTTAGATTTTTTCTCTTTTATATGAAGATTATAATAAGTGCCAATTTTTTCCATGAACACCCATCCATTTACTGTAAAGAAGATGGGTTTTGTTTGGATGCAGTAGCTCGAAGTCTATATTAATCTAATAAAATAAAGAGGAGAAGTTAATAATGAATTGCTTTTCTAAGTTAAGTAAAACTTACTAGTTCGTCAGATTTGCTATTTTTATAAAGTGGCCAATCGCTAAGAAATTCATAATTACTTTTAGATGTCTTCGGTTCCTTTTGTCTTAGTAAAAAAGTCCTTTGCCACTTATCTTTAACTTCATCCCAGTTAGAAAACTCCCTTGAGAGAGAAGCTTTTAAGGCTAGTAAAACTGGTTCATCAAATTCAGAACAAGCTTGATGGGAAATCGAACATGAATCTTCTAAAACTATCTTTGATTGAACTGGTGAACGCACGCGCTTTGCCCTTTGGTTTACGTATTTGTCCCAAAGTTTACCGGCATGATTCGCTTTCCTTCCTCGTGGTATAAAGTAGTATTCCTAAAAGATTAGAATATTTAAATAAATTTTTGTAATTAGGAAAAATAAAATACGTACTCTTATTTCATCTACTATTGCTGGCAAATCTTTTGGCGATAATTTTACATCGCGATAAAAAATGTCTTCCAATATAATATTTATTAAATCTCCACGAAACGAGTCGGTTAATTGACAATTTTTTTCATAGAAACTTGTAATGGATTTTCCTTTGAGGCTGTTTTGTAAAATCTGTTTAAGGCTCTAAAAAACATAACAACAATTAATGGTAACAAAAAATCCAAACCATGATTTCTTAGTTTACTTTAGATAGGTTGAAACTCCCATCTGATGTGCAAAGGGATAAAGTCGGAGTGCTTGTTGTGCTAATATTAGGTTGATCTTGTAACCAAGAGGCTACTTTATTGGCAATCGATAGAGTCAAGGTATCGTCATCAATGCCATACTGTAGCAAAATTAGGGAATAGTTAGCCAAAAATAAACAAATACATTATTTAAAATTCTTCGTCTTTACCTCACTTTTTCTCCAAATAAATAATTTTTCTCGGAAACAAGCACGAAGGCCAATAGGTGGTATAGCCTCCTTTATGTCCTCTTTTGATAAGTATTTTAGGCTTTCAAATGTAATTTCAGCTCCTAAGCAATAATAGACACTTACGTGTCAAATAAGGCTTTACTTCACTTAAGTCAAAAGTTTCCAACAGTTCATCTAATTGGGAACTTTGATTTGTACTTTGAACCACCGGAATGTTTAAAATGAAATTTCCGTCTAAATGGGAACTTTGATTTATACTTTGAACCACTGGAATATTTAAAATGAAATTTCCGTCTGCGTCGCTCTCGATATTGTAAGCATCTCTTAGAGGCACAAAGTCTTGTTCTACACTTTCTATATTCTAATTATTGTTGTTAGCCGCAGCCATTATCATAATTTTAAGAATAAACTTCACTTACTTTGTTAAGCACACAATACACAATAAGAATGTTTTTTTTCTCTAAAGTAGCGGTACTTTATGGAACTTTTTTTAGGAGTTTACAATTCATTTAATTTTAACATTTTTCGTATATTTTTTACTCTGCTTAGTTGTGATTTTTACTTGATTTTACTGTTGATTTTTGTTGTTTGACTAATGTAAATTTTACTGGAAAAACTTTAATTTTTACTACAGAAATGCAATTTAAAAAATGTAACATTGACCAATGCTATTTTTACCTTGAAAAAGGTAAAAATGAATGCATACAATTTTATTTTTACTTGAACAATGTAAAATCAACATTTTTTAATTTAAAATTAACATGTTTAACTGTTAATTTTATATGAAACAATGTAAATTTTAAATTAATTAATATTTTTTGCAGAAATTTACAATGACTTGAAATTAACATTTTTTCATGTTGATTTTACATTGCGGTATTTTTCTGTGTGTAAGTGTACGATCTCTTCTAGTCATTCTAACCAAAGGGCTCCCAGTTGTGTTAGGCGCGTTAAGTAATAAGATATGCCACCATTTGAACAATATTAGCATTGGGTGTATCACATAAAATGCATCTCCATCATCTTGACATCACTGCGGCGTATCTCAACAGTGACCTGTCTGACGACTGTTATATGCAACAACCAGAATGCTTCATCATCGAAAAACATCCGCATCGTATGCTCCGGTTAAACAAGGCACTATATGGGTTAAAGCTCAAAACTGGATGATGTGCTGAAGAACATCGGGTTTCATCAGTGTCAGACGGAGTCATGTGTATATAAGATGACGTTAAAATGGAAGTTAATTCTAATAGCCGTGTACGTTGATGAATTAATTATAGGTAGCGCGAGCAAAGAACACATTGAACTCACTAAGACAAAGGTGGGAAGTAAATTCATGTTGGTGGATAAAGGGCATCTTTCCTATTTCCTTTGATGGAAAATTGAGCGGTGCGGTGAAACCGGCGCAATAGCGGAGAACATACTGCAAGAGTTCACAAGATGTCTTATCAATCAATGCTTGGAGGACTAATGTATTTAGCGAACTGCACGAGACCTGAAATACTGCACTCTGTCAGCCAAATGGCACAGGGTAATTCAAATCCAACAAACTAGCATCAGACTGGGGTCAAACACGTTATGAGGTATTTATCGAAAGCTTGGCAGTTAAAACTATGCTATCGCCACAGCAGTGAGCGAATATATGGCTACGCGGATGCTGATTGAGCTGGTGATATGAAAGATAGAAAATCATATTATGGCTATGTGTTCATGATGAGTGGCGGATCCGTGGCGTAGGAATCGAAAAAACAGAGCACTATGTCGTTGAGTACAACAGAAGAGGAGTACGTGGCATTGTGTACGAGCGCTAAAGAAGCTGTTTATTGAAACAAATTATTAGCAGAGCTAGGATTCCATGAAAGAGACATGCCTTTAGCTAAAAGGCGATAATTTAAATTTTCAATCTCTTGTTAAAAATCATGCATATCATTCAAGAACAAAACACATAGATTTAAAATATCATCATGTACGTGAAGTTGCTAAAAACAACCGTGTTGAATTTGAGTATACTCGTATCTCAACTAATCAAATGATGGCTGATATCTTGACGAAAAACCATCTAAAGATAAGCATTGTGAACTAACTGAAATAATGGGTCTAAAATGAATTTTGTGAATTGAAATTATATTTTTGTATATAGTTTGTAGAGGATATTGGTATTGAGACGGAGTGTGGAAATAGTAGTAGTATTAATATGAGTTGGTAGCTCGAATATCGCGCTTCTCCTGTTTACCATTTCTTATTCTTATGCTATTCCTTTTTCTTACGTTAGAAGTATGTCTTGCATATACTGTCAATGCGTTAAGTCTTTCTCTCCGCGTATTTTTACTTCTTGGGACATTTGCTACAATATGTAAATGCATATATATATATTTATATGTATATGTATGTGTAGTTAAAAATAATTTTACATCAACATGTTCATTCTGCAACAACTACAAACAAATAAATTGAGGAATGTTCTTCATTCCAACCAACTAGTATTCATAATTCTTCGCCCCTAGCAGCAATGCCGAAACCTACCATATTAAAAATTGTACAATTTCTAAGAAATACGAATTTATGCCACCTGATTTAAGTATTATTTATTTCTTTCACATACTTATAAGTACATATGGAACGATATTTTATATAATAAGCTTAAGATTTAGAATAAGTAAATTAATCTTAATCCCCTACCGCAAGACAGCCCAAGGCAATTGATGCTAGAGCTGTCCCCTTCTTTACCTTATAATTTGTACTTACACGTTAACTTAATATAAATAAAAATAAACAAAATCATTGAGTTTGAATCGTTCATTTTGAGAACTAATGTCTAGAATATATGTGAAAAAATGTTAATGTAAATTTGTTATCCACTCTTGAGGATTCATCGACAGACTCTTATTAGACTATTTTCAAAATTTAGACTCTATATACAGATTTTCATGTAGACATTAACAACTTAAAAATGATGTTGGTATTATAAAGTCAAATGGTCTGGTTCTATTTCCCCTAAAAGCATGTTCAGAAAAGTCAAAAATGAACTGACAATTGAAGATCATGCATAACTGAATATCTATACAAGATTTCTTAATAGACTTTGCAATAATATTGAATATATGTATAGAATCAAAAATTTGTGGGCATAATATATCAGCTGTCCACAATTAAAAAGCATTCTGTACTATGAAACAACCACTTTTCCTTATTTTCTATTGACATACATAGTTTAATTATTTTGTTTAGTGCATTAAACTGCCTTTAGACTTTATTGCTTATTTTTAACATGAAAATAATATAAATTTTAAAATAACTATATTAATTTTTGAAACTGTTGCAATAGATTTTTTATACAATTTTTACATATAAAAAAAAACAGTCTGATTGTTAATTTTTATTGCCGAATCTGCTAAAAGAAAGGACGCAATAAAAATTTACTAAAATTTTGTGGATTTTGTCTTTACTTTTCCAGTGAGCTGTAATGCAGTAGCAAACTTGCCAGCTTTAGTAAATGTGTAACCAAAGAAGAATAAGAAAAGACATTCCCTCCATTTTTATTTACCGTTTCCCCCATTGTTTTTGGTCACACGTATAGTGTATGTGAATTTATTGTGTTTGTGTAAAAATATTCCATATCCCTGTAGTGAAAATTATAGGCAGTCTTCAAAATGTACTACTAAATTTAATAGTAAAAAATCAAGTGGTTAATTTACTAGTTCAAAACTTATCTATAAGTTAACCAGTTACTGACTTCTGCGGCACTTCATTGTCGTGTATACTAAATTTTTCCGTTCTTGTCAATTTAATAAAAAAGGAAGTAAAGACAAACATTGGAATTTGAAGAAAAAAAACCAGTTTTTTTTATAATTTCAAGCATTTTTGGAAATCCTCATTTTAGAGATAAATCATCAAGCTTTTTAAAATATCCACAAAGTGTTCGCAAAGAAGAGTATAAATGCGGCACCATGAATTAACATGCTGAATTAATACACTCCTCATTTATGCACATAAATTATTGTATATGTCGAGTACACATTATTATATTATGTACATAAATATATATAACCGCCCTCTGTGGTCTAGTGGTAAGCATGCTAGACTCACACCCCGAAGGTCGTAGGTTCAAATCCTGCCACGGGCTTGGTCTCAAAAATGCTTCTTTCTATAAAATCTTTTTCTCTTCGAGTCGAAAGCCTCTGTAGCTAGTACTCATTCCCCCAACACCTTGCACTCATAATTAATTTTGGTGTCAGGAATAATATAATAATAATACATACATATATAAGAATTGTACATATATATATGAGTGTTACTAGTTGGTTTCACTGCTGGGATGTTGTCTAAAATAGCGAATATACCTAGAAAAAATCAGAAGAAATCAGGGCTACGTTTAAATAAAACTTTTAGGGGGCCTCTTCATTTGTATTTTAAGACGCACTGCGAAACTTCTAAAGAAAAAGGTAATAAGAAATCCTAAAAAAATGTATTATTTAATTTGTTGAAAACTCAAATGTTAACAAGCTTATTTAATAAATTATTAGTATCATACTACTAATAACTAAAATAATTAATAAAAATTCATTTATATTAAAATGGGGTCCGACTGGGGTAACACGCTTCAGCGTGCATATTTACCAATGGCCATGAACAAATGAAAGAGGACAGGGGACGCCAAACTTAGAAGAATTCGGAGCATAGTGAAACGAAGATTAAGAAATTGCCGGTCATAAGGGAATTAAACCTTTTAGCAGTATTCTCACAAATAACAACAGTTTCAATATTGTCAGAAAAATCTTCAAAATAGGTCAAAAATGCAGCTAACCGAATTAAGTTAACGGCTTTTAATTAAACAGAGGTAGTGTATCTTTCTTTAATAATGTGAGGACGGAAAATACTACAAGTATTTTCCGCACACAGAACTCATACCCAGCATGCAAACATCCCGCAGCCTAACAAAAAGTAACCACCTCCCACGCTAAATGCAACAACAAAACATTTACGCACAGACGATCTGACCAATAAGCGTAAGGGATTTAATGATCTCAGAAACGTAAAGTGTTATACAAAAGTATATCCATAATAAGTAGGCGCACTCTGCCGCTATAGAACAAGCATTCTGCCGTCCTTGGTACCGTTATTTGAATTTCTTGGCAGATGGTGATAGCAACAGAAAACACACAAGTGGAAGGAAGTACGAAATAGTGGTGGAACGAACTGAAATAATGGTACATACTTATACTGGGTTCTCGAAAATTAAACAATGTCCGCTTATATTTTTAATCATTTACTAATATGAATGAAATATCAAATGTGCACACACTTTACCTACTATTTGGCGCACTAAATAGTGAAAAATAACAATATAGAATAAGAAATGTGCAATATGGTATGCATATAGTATCGTGTCAATCTCATGTGAGTATTTACAAACGATTATATACCAACACATTTCTTTGATTTATTTTCGAGCATTGAGTACTGAAAATATGAACAAATAAAATGAAAAATGTGTGGTCACAACTTTACTTGTCCCTGTATGTTAATGCTGCTGACTCCGCTGCCAGAATAAGATTGGATCGCCTTTACGCGCAATGCAAATTGTTGCATCGAAATATTCCTTCCGGTCTCACAAGTCCCTATACCAAAGCATTAGGGAACTGGGCAAGGGTATGAAAAAAGTTTGGATCGCTCGTATACAGATAGCTAATAGATGTGCATTTTTGTAAATGTGTGCGTCCTTTCTTTATATGTCGCATCGTTTCTCTCAAACACGGCTACCCGTAATAAAATTTGTATATAGTTTTCTGCTCTTCGAACTGGCATAAAATTTTGTATTAAAGTGTGAGTCAAAAAAATTGCTTTTTGCATATGTATGGAAGTGCGCCTTTTTAGTTTACTAGATATTCTTTGGTTATATTCTTTGGTTATACTGAACACTACAGCGACCAAAGGCGGAACACGGAGAAAAACGAGAGAGAAACACACACAACACATTCAGCAGGCGGAGTACAAATAAATATTTAAAACAACAACAACAACAGTACAGCGACCGAAGGCGAAACACGGAGAAACAGAAACACGCCAACCGATCACAAGCGCAAAGCAGTAAACAGGCGGAGTACAAATAAATATTTATAACAACAAGAACAACAGTACAGCGACCGAAGGCGGAACACGGAGAAACAGAAACACGTCAACCGATTGCAAGCGCAAAGCAGTAAACAGGCGGAGTACAAATAAATATTTATTGCAACAACAACAACACAAGATCGAAGGCGGAACACAGAAAAACACGAAAGAGCACCACACACACGCTAACCGATCGCACACGCAAAGCAGTAAGCAGGCAGAGTGCAAACCAATCGCTGCAACAACAACAACACTACAGCGACCGAAGGCGGAGCACGGATGACAACGAGAGCGTACCACACATACGCGAACGGATCGCAAACGCAAAGCTGTAAACAGGCAGAGTACGAAGAAATGTTTCTACAACAACACCAACACAACAAATAACAGCAGCGATTAGGCCACACTACTGCAAGCAAAAACTCTGCTGGACAACTAGAGGTATTACAACAAAGTGGTTAACCAGCAGAAGTTGAAGGTGGCCTAAGGACAACTGGACCACAATAACAACAAGCACTGATCCCATGGCAAGCTTTCGCTATATAAGCGAAGCGAACCGGACAGTGAGGCACTCTCCGATCCAGCAGCAGTCAGGCAAGACACACCGCAGCAAGACTCCAGCACCAGTAGCACCAAGGTAAAGTATACTCTTTACACAAGACTAGACTTACTCTAAAGCTAAGACCGCCCCACGAGTTTATGGTTCTACCGATTCTCGTGGTGACTTATACCAACGCTAAGACCGCCCCACGAGTTTACGGTTCTACCGATTCTCGTGGAGACTAATACGTACGTACAGCACAACGAGTTTATGGTTCTACCGATTCTCGCGGAGACTAGCACTGCCAACCGCGACCACACAGACGAGGCCCCAAGCGATTAGCAAGTCCAATTATTTAAGTTAATTAAATTAGCAGAGTAAAATCATTTAATTCTAATTAATTTAGCCAAACTAATAAATTAATGTAAATTAAATTAGTAATTAAATTATAAGCAATTGTAACTAAGTAAATGAATTAAATAAAGTATACCACATATAAGTACACACCCGCTTTCTAACATTAATTTCTGTATAAGACCCCTGGAACCCGCTGAGCTTTACCCCAGCCGAAATAGAGTCGTTACAAAAATGACGAAAACTATTTTTTATTTTGTCGAATTAATTTTTTTAGTTACACGCAACTGAAATATTTCGACTAGTGGATCTAGAGGGTTCATTGACAATGAAAAGTTTTCAGTTATTTTGAGAAGTTAAGTGAAATGAGGAATAACGATAGTTAGAGTTAAGGGGGTGCACTGTATTTTTCTCACTCCATACATTAATTTTAAAACCTCCTAACACTAGCAGAACTCGCACAAATACATTAATATCAACTGTCTATTCTATATGTTCTCTGGTATAACTTTGGAACGGTCCTGAAATAGACTCATTGCTTTACTTTTTAAATCTCTGCGAAGTTTCTCCAAACAGATAAATTTGCACTCACACCAATCGAAATCCCAGCGTCATGCATAATGAATGTGCGCTGTGAAATACGCAACTTAACACGCAATTTTCACAGTTTTTAAATAACATTGACGAAAGAAAACCAAAATTAAATTTAAAAACCCCGACTGTACATGTTACCTTGAGTCATTAATTATTGTGTGGATTGTTTTATTTTCACTGCAGACTTTAATGGCATTTATTAAAAACGAAAATATAAGCGAAAAAGTCACAAAATGCAATGATTTCTTTTTTATTGCCCACTTGCACCACTGATGCTGTTTTGCTTAATTCCCGTAAGATCTTAACGCATTTACCGCATTTACTTTTACGTAAATTTACACAAACTCACCAATGCGCACTCATCCACATGCATATAGCAATTTTCCATAACATGCTTTTGGGATTGTAATTTACAAATAAAAGAGGAAAAAGGAAAAAATGTGTGTAAAAGACAACTTTAGTGGTGGACGCTTTCATGCCACGGTCGCCATGGCGTGTGTGTACCATTCTACGAAAAGTGGGTATTGAGGGTCCATTAACAATTGCAACCTACAGATCAGTACATTATGCAATTTGGAAAAAAGTTTTTAATTATTACATGGCAACATTGTTAAATAATACATTTCCACGCACACTCGTACGCAAACAATGACCAATGGATGAGAAATATTCATATTTCAGGATAATTTTGGCACTAATTAACTCACTGTATATTATAACAAAAAGTTCACATTTATTTTTGAATTCCGGTTATTTTGATATTTGAGGCAGCCTGGTTTTTCTACCATAAAACTCCCTAAAGTCCTTTGAAACTTAATTAGAAAAAACCTTTCACAACCTCAAAGCTCACTTTACACATGATGTTATAATAGCTGCGTTCGTGAACTGGATGCCGATAATATGCGACAATAAATATTTCGTAAGATGTTAACGCGCACTTAACGCCACTTAAAAGGGGCATAAATCTGAAGCGAAATAAATAAAAAAAAGGAAAGTAACAGCAATCTTCTTCCAATTTCATGTAGGGCAGTGCTCCACCTGTGGCGTATTGGTTTAAGGCGAAGGCGTATTCAAAAAATATGAAAATTCACGTAGTAATTAAGTGCGCATAATTAATTGTGCGCCACTTATTTACCACTGTGACGCTTCAGAATTCCGCAGACCTAATTGACACCGTAGATAGCGCTTCGAGTTTCAGTTGGGCCCGCTTTAGGCCAAGTTTGGACAAATTATTATGGTCGACATCTACTACGATATGGATATAATCGGGCAGAGGCATATAAAAATTGTTGTGCAGCGCTAACTACGTTTTTTGACAATGCCGTTCATATAGAGGAAATATAACTTAAACTAAATCTGGGCCTTAACTCTGACATACGTGCACAATTTCGCTCCTGAACTCAGCGATTAATTATTTTTTTTGAATATTTTCGCAATTTATTACAGTTTGTGTGCTTGCATCTGTAATTTTGCATATGCATGCATATAAATATAAAACAATAAATTAAACAAACAATAAAGGAAAAAATGGTTGTCTACGTTTCGCTGACATTTTTCTGGGCCAGTGTGTTATCGCGACTTCAACAGAGATAATTCAAATAACTATAATGACAATGTCTCCCAGTTGAATGCTTTTAAATGGTTTAAGTGTAGTTGGAGAAAATAGTTTGGGAGGAAGTGAATGACAAATAAATATGAAAAATGAATAAATCTGGTGACTGTTAGTAAATTACTATATTTACGATTCATATTTCTATGCAATTCAATGAATGTGGGATAAAATGCATACAGCGCGCTAACGAATGTGTTAGTAAAGCTTGATTTTGAACAGAAAAGGTTCAGAGTCGGTTCGAGTTTCAGACTACTAACCTAAAAGTCCAAGGAGTTGCACAAATATATACGTGGTGCTTCCAAGTAGCATAAACTTCCACAATTTTAAATGTACATTAATACTTTTTGCATTCAACAAAAGGTGTTAAAGTTACTTTGCATAGATGTCCCCTGCATCACCGAATATATATGCTTCTATGTGTTCGTTATCAGTTCAACGAAAATTCTGATTGCCACGGATAAAAGATAGAACTCTAACTACGTAAAACTCTAGGGGAATTAAATTCACTATTTGCACGTTCCAACTGACACGTATATTTGAATTTTCTAGAAATTACCTATTTGCTTTTATACATTTATCATATGTACATAAAAATATATAAGTCGTATTTAGGGTTAACATTATAAATCTTTGATAGTTCCTTTTTCGATAGGCGCAAACATTTCTATTGCTCAATTTTTCAATCCAACACATTTATTATTTATTGTACAATTTATATTAAAGAATAAAAAGGAATTAATAGTTTGGTCACAATTGCATTGGTTATTTAGATACTTTCCACAACACAAAAACAACAAATTATATACTTATTTACTTATGCGTCAACTTTACTTTAGTAGATAAATAATATTCCAATAATTACTAATTTAAATTTAATTGCAATTGGATTGGCACTACATGGAGTATATAATAAGGTATTAGAATATTTAGCTTTTGACACTGAATCAATAATACTAAATATTTATAATTATATTTCAATCTATGCAATTCGAATTTAAATTTAAATAACTTTGTTCTAATGCAGAAATTTAATTTAAAAATTATTTGGAGGAGCAGCATCCGTTTTCTGTCTGCTACCAGCAGTGAAGCGAATTGAACGATTCTGCGACATTCAAGATTTAATTTTTCTCGATGAATACTTGCAATATCTTACAAAATTAATTTCATTCAAAATTTAGTGATGCGTATACAATTCTGCAGTTTCTTATTTCATTCATCACATAGGTAGGTAGGGCAGGCGCATCACCAATAACCAGTGATGCCACTTAGACCACGAGTTGGGTCCGTTGTGAGCCACGGATGCGAGGCATGGCTAAGCTTCCCCCTCCAGATTGAACCACCCTGAGCCTTTTACAAAGCGAAGAAGGTTGTTAACACCTGACTGACATAGACCATCTATACTTGTTAAGAAGTGGGATCCCAGCAAACGCTCCCTATTTCTGGCAAAAGCTGGACATGTACAGAAGAGATGCTGGACCGTTTCCAGTTCCTCCTCGTTCCTCCAGCTGCGGCAGAAATCATGTGCATAAACTCCCATTCTTCTTGATGATTAGACAATGTCCCGTGAGGGCTCCTATTAAAGTCCCAATTTGTAGTCTATTGAGTCTAATGATATTCCTAGATAAACGTAGATTTAGCCTCAGCCATGTTTGCCTGGCAATTTCACAGGTAGTGGCACAGATCCACCTTTGATTGGTAGAATTAACTAATGTCTCTCTTATGAGAAGCTTACAAGTCGCGAGAGGTACACCCATATGCCTACCGACATTTGGCATATAAGTGCCATCTCTCGCAAGTTGATCAGCCTTTCAGTTCCCTGGAATATCAACATGTCCAGGCACCCAGCACAAATGGATATAGAATTTTTTAGCCATCTCAATTAGAGATTGGAGACAGTCTAAGACACTCCTCGATGTTATTTGGAATGCATTCAAAGCCCTTAGTGCAGCTTGGCTGTCTGATAAAATGCAGATATCCTTGACGGCTACCTAGTTTATCCTCAGCCAATTCAAGGCTTCGTGAACAGCGGTTATTTCCGCTGAAAAACACTGCAGTGATCCATTATTTTTATGGATTCACTGATTGAGGGCATTTCGAAACAGACTCCTGATCCTACACCGGTATTCATTTTTGATCCGTCTGTGTATGTATATCTTGATGGGAGTATCTGGTGATGGATCCCCCTCAAGCCATTCCTCTCTGGAAGGAATTCTGACCCAAAAATTCCTTTCGAAACAGAGTTAAGAATGAAGGTAATCAATATCACTGGGTATGTCCGTGTAGGATGCTAATATGGTCGCATGTCCATACGGAACAGCTTTCCATTGTGAGGTCGCCTTGAGCCGAATGGCGGTATGTAATTATGTAATTCCACTGGATAAATACCATCAGGACCAGGGGACTTAAAAGGCTTAAAACTTTCAATAGCCCATAAGAGTCGATTCTCAGATAGAGCGTCTATCCAAACTTCCCGACTATTTGACGTATCTTCCCTCTCGTGCCCAGTAATATCTGAGCAGCCTGGGAAATGCGTGCTGAGTAGAGGCTCTAGAGTCTCCTTACTAGTTGTAGTGAATGTTCCATCCACCTTCTGTAAAAGCTCCCAGTTCTGAGAACTTCCCGCCAATATTTTCCGAAGTCTAGAAGCCTCAGTCGCTCCCCTTACTTCTTCAGAAAAGGATTTCCATGATTGCATTTCAGCAGTTCTAACCTTCTTCTTAAAGACCTTAAGAGCCTCTCTATACGCTCTCCAGTCATTTTCAAGACGTGTATACTTCGTTGTCCTACTGTCTATCCGAAGCTTGCTTAGCTGTTCCGTCCACCACCGAGGTTTCGGCTTTCCCCTCAATTTCCTTAGTGGACAAGCTACTGCCAAGGCCGCGTTCAGGCTCGCAGTAACAGAGCCTACCATTTTCTCTATTCCTTCTATGCTTCTTGGTTCGCTAGATGGACAGACATTTAAGGTATTCCCAACTAGATCTACATATTTATCCCAGTCTGTTTTCCTGATATTTCTACCAGGCTTAGGTTTAGGTAGAGTTTTCTTAATCTCAAACGAGATGTATCTATGGTCAGAGAAGGAGTGCTCTTCTAACACCACCCACTCCCTTATTCTTCCTACAAAAGAGTCAGAGGCAAAGGTGGCGTCTATTTTATCATTTTTGCGACTAGCCTTCGCGAGTGCGCCACCAGATCCTTAAACATTGATCTTGGTAGCTCTTTGTGATCGTGGGCCAGGTAGCATGACGATAGCCACATCCGCTCGTCACCCGACTCCAGGCTGATAGTCGTTTGATCGGCATCGCGGTATTTTGAGAGCATAAAAGCATTTATCCCTCTACATAATAGTACACTCTCTCTAGGTTGATCTGTATTGCGTGTATACATCAGTTTGCATTTTTGAGTCCCTAGTCCGCACACAAGTCCATCTACAACCCATGGTTCTTGAATCAGGACAATACGGTATCTGTCCTTTGACAGATGTAGTATAAGATTGACAGACGCAACCTTTGAGTGATGTAGATTAATTTGACGTACCCGTAACATCAAGGTTACTGGTCTCCATCCACCGTCTTATCAGCATCCCCTTCGTCCGATGCCAGTAGCTCCTCCTCGTCAGTCAATGTGGCTTGCGCCCCCCTATCCGATAAGGAACAGACACTGCCATCGGATGATGTCCTGTTTAGCGCAACCGCTTTGCCAGAACCAGAGCCAGGTTCCACCACTGTCGCTCCATTTCCGCCAGCAGAAGTGGAGTTGGTCTCTTCTTCCAGCTGAGATGAGGCGTCAGAGTCCACCACAACTCTTACATGGTCTGTTATTTTGGAGACGTTCACGTCCTTTTTATAGACCCTCAGTGTAATGGACGAGAATCCATAGCTCACGACACCATCGGATCGCGAAAGAGATTCCAACGAGTCCGTGCTCACCACATAGGTAGCACTGCGGTACTCGCCTTTTGGCTCCTCCATTTTCGTGTCTTTCCACGATGATGTCGGGAGTTTAGGATTACATACACGTAACATCTCCAGAACCATTTTAGGATCAGCTGGTATCCAAGCCCTCGCTCTTGGCAGGATCGGGATATCCTCCGCTTCTTCAAGCAAATTTCGCTGATTCTCGAGATGGCTAGTGGGTACAGATCAGTTGATCTCTGGTCGGCACATGCGATTAGCTTCAAGTTGTTTTGGAAGAAAGTGCTTGAGAGCCTGGCTTCTATTTTCTTCCAGTTCTCAACAGAAATGGTGCCGTCAGTGTTGCTTTTGTCCACAACGGTCATTAATTACTGGCCTTGCACAGCTTCGCTGAAGGTCTTTGGTGCGGGAATAGTCTTATGACGTCGGGGCCTCGGTGCTGGTGTTTCTGGGCGGGTCGTCCGACAGCTGACGTTTTGGCGGCGGGTTCGGTTTCGGAAACTCTGATAGTCCCTCCGTAACCCTTGTTGCCCAGCTAATGGAGGACTTTTATTTCTTTCATCTCTCACCCTCCGGGCCATTTCTGACACATTCCAGCAACTTCAAAGCAACGCGTCTCTCCTTGTAGTTATGCCGTGCAGGCTTTACCACCGAGGATACCTTAGTCGTTTTAGACGTGGATGTACCGTCACGTCTACCAGTGCCAATCCCGGTATCCGCCGTATGAATTTTAGACTCTTCCCCAATACCTCATTTTGTACCGCCGCTTCCACTAGAACCAGGTTTGTTCCCGGTGCCCGCTTCCGCCGTACGAGATGGGCCAGCCATACTTGGCTTATTAGTACCGCTACTTCCACTAGGTTCTGTAGCCCCAGCTTCCGCCGTACGAATATTTTTCTGACCTGAGCCAGATTCAGAAATGGAGGCAATAGTCCCCGTTGCATTTAGGGACTGCTTGTCCAAAGAAATTGTGTTTGTTTGTTTATTATTGTGATCTATCTTGTTCTTACGATCACCGTCCTCCTTAGCAGACATGGTGATCTTTAATTTTTAAGGGGAAGCATAGTGGTCGACCGTGGCAGCGCCCCAAAAAAGGTCGTGAGTATACCTCGAGGTGACCCGGTATCGAGGTAGCTCCGTAGGAATACAGCCGGTATTCCCTCCTGGCTGCAAACCAACCAATAGGCACGGGTCGCATAACACCTTTAGTTAGGGGCGATTTTTTACCAGGGATTACTCCCTCTGCCCGACCTATCTTAGAGAACGGTGAACTAGTTGCGCGGTGGAATGTCAGGAATGGATTGCACCTCACCCCCAGTGCACAATTGTTACCAGCCGTTACCACGTGGAGGTGATAGACACAACTTCCGCAAGAACTCAATTACGGCATGTACTCAAATACATGTTAGTCCCCTTGAGTAACTGACAACATAACGACCGTTATTGAATTAGCAAATGTATAAAATATCCCGAAGTAATCTCATATAATTTGGCAAAAATTTTCAATATTATAGCGACGTTTCTCAAGTACACCCAGTATTGATTTCTTTCCCGATAATCTAAAAAAGCAAAAGTATGAATGCTTGCTATGCAGGTTTTAGACAACAATTTTCGAGAGTTCTTATTATAAAAAAAAAGATTTAATCAACTAAGGCAGATAGATAAACATCGTTCCATTAAAATCATTCTCTTTCACATATCTTCTAATAACAACCGACAAGTAATAAAGATTACGTTGAAATACAATTCAAACTTTGATACTCTTATTTAGCTGTCATTTTTTCAGTTCTTTTATACTCTTTAATAGCTCCGTAGTAGCGAAATGACTTGCCTCATACAACAAATATTATAAGCACTGCTCTACTCATTATCAATTTGGTACAAATTCTGATGTGGTGTGAGGATTCTTGACATCCAAAATAAATTGAAAATTTATTTAAAGAGTTTGAAAAGTATGGACAAACGCTTTAGACTTTAAAGTGAAAAGAATTTAGAATATAATCTGAGTAGGCTACGCAAGAACCCGCACAAAAGTCAACCTTCGAACCACTTTTTCAATTCATTGTACTCTTCACTACAGTTAATAATTAAAACAAATTGGAGCCGCTCTCTGTGGTCTAGTGGTAAGCATGATAGGGACGCCGATTAAAATTTGCTGTCCTTGGCTTAGTCTCAAAAATGCTTCTTTCTGTGGATTTTGTCTTTACTTTTCCAGTGAGTTGTAATGCAGTAGCAAACTTGCCAGCTTTAATAAATGTGTAACCAAATTTTTATTTACCGTTTCCACCATTGTTTTTGGTCACACGTATAGTGTATGTGAATTTATTGTGTTTGTGTAAAAATATTCCATATCCCAGTTACTGACTTCTGCGGCACTTCATTGTCGTGTATACTAAATTTTTCCGTTCTTGTCAATTTAATAAAAAAGGAAGTAAAGACAAACATGGGAATTTGAAGAAAAAAAACAGTTTTTTTTTATAATTTCAAGCATTTTTGGAAATCCTCATTTTAGAGATAAATCATCAAGTTTTTTTTAAATATCCACAAAGTGTTCGCAAAGAAGAGTGGAAATGCGGCACCATGAATTAACATGCTGAATTAATACACTACTCATTTATGCACAAACATTATTTTACATGTCGAGTACACATTATTATATTATGTACATAAATATATATAGCCGCCCTCTGTGCTCTAGTGGTAAGCATGCTAGACTCACACCCCGAAGGTCGTAGGTTCAAATCCTGCCACGGGCTTGGTCTCAAAAATGCTTCTTTCTATAAAATCTTTTTCTCTTCGAGTCGAAAGCCTCTGTAGCTAGCACTCATTCCCCCAACACCTTGCACTCATAATTAATTATGGTGCAAGATATAATAATAATAATAATACTATTTTTAATAAATGCCCAAACACATTTTTCATTTCTTCACTGTCTTCAAATAAAAAAAGTAAAAGTAAAAAGTGAAGTAAGTGTTCAGAAGTAAAATTAAAAATGAATCAAATGCAAAAATTAATAAAAACAGTATTTCATTATTTTAAAATAAAAAATGTATGATTCGATGAGTAGTTTAGTAATTTCTCACCCATTGTATATTTTGTATATTTCATCAAAATCAGATTGACAGTTTTAATATTCAGTCCTTAGGTCAATCATTTAAAAGTGTTTTCTGATAATTGTCCATAGCTGTGTTTTCATCCTCATATCCTTTGTCCGTAGAATATGTCCAAATTCCCAAACACTCAAGTGCAAAAATACATTTTTCCTTTTTTCCACTAAGGAATCTAATAAGCCAGTTATTGTCGCAATTATTTTGAAAATAAACAATGTGTTAATTTTCCGAAGTCTTTATGTGATGAATCGGCAGTTACTCAAAAGTTCTAACATGTATTTGAGTACATGCCGTTATTGGGTTCTGTTGGAAGTTGGGTCTATCACCTCCACGTGGTAACGGCTGGTAACAATTGTGTACTGGGTTTGATGCGCGATCCATTCCTGACAATGGATCCCGCTGCGTATCCAGTGTACTGTTGGCTAAGATAGGTCGGGCGGAGGGAGTAAACCCTGGTAAAAAATCCGCCCTAACTAAAGCTGTTATGCGACCCGTGCCTATAGGTTGGTTTGCAGCCAGGGTGTAATACCTGCTGTGTTCCTACGGAGCTACCTCGATACCGGGTCACCTCGAGGTATACTCACGACCTTGCCGTAGTATGGGGCGCCGCCACAGTCGACCACTATGCTTCCCCTTAAAAATTTATGATCACCATGTCTGCTACGGTGGACGGTGATCGTACGAACAAGATGAATCACAAACAACAAATAAACACAATTTCTTTGCACAAGCAGTCCCTAAATGCAACGGGGACTATTGCCTCCATTTCTGAATCTGGCTCAGGTCAGAAAAAAATCCGTTCGGAGGAAGCTGGGGCTACAGAACCTAGTGGAAGTGGCGGTACTAATAAGCCAAGTACGGCTGCCCTATCTCGAACGGCGGAATCTGGCACCGGGGACAAACCTGATTCCAGTGGAAGTGACAGTACAAAGATAGACTCTACATTGGATACGGCGGATACCGGGATTGGCACTGGTAGACGTGACGGTACATCCACGTCTAAAACGACTAAGGTCTCCTCGGTGGTAAAGCCTGCACGGCATAACTACAAGGAGAGACGCGTTGCTTTGAAGTTGCTGGAATGTGTCAGAAATGGCCCGGAGGGTGAGAGATGAAAGAAATAAAAGTCCTCCATTAGCTGGGCAACAAGGGTTACGGAGGGACTATCAGAGTTTCCGAAACCGAACCCGCCGCCAAAACGTCAGCTGTCGGATGACCCGCCCAGAAACACCAGCACCGAGGCCCCGACGTCATGAGACTATTCCCGCACCAAAGACCTTCAGCGAAGCTGTGCAAGGCCAGTAATTAATGACCGTTGTGGACAAAAGCAACACTAACGGCACCATTTCTGTTGAGAACTGGAAGAAAATAGAAGCCAGGCTCTCAAGCACTTTCTTCCAAAACAACTTGAAGCTAATCGCATGTGCCGACCAGAGATCAACTGATCTGTACCCACTAGCCATCTCCAGAATCAGCGAAATTTGCTTGAAGAAGCGGAGGATATCCCGATCCTGCCAAGAGCGAGGGCTTGGATACCAGCTGATCCTAAAATGGTTCTGGAGATGTTACGTGTATGTAATCCTAAACTCCCGACATCATCGTGGAAAGACACGAAAATGGAGGAGCCAAAAGGCGAGTACCGCAGTGCTACCTATGTGGTGAGCACGGACTCGTTGGAATCTCTTTCGCGATCCGATGGTGTCGTGAGCTATGGATTCTCGTCCATTACACTGAGGGTCTATAAAAAGGACGTGAACGTCTCCAAAATAACAGACAGAGACAGAGTTGTGGTGGACTCTGACGCCTCAACTCAGCTGGAAGAAGAGACCAACTCCACTTCTGCTGGCGGAGATGGAGCGACAGTGGTGGAACCTGGCTCTGGTTCTGGCAAAGCGGTTGCGCTAAACAGGACATCATCCGATGGCAGTGTCTGTTCCTTATCGGATAGGGGGGCGCAAGCCACATTGACTGACGAGGAGGAGCTACTGGCATCGGACGAAGGGGATGCTGATAAGACGGTGGATGGAGACCAGTAACCTTGATGTTACGGGTACGTCAAATTAATCTACATCACTCAAAGGTTGCGTCTGTCAATCTTATACTACATCTGTCAAAGGACAGATACCGTATTGTCCTGATTCAAGAACCATGGGTTGTAGATGGACTTGTGTGCGGACTAGGGACTCAAAAATGCAAACTGATGTATACACGCAATACAGATCAACCTAGAGAGAGTGTACTATTATGTAGAGGGATAAATGCTTTTATGCTCTCAAAATACCGCGATGCCGATCAAACGACTATCAGCCTGGAGTCGGGTGACGAGCGGATGTGGCTATCGTCATGCTACCTGGCCCACGATCACAAAGAGCTACCAAGATCAATGTTTAAGGATCTGGTGGCGCACTCGCGAAGGCTAGTCGCAAAAATGATAAAATAGACGCCACCTTTGCCTCTGACTCTTTTGTAGGAAGAATAAGGGAGTGGGTGGTGTTAGAAGAGCACTCCTTCTCTGACCATAGATACATCTCGTTTGAGATTAAGAAAACTCTACCTAAACCGAAGCCTGGTAGAAATATCAGGAAAACAGACTGGGATAAATATGTAGATCTAGTTGGGAATACCTTAAATGTCTGTCCATCTAGCGAACCAAGAAGCATAGAAGGAATAGAGGAAATGGTAGGCTCTGTTACTGCGAGCCTGAACGCGGCCTTGGCAGAAGCTTGTCCACTAAGGAAGTTGAGGGGAAAGCCGAAACCTCGGTGGTGGACGGAACAGCTAAGCAAGCTTCGGGTAGACAGTAGGACAGCTTTTAATGAGGCGAAGTATACACGTCTTGAAAATGACTGGAGAGCGTATAGAGAGGCTCTTAAAGTCTTTAAGAAGAAGGTTAGAACTGCTCAAATGCAATCATGGAAATCCTTTTCTGAAGAAGTAGAGGGAGCGACTAAGGCTTCTAGACTTCGGAAAATATTGGCGGGAAGTTCTCAGAACTGGGAGCTTTTACAGAAGGTGGATGGAACATTCACTACAACTAGTAAGGAGTCTCTAGAGCTTCTACTCAGCATGCATTTCCCAGGCTGCTCAGATATTACTGGGCACGAGAGGGAAGATACGTCAAATGGTCGGGAAGTTTGGATAGACGCTCTATCTGAGGATCGACTTTTATGGGCTATTGAAAGTTTTAAGCCTTTTAAGTCCCCTGGTCCTGATGGTATTTATCCAGTGAAATTACATAAAACCGCTGGATACCTGAAAGGCTGGCTGTTAGCAATCTTTGAAGGATGCTTTAAGTTTGGGTGTATACCGGTTCAGTGGAGACAGGCCAGAGTGGTCTTTATTCCGAAAGCTGGAAAAAGCTCACATACTCATCCAAGGGACTTAAGACCGATATCTCTCTCATCTTTTCTTTTGAAGACTTTAGAGAGAGTGATAGAAATCCACTTAAGTTTAACTATAGACAAGAATCTAATCTCATCGGCTCAACATGCCTATACAAAGGGGAAATCTGTGGAGACAGCTCTACATAACCTTATTTCCATTGCAGAAGGGTCATTGCACAAGCAGGAATTTACCCTGGCTGCCTTTCTTGATATTGAGGGGGCCTTTAATAATGTCAATGGGGAGGCTATCACTGCATCACTTACTGACCTTAGGGTGGGAACGGGCCTGGTACGCCTCATTGGCAAAATGCTGAGTAGCAGAATCATTGAGGCGAATCTAGGAGAATCGGTCCTACGCAAGTTGGCGAGCAGGGGTACACCTTAGGGAGGTGTCCTCTCACCGTTTCTATGGAACAGAGCTGTTAACAAACTCCTGTCGAGATTAGAGGCGGTGGGATGTAAGGTGCTGGCTTATGCTGATGATATTGTCATTATTGAAAATTCATATCTACTCTGAGAGATTTGTTGCAAAATGCTCTAGATATTCTTTCAAAGTGGGCGGAGGACTCTGGTCTTGGAATAAATCCGGATAAGACTAAGGTTATTCTGTTTACTAGGAAACATAAAATCCCTCAATAAGATCCAATTACGCTTAAGGGAGCTCTAGGGATTTCAGAAAAGACGAAATACATGGGTCTTATAATTGATAGAAAGCTTACTTGGAAGTCAAACACCATAGAAAGAGCTCGGAAAGATGGGATGGCTTTTTATGCATGCAAAAGAGCTGTAGGTAAAACCTGGGGAATATAGGAGAATGGGCTTTACATTGCAGTTGTCAGGCCCATTCTCCTATATGGAAATCGTCTGGTGGACTGCAATTTAGAAAAGGACCTACCACGAAACACTTGGTAAGGCACAGAGATCAGCAGAATTAGCAATAAGTGGCACCATGAGAACCACGTCAACCTTGGCATTGGATATCATACCACATCTGCCACACTTAGATCTCTTCTGCAAATATTTAGCGGCATGCTCCGCCATTCGGATCAAGGCGAGCTCACAATGGAAAGCTGTTCCGTATGGACATGCGACCATATTAGAATCCTACACGGACATACCCAGTGATATTGATTACATTCATTCTTCCCTCTGTTTCGAAAGGAATTTTTGGGTCAGAATTCCTTTCAGAGAGGAATGGCTCGAGGGGGATCCTCACCAGATACTCCCATCAAGATATACACAGACGGATCAAAAATGAATACCAGTGTAGGATCAGGAGTCTATTTCGAAATGCCCTCAATCAGTGAATCCATCGAAATAATGGATCACTGCAGTGTTTTTCAAGCGGATATAATCGCTGTTCACGAAGCCTTGAATTGACTTAGGACAAACGAGGTAACCGTCAAGGGATATCTGCATTTTATTAGACAGCCAAGCTGCACTAAGGGCTTTGAATGCATTCCAAATAACATCAAGGAGTGTCTTAGAGTGTCGCCGATCTCTAAATGAGATGGCTGCACAATTCCATATGCATTTGTGCTGGGTACTAGGACATAGGGATACACCAGGGAACTGCAGGGCTGATCAACTTGCGAGAGATGGCACTTGTATGCCAAATGTCGGTAGGCACATGGGTGTACCTCTCGCGACTTGTAAGCTTCTCACGAGACACTTATTAATTCTACCAATAAACGGTGAATCTGTGCCACTCTCTTTGTGATTGCCTCGCAAGCATGGCCGTGGCTAAATATCCGTCTATCTAGGAATATCATTAGACTCAATAGACTACAAATTAGGACTTTAATAGGAGCCCTCACGAGACATTGTCTAATAGGAAATCATGCAAGAGAAATGGGAGTTTATAAACATGATTTCTGCCGCAGCAGCAGGAACGAGGAGGAACTGGAAACGATGCAGTATCTCTTCTGTACATGTCCAGCTTTTGCTAGAAATAGGGAATGTGTACTAGGATCCCACTTTTTAACAAGTATAGATGCTCTATGCTAGTCAAGTTCCTTCTGCGCTTTGTAAAAGGATCAGGTTGGTACAATCTGGAGGGGGACGCGTAGCCATGCCTCGCATCCGCGGCTCACAACGGACCCAACTGGTGATCTAAGTGGGATCACTAGTTTATTGGTCATGTGGCTGCCCAACCTACCTACCTACCTACCTACTTGTACGACAAACTATAGATTCCCTGATCCTAGTAAATGGTTCCGTAAGAAAGGAAGTAAAGTTTCTAAAATGACGATAGCTATATTAGTTGCTAATGCCATAATTCTAAATATAATTTTAGCATATATGTGTTCTATATTGCTGAGCTCTATATAACGGTGTTACTTAAATGCATCAATAGTAAGAGTCACTAGAGTCAGCTCGCACAATTTTGATTTAATGTTTAATGATACACTTTTTGAATACAATTTTCTTTCAGGTAGAATGGTGTTCGGAAGATTTATTAGAAATTCCCGATACAATTATTGTTCCATCAGTAACATCTTGAACGGATTACTGGAAGCCCATATATATATATATATATATATATATATATATATATATATATATATATATATATAAATATATATATATATATATATATATATATATATATATATATATATATAAATATATATATATATATATATATATATATATATATATATATATATTTGTGTTTATGGCGTTATAAATGCTTCAGCTCACTCCTTGGAAAGAGTACAGTCCATGAATTTAAATTGATCGAGGTGCAATTTCTCGGGAGTTATTTATTTTATATTGAATGTCTATATATTAATGCTAATTTCATATATGCTACAATAAATTGAAAGAAACTAACTCCTAGGTTCATCCAGCACAAAACTGGAAAGTCCTGAAAGAGTGACTTTTTTATAGTTGCGGAGTATACCAAGTCTGGAGGATGTAATAAATACATGGCACACTTTCTTGGTTTTAGTAGTAGATTAACAATTCGAAGTACCCATCAATGAAGTGTTTGGGAATGAATTTGTTTCTATCATTATATTGGAACAATTATTCTGTAAGTTGTGCATGAAACATTTCTTCATATTGTCTAATATATTATTAAAGAAGCATATGTAAATATTGTCTCACACAATATAAAAGTATCATATGTTTAAATTGTGTAACATAGCATAATAAAAGCATATGTTCATATTGTCTAACATAAAATAAAGGAACCATATGTTGAACATATTATGTTCCTATTGTCTAAGATAACATAAAGGAAACATATGTTCATATTGTCAAACATAATATAAAGGAATCATATGTTCATATTGTCGAACATAACATAAAGGAATCATATGTTCATATTGCCTAACATAACATAAAGGAAGCATATGTTCATATTGTCTAACATAACATAAAGGAATCATATGTTCATATTGCCTAACATGCCATAAAGGAAGCATATGTTCATATTGTCTAACATAAAATAAAGGAAGCATATGTTCATATGTCTAAAATAGCATAAAGGAAGCATACGTTCATATTGTCTAACAAAACATGAAGGAAACATAGGTTCTTATTGTCTAACATAACATAAAGGGAGCGTATGTTCATGTGCTCTAACATAACATAAAGGAAGCATATGTTCATATTGTCTAACATAACATAAAGGAAACATATGTTCATATGTCTAACATAACATAAGGGGAGCGTATATTCATATTGTCTAACATAACATAAAGCAAATATATGTCCACATCATTAGAATCAATAGACTACAATTTAGGGCCATAAGAGGAGCCCTCAGGGGACATTGTCTTATAGAAAATCATGCTAGAAAAATGGGAGTTTATACGCATGATTTCTGTTGCAGCTGCAGAAGCGAGGAGGAACTGGAAACGATCCAGTATCTCTTCTGTGCATATCCAGCTTTTGCTAGAAATAGGAACGTTTACTAGGATCCCACTTGTTAGCAAGTATAGATGGTCTGTGCCAGTCAGCATATTGGTAGGCACCTTGGCGTGGTGTGGGGGCTTAAGTTGCAAAGATTCATCGGATTATTTTATCCCAAGGCGGCCATATACTGCCCCCTGGTGGGGCCGCCAGTGTTTTTTTAAACAGACCGACCGATGAGTAACGAACAAAGATCTACCACGTGTGCGTCTGTTTTCCCAGGTTAGGGGCGGCACACAACGACGTCTGTTTTCTCCATTTTAGGAGCGGTCGACTTTTTTTGAGTCTTTTGTGCGTGGGTTGATAGACTGTAAAGAAACCCCACGGGGAGGGGGTGTTTTTTCTGGTCTCAGATGTCGAAAACAAGTAAGGAAGAGTCTACGGTGCAGGGGGTCGGATCCCTAGTACCGGCGGTTGGTGGTGGGCGAGGAGGCCACTTGACGTCGATATCAAGCAACTCCTCAGGCATCGCCGTGGTACCCCAGGCCCCGATGTCTGCAAGTACTACTGCGAGGTTCTCCAAGCCAACTTTGGGTAGGCAAGGGTCCTGTGAGGTGGAGGCTGAGGGGGATCGCATAGGATCTCAGCTTCTAGGGTCGCGCAGAGACCACGCAACCGATGACGACTCGTTGTCACAGGTCAGCAATGTCTACGACATAGGCTCGGATGTTGAGATGCAATTGCTCAGTCGTTTTCAGCCCTCCGCTCCACATGCTCCTGAGCCGGGGAAGGAGACAAGGAAGGTGGTAAGCCTCACGGAAGAGCAAAAGGCCAGAAATGGCTATAAGCGCTCGGCTTACTATCTTCGTAAAATGAAGGCGAAAGATCCTTCTTCCTTTACAAAACGGGAGAATGTTCTCATTAAAAAGCATGCAAAGGTCGTAGCAAGGTTCAAGAAAAATAACGCTGCGGCCAGTTCATGCAATAAAACGTAGTAGGGAATTGCTGGGGCAAAGTCTGATAATGACCACGCTTCGATCTCCAGGAAAAATGGTAATCCGGACAAGGCCACAGGTGACCGCGTAAAAGTGCCGCCAAAGGCAAAGCCGAGTTCTTCGAAGGAGCCACATAGCTTGGCATCGGGCAAAACTCCATAAAGAGTTCGGTCTGATAAGCAAGTTCAGAGGGCTTCAAGAAAGCAGAAGCCATCGGCCTCCTTCGAATCACCGATGGAGCTAGAGGTAGCTATCATCAGCAGAGTCGTCCCTGATGGGATGATAACGTCAAGAATCGGTTGCTAGTAGAGGCGCGCCTGATAGCGGAGATGGTCGGCGCTGACGGCGGGGAGCTGCAGTTTGATGGGGCCAGTTGACAGAGGGGTGTTAACGTCGTTGGTTGCAACAACAAGAAGTCTCTGGACTTCATAACGCGTGCAATTAGCGGCCTTGAATCACTCTGGCGGGGCGCTCGGTTGGAGGTGGTGCCTCATTCTCTGTTTCCGTCTACTGTAAAATTTCAGTTTATTTCTTGATTGCTGTTACTTTTATTGCATGAATTTTAAACAAAGGGAAATTTTTCATTTGAATTTTTTAAAATAATTAATAAAGTTTTGATTTTAATTATACAGGGTAGCTGGCAATAATGGAATTTCTCAATGGTCTTATACATTTTGTAGATGTTATTGTAAAATTTATTTGATTGAATAAGTAAATTTCGTATATTGGCATTGTAGAAATTGAACACATTCTGATATGCATTTGAAGGTCAAAACTAATCAATTGAACGATTAGTGCATTGCTAGTGACATATCTCAATCAATAACTTACAAGTAGTCGTTTTAATATATTATCGTCTAATAATTAAATTATGATATTCAGCTGGAAAAATTCATTTTATTATTATTAATCTAATATTTATAAATAATAAAAAATATTAATAAATAAAGTTTAAGTATAGTATTTATAGTTACAATTTAAAAATAATAACATTTTTACATTTTCATCCCCTAAACGATTTCGCCGCTCGCTAAATATCTGTCCAGCATGCGAAAAAGGCGTTCGCATGGTACGGAAGATGCCAATGTGCAAAGATTTTCTTGCGCTACTATCGAAACATTTCGATACTTTGTTTTATTCACCTTCCAAATATCTATCAACTTCTCTATTATCTATGCGCAAATGTTAAATATAAAGCGATACGTATGTATAAGTTTTCAATTTAAATATTCTTTTTATTTTTTAATAAAGGTTGAGAGCATTTAGCTCTTCTTTATTTAACTTCCAACTTAAGACTAATTTTAGTTTTACAATTTTATTAATTCTAGACTTATTGATTTTAATGCTTAGCTTGCATTTCCGGCACGAGTTTTGAAATTGGTTATTTAAAAGTGCTGACCTACTGTTTGTTTATTTATTTGCCCAATTGGCGATTTACAATATTTGCGCAAATACAAAAAGAAAAGAATAAAGAATAAACTAAATTTTGCGCGTGATAACTCCTGCGCCTTTAAAAGCGAACGCCCTCGTTCGTCTGAGTAGGGTGCTGGAAAGTTGTTTGGTCCACTCGAGGAGATGGTTGCGGCTGCTCATTTTCTGCAACAGTTACTTCATGTAATGGTATTTTGTCGGATATGTTAGAAATGTATTTGCCGGTTAGCTTTGACTTCCGTGCTGTCGTTAATTTGTATGCCAAGACTGCTATTAGAATCAATGTGGTACTTGAAATTCCAAAATTTGTTACTGATGCTGCTATGCCGTTAATTTTTAGCTTTTCGATGTAATTTGTGTTTTTCAAATGGAGTTCTTTCATCATTTCCAGGCTGAGCATTTCTTCTTCAGCTGTTAGCGAAGCATTCGGTTGCAGTATAGCAGGGAGAGGCTTACTGCCGGAGACTTCATTAGACAAAAATATTTGATTATCTATTGTGATTGTAGAATTGCGATACTGTATGGCGTATGAACCGGTCAAATTAACTTCTTCTTGGTCGATGCGAACTGTGCCGCTGTATTGATTTAAAAGTATGATGCCTGGGAGAATTTCTTCAACTGTGGGGATGTGTTGATTGTTTATCAAGATGCAGGTAGGCGGGTGGCTGTTTAGTAGGTGCGGTATGCAGGAGGAGTTACTGATGTATACAATATTTTTCTTTGTACAAATTTTTATTTCATTATGTTTTTCACAATTCTCTTTCGTGCCGAAAATTTTATTCTTACAAATCAATATTTTTTCATATGGTATCTTGTAAATTTTATTCCCTTTTTTCAATGCTTTTAAGGATTCACATAAATTTTCACCGGAATATCAATTAAATATAAAATCATAGAATTATTAGAGGCTATTTTAGCATTAGCAAATGCGAAAGATTCTTCTACGTTATTAAAGGGAATATTATCTTTATCAAAAACTTCTTTAATTAGGTTCATTTCAAAATTAGAGAATATGTAAGAGTTTATTATGCCAACTTTGGCCCAATGTATTGCGTAATTTATATTTATAATTTCATCTTTTATCAACTGCAATTTTTTGTCATGTTGAATATTTTCCTTACTTTTTAATAGTGCGAATATCTTATTTGAAACTTCTGTAATATTGTTCATTCTTTCACTTAAAAGCTTATTTATTATTATTTGCTTATTATTATTTACTAACGCGTTATTTATATGATTTTCTAATATTTCAATATCTTCATGGTCTGGACTTCCTGCCAGCCATTTCCAAGCAGTTCCGAGTGCATTTACTGATCTTTTATTAACTTTAGGTTTTAATCTATTCAGGAAATTTTGTATTTGTGTTACTTCATTGGATAGGAAGGGGAGTAAAGGATTGTTGGAAATAATTTTGTAACTTATCGTGGTGTTAAGAGCGTCCAAAGTTCTTTGGTATTCGTCTATGTCTATGGTGTGTATAATTTTGTAAGTCCCGGATTGAATTTTCGTCCACCCTGTATTGAAGGTCGCTAGCTGTGAGCTGTCAATGAATTAATTTGTGATACTTGCGGTGGTCTTGAGAGTGCGTCAGCTACGACATTTGTTTTACCAGGTTTATAACTTAGTTCGTAGTTATATTCTTCTAGTATAGCTTTCCATCTCTTCATTTTACTATTGTGATTTCTATTGCTGAGGGCAAAGGTGAGTGGTTGGTGATCTGTAAAAATTTTAACGTTAGCAGAACCGTAAAGGTAATTTCTTAACGAGTTTAGGGACCAAATTATAGCTAACATTTCCTTTTCATTGGCTGCGTAGTGTTCTTCGGCTTTGGAAAGAGTTCTTGATATGAAGGTTATTGGTTTTTTGTTTTGTGAAAGTACAGCTCCAATTGCGTAGTTGGAGGCATCTGTTGTCAGCTGAAATTCTTTAGAATAATCGGGATATGTGAGCATTACATCCTTTCCGGTAAGTGAGCGTTTGAGTTTTTCGAATGAATTCATTGCTTCCTTGCTTAGTGAAATTTTTACTTTTTTAGAAAGGTTTTTGGACTCTCGTCCATCTTCCCCTCTTAAAAGAACGGTTAGTGGTTTTGCGAGTTTCGCATAATCTTTAATAAACCGTCGATAGTAGCCTGAAAGTCCCAAAAATTAGCGAAGATCCTTTAAAGTTTGAGGAATTGGAAAGTTAATAATTGCTTCTACTTTGTTCGGGTTTGTTTTCAGTCCATTTTCAGAGATTATAAAGCCTAGAAATTCAACTTCAGTTTTCAGAAATTCGCATTTATCCAATTGTATTTTCAAGTTTGCTTTTTGTAGTGTGTCAAATATTAATTTAATATTTTCAAAAAGAGTTTTTTCGTCCTTACTAAAAATTATGATGTCGTATATGTAAACGTAGCATCGTATCCCTATATGGTTCCTTAAAATATCGTCAAGAGCCCTTTGAAAGATCCAAGGAGCATTCTTGAGACCGAATGGTAGTCTGGTGAACTCATATTTTCCATTATTTATTGAAAAAGCTGTCTTCTCAATATCAGATTTTTTTAAAGGAATCTGATGGAAGCCACTTTTCAAGTCGAGTACCGAGAAATATCTGTTTTTCCCTAGCTGTGATAGTGCTCCATTTATCTCAGGGATAGGGTATCTGTCCGCTATTGTCACCAAATTTATCTTCCTGTAGTCAATTACCATGCGATATTTTTTTTCTCCGGATGCGTCTAATTTTTTTGGTACTATCCATACAGGTGAATTGTATGGAGATCTTGATGGTCGGATGATACCGTCCCGTAGGTACTCGCCTATTTGTTTTTCAACCTGGTCCTTAAGACACATTGGATACGAGTAAGTTTTAGTGTAGATAGGGCTATTGTTTGTTGTACGGATTACACCTATTACAGTGGTGGCGTAAGTCAGTTTTTCGTCAGGTTCGCTAAAAAGAGGTTTGTTTTCAACTGTCAGTCTTTTTATCACGTCCTTTTGATGTTGAGTCATGTGTTCAGTTCGTATGTCTATTTTGTTTACTGATTGGGAAGTGTGTTGTTTGATTTTAATTTTAACTTTGTTTTGAATTGTCATGTAATCGTGTTTTGTGTGGATGATTGCTTCAAGGTCCTTTAAACTGTCGTTGCCTAGAATGCCGTGGAAAGATTTTAGCGAAGGGAGAAGAAAAAATTTAATCTCCAAATTCGGTATGCCGAACAGATTAACTTTAGTGTGGTGAGTAACTTTAACGTTACCACCAATGGAATTTGCAAAAAAGGGTCTGTCGTTTGGTACAGGTTTGGGTACTATACCGGGTTGTATGTAGTTTTTGTTGGATCCTGTGTCAATAAGAATTTTCAGAATTTTTCCTCTCCTTGTTTTGCACTCAAAATAGGGCAGAGAGGAGCTCGTTATCCTAAAAAATGAACGTCTGAAAGATCGTTAGCGATCTCTTCCTCTATTTGCTGATGATTGAAATTATCTTGTGTTTCTCTGTATTCTTAAATGGATTGGTCAAAGTTATTGTTGCTTTCTTCTATGGCTTGGTCATATGCTTCAATGGGGTATGTCGTAGGGTCAATATGATAATGTCCTTGTATTTGAGGTGGTTTTTGGTCATATGCTTCATTTGGATGAGCTGTAGAATCTATGTTAAAGTTTCTTTGCAATTTATTGGGTCTTGGGAATTGCTGGGAGGGATGTGGTGGGCGTTTTCCCAAAAATTGATTTGGTGCTGGTCGGTTCATATAATTTACTCTGCGCGTTTGGATGCTTCGGTCAACATCCATCGGTTCAGGTTTTGGCAAGGGCTTAGAGGCGAATGGTCGAGGTGGAGCTTGCTGCCATTGCTGGTTAAAAGCTTGTGCCTGTGGTAAAAATTTTGTTGTCGTGGCCATTGTTGTTTAGGCAAGGGCGTGTAATGGTTGGGTTGAGGCCTGTGTCCTTGCATTGGTTGATTCCAGTGAACTAAGTGTGGGTAGAATGTTTGTTGGGAATTCCTGCGTGGAAGTGGAGGTGGAGGTGGTGCGTGATGTGCTTTCCGCGAATTATGGAGAGCAGTATTTGCCCTAAAAGTTTGGTTCTCTAATTTGAGGCATAATTGCAGTGCTTCTGGGAGGTCAGAGGGCTCCCGAATTCCTAGTAGTCTCGGCAAGTCTCCGTTTAGACCCCTTTTGAAAGTATCCAGAGCCTTGTTTCTGTAGGTAGAGATTAATAAGCTTCTGGATTCAGATCCTGCATCCAAACATGAGATTTTGTTTAGGATCAGTGAAATATTAGAGTACACTTTTTGGTAAAATTCCTGAATGGAAAGATTACCTCGGATCAGGGTTCATTTGGTACTCGAGG
Source organism: Clusia tigrina (assembly GCA_920105625.2). Classification (NCBI taxonomy): domain Eukaryota; kingdom Metazoa; phylum Arthropoda; class Insecta; order Diptera; family Clusiidae; genus Clusia; species Clusia tigrina. The sequence goes on from OV050031.1 coordinate 175,058,868, forward strand.
GTACCGAGATCACGCTTGTCTCCATAATGGCTAGTAAGACAACGCGAAATCACGCTCTAATTCAGTGGTGTATTGTATGATTCTAAAACTATGTCGGCTTGACCAACTATTTTATTGCGGATAACGTTCAGTATTCCGTAATATTTGTGTGAACCACGTAAAGGTTCATACATTTGGAGTATTCTGTCCACACTTTTTCTCCATGATCCAAACTCTCCTAGATCACCAGAAAATTCGCGTAGACAGCGAACAACGTCTGGAATTTTATCCATGACGCCGTTAGGCGCTCCTACATTTACCTGCTCATCTACTTCGACAACGTTCCTAGCATTTGCCCTTTCATTTAAAATTCGGTTAACTATTTCTGAAATTTGCCTGTCTACATATTTCTCTGTTTTCGGGAAATAAAGGATTGGGAGGGTTTGCAGGATTTGGTGGGATATTTAGGATCGGGGGTCTCACCAGATTGTTTGGGTTAGCCATTTTTGAATACCAAAATATTTATCGAGAGTTATTAAAAAAAGAATATAAATTTCGGAAGTGCGAGGAAGATACTAATTTAGTTTAAATTTGTAAAAAATTTTTAAATTAAAATTTGCTTAAATGAAAAACTATTCCCTAATTCTATTTTTCATTTTCCAAAAAATTTTCTTTTAAGTTTTTTATAGGTAAGTATTAGCTTTATTCAAATCTCAAAAGTGGGAAAAGAGGAAAAAATGAAATTTAATTTAGGTTTTATCAAAATTAGTTGGCTTGCCTAACAAAAAGTTTCTTAATTCCTAAAATTTCTCTTATATTTTTATTTTATAGTTTGTGATCCCTTCTAGGAAAGAAGACTCTTTTACTCTGGAGGGTCCTATCGGACTCGCAGAGTTGAGTTATGTTATAGGGGGGTTTTTGTTCTTTTGTTACTGGCTGTACAGGCCTTGACTTGTTTTATTATTTTGTTATTTATATTTCACTAATTCTTATAATCAACTTACAAAACTAGGAGTAGCATTGTATTACTCGTCCCACGCTGGCTGCACGGAATGTGCCCTTTTTAGCTGGGTTGGCTTACTTGGGTTCCTGTGGTAGCACCTTGTCTTCGTTGACTGCGTGGCGCTCGGCGAACGGATACAACAGAGTCTTTTTCCCGTACCAGTCGCTATGCCGGCTGCACTCGCGAACGCGGCTGATTAATTCAGACTTAACGTTTTTACTTTCAACGAACGCGACTGGTCCCTGCTCGGACGCCAGTTTTCAATTTAAATATTCTTTTTAAATTTTAAAAAAGGTTGAGAGCATTTAGCTCTTCTTTATTTAACTTCCAACTTATGACTAATTTTAGTTTTACAATTTTATTAATTCTAGACTTATTGATTTTAATGCTTAGCTTGCATTTCCGGCACGAGTTTTGAAATTGGTTATTTAAAAGTGCTGACCTACTGTTTGTTTCTTTATTTGCCCAATTGGCGATTTGGTTATTTAAAAGTGCTGACCTACTGTTTGTTTATTTATTTGCCTAATTGGCGATTTACAATATTTGCGCAAATACAAAAAGAAAAGAATAAAGAATAAACTAAATTTTGCGCGTGATAACTTATATTCAAACTTTACATAAATTGTCACTCTCTCCAACAATGGGATAATTGAACAGCAACAACTACATACATATATACATACATTTACTTAACTAACATGATAAAAATAGTGATTGATACCAAAGTAGTGAAATAACAACTCGCTGTTATTTCACGCTTTTATTAAAAGTAGGGATTTTCAATCACTGTGGATTACAGCTGTCTGTTAAAAATCGCACTTTTCGCTGTTACTTTGCATATTTGATAGCAGTTTGGTTGACTACTTACATACATATGTATATGTATGAACACAATGAAAACAGCGATCGTAGTCACTGTTTAAAATCACGGTGATTGAAAAATAGCAATCACTGGTAACGGCGATACTCAAAAATCACTGGATCGCTCATCACTAGATCCGGGTGACCGGTCAAAAACCAATGGTGAGGAAGCTATAGCTGGTGCAAATTAATTTGCATCACTCCATCTCAGTCTCGCTCGATTTACTGAAGTTCATCGCAGAGGACGATGTGGACGCAGCCCTTGTTCAGGAGCCTTGGCTCGTCAGAGGTAAGGGAAGTGGACTCGGGATGGATGGATATCATCTCTACATTCCACAAACACAAGGTAAGATCAGAACGTGTATAGTGGCCAAAAATGATACTAATATATATCTTCTTACTCCCTACAGCACTGGAGACCTTACAACGGTGGTATGCGAGCACAGGCACAAACCTAGTTTGTTGCTAACGGCCGCCACCACAGATCTTCCGACAATTTATTGCCTACGGTGAGTCACGCGGACTGGGCATAGTGCCCGGCTGTGACGCAAACGGGCACCATGAGCTCTGGGGCAGCACTGATACCACTAGTAGGGGTGAGTCCATTTTTGATTACATTCTCTCCACTAGCCTAACTTTATGTAACAAGGGAATCAGCCAACGTTTGGTTAAAGAGGAAATGATTGACATCACTCTGGCCACTGGATCCAATACCATAAGGGTCGACAACTGGACAGTATCTGATGCCTGTTCTTTTTGGGATCATTGTCGGATACGCTCAGTATAATCCGAGGTGAGTGACCCCACGGCATTTTAGGAACCCAAAAAAACTGACTGATCCAAATTCTCATGACTGGCGACCCAAAAACTTACTTTGATGAAAGTCAAAGTCGTCGAAGGGAATGCTAACATTCTGCGGAACTCTGGAGTCGGTAAATGAGGCATCGAGACTCAGGAAACTACTGTCCAGAACCACGATGGTTCTCGGCAGTGTGAAGTGACGGGATGGCTCACGGACTGGTGTCAGGAGTCCATGGAGGTTTTGATGGAAACGCACATTCCAGGTTGCACGGACTCGCATACCGTTCATACGCAGTCGGTAAATCTTGCAAGTGTTTCTGTGACCGACGTGTCGGATATCGTGAGGGAGGACAAGATTGCGTGGGCGATAGGCTCCTTCGACCCGTATAAGTCCGCGGGTCCTGATGGGGTTATACCGGCTATGCTGCAACATTCTTCTGAGGGCGTGATTCCTCATCTAGTTCACATCTTCACAAGGTGTCTGAAGGATGGGTATGTGCCAAAAAGTTTGAGAGAAGTCAGGGTGGTTTTCATACCAAAAACGGGAAAAATAAATCATTCTACTGACAGGGATTACAGACCAATATGTCTCTCTTCGTTTATTTTTAAAGCACTTGAGACACAAATCGATTTGTATATTAGAAGGGTTACCAATATTCGCACAATGGATACTGCGCTGCACGCATACCGCAAGGGTAGATCAGTGGATAGCGCACTTCATGAAGTGGTGGGTATCATTGAGAGGTCAATGAACTATAAGGAATACACGTTGGTAGGTTTTCTGGATATTGAAGGGGCCTTCAGCAACGTAAACACAGAGGCGATCTGTTATGCCCTGAGAGATCACGGAGTGAAAAAATTCATAGTGACATGGATTAAAACAATTTAATAAGCAGGGTTATTAACGCCACTATGGGGACGGCCTCGGTGAGTAGGAGGACTGCAAGAGGTACCCCGCAGGGGGGAGTACTATCACCTCTGCTATGGCTTCTAGTAGTAAATGAGATTTTAGGAACCTTCAAAGCAAAGAGATCAAAGTTTGTACCTACGCTGATGATGTTGCCATACTAATCCCGCGCATGTTCTTGTCAACGATTAGCGAACTCATGGATCAGCACTGGGCGAGATTTCTGGATGGGGCAACTAAGACGAAGGTAGTTTTGTTCACCAGGAAAACAAAAATCCCTGAGTTCTCTTTGCCAAAGTTAGGTAGGGTAACATTGAATCTCTCTTCAGAAGCAAGATACTTGGGTATCATTCTGGACTCCAAGTTAAATTGGAGAAGGAATATTGAGGAGAGAAGAAGGAAGGCTTTGGTTGCATACTATACCTGTAAAAGGATCTTTGGGAAAAAATGGGGACTGTCACCATACATCGTGTATGGGATGTACACCACAATCATAAGACCAATTTTAACCTACGGGTCCATCGTCTGGTGGAAGGCGTTGGAAAGGAAATGTAATCTAACCCGTATTGAAAAAGTACAAAGACTTGCTAGCCTGAGAATCTCAGGGGCAGTAAGCAGCGCGTCAAGAAGGCTTAAACATATTATTTCACCTCTTACCGCTAGGAGTTTTCATTCAGGGTTGTGTCGCCAAGTGTGCTCTCAGACTGAGGGACTGCAACACGTGGAAATCTGCCAACTATGGACACTGTACAATTTTGAGCGAAATAAGACGGAAGGGTCAAAGGTTAGCTACGGCCGATTTAGAAACGGGTACAGACTACATGCCTTCTACTATGGACTTTACAGCTAGAATTCCAACTCTCTATCCAACCAGGGAAGACTAGGAGTCAGGCTCTGTGACGCGTAATTCTGACATTACCATCTACACTTTCGGCTCAAAGATGGAGGGTGAAACGGGGGCCGGTTCCTTCTCAAAAGACTTGCAGGCAGGACAGTCATATCGGCTGCCTGACGCATGCAGCGTCTTTCAGGCCGAAGTCTATGCAATTGAGAAAGCGGCCGGAATGATACAAAGTTATACAATTCTACCTTCGAATATCACTATCTTTGTGGATAGTCAGGCGGCGCTTAAGGCAATAGAATCCAAGACAGTTAAATCGAAGCTGGTAATGAAATGTGGTACCTCACTACAGAACATTGGACCCCACAAGGTCTCACTTTGCTGGGTTCCCGGACATAGCGATGTAGAAGGGAATGAATTAGGGGACGAGATGGCCAGAAGGGGCTCTGAAATGGACATTAACGAAGCAGATACCTCAATACAAATCCCGAAATGCGAGCTGTTTAGGAACGTAGATGAATTCACTATTGCAGTGACAAATAACTTATGGACTAATCGTGACGACTGTGAAGTTTCAAGGGCCTTATGGCCTAGGTTAGACATTAAGAGAAAGAAGGTTCTCTTAGGGCTCAACAAACCTGCAGTAAGGGTGCTTACGGGGGTCATTACAGGGCATTGTGCTGTCGCACCAATGCTCCAACATTGGCGTATACCGTCGAGCGGGCTATGTAGGAGTTGCCATGATGAAGAAGAGACAGAGTCGATTCATCACTTTTTATGTCAATGTCAGAAACTACAGTTGAAACGACTTCAATGTTTGGGATCGCGCTTCTTCACAAGTTTGACAGAGATAACGAAACTGGATTTATCGGATCTTCTCACTTTCATCTGGAAAACCAAATGGTTTAATAGCGATGGAACTTCCAATGTTTATGGAAATCGAGGGTAAGAACGAGTATGCCTCCTCCTGGCATTTTTGAAGGCAGTCACAATGGACATATATGTCTTCGAGTGGATGTGCGGATACTTTGTATCCGCACACGCCTTCCCAACTTAACCTAACCTAACCTACCCATGCCAGTCAGGTGTTAACAACCTTATTCGCTTTGTAAAAGGCTCAGGTTGGTTCAATCTGGAGGGGGAAGCGTAGCCATGCCTCGCATCCGCAGCTCACAACGGGCCCAACTGGTGGTCTAAGTGGCATCACTGATTTATTTTTTGTTGCTGCTGCCAACCTACCTAATTCAGTAACAGGTGTACCCTATAGAATGTTAATAAATTAGAGATTATACTCAAGGTATAATCATGAATATGCAAATTTTTTAAGTAAATACTAAGTATAAAATGAACTACAGGTGATAGTTCGATTGCTAACTTTGCAATTAGTTATACATACAGAGTTGAATGTTTTTAATTTATAATATTTATAGTTGTATATTCGGATCCAATGTTGCGGCTGGATTGCAGACGATGCATATGTTTGCACCTTCAGTTCATTGAACCTGTATAGAGAATGGAAATCATTATTCTTAATTATATGCCAACTTTATTCCTTATCATTAAATATATTTTATAGACACTGTACACATAGACGTAAAACAAAAATTTTATATTCCACTCATCATTTTTTATAATTTTTCTGATACTCTATCAACAGAATTCAATTAATTAAAATTGCTTAAAACTAACGCATATGTGACAAATTTTTAATAATAAATAAAGAGTAAATTGTTAATACTTCCGACTAATTATTTTAGTTTTACTCAAAATTGGTTTTGGGTTTATAAATACGTAATACTTGTGGAAAAGTTATGTCACAGATTGATACTTCACTTTGTCCTTTTTGGTGAAATCACTGATGTTAATTGATATGAAATATTATAAAAAATACAAATGACTGCAAAGCAGCTGCTATTTTCAGGGATGTTGTAAAAATACGAATAATATGTTCATCATTCTTTTTTATTTTAAAGTTGAGGTATATAGAAACTTAGTGGATTAGATTTGCTGACCTTGAGTACTAACAAATATTCTCAGAATATAATTTTATTGCATTGAATTCCAAGTATTCAGGAATTTTAAATGAAATTAGCAAGACTGATTTACAATTCTGTACACGTACAGCTAAGAGTCCATTTCGGTTCTTCTGGTTCTTCTTTTTCATTTAAAAGCAGCAACGGGTTTTACAATAAAATCACAGCATAATTCCCTGATGCATGCGCGGATTGGGCGAAGCGCGGTGCGACATTGTTGCTGATACGGTAGTAGTTTGCATTGTTACTCTATATAGGCGAAATGCTCAAAAATTAAAAATTGTATAAAGGAAAAATGCAAATCAATGAAATGCGTTTTCACACAGCAAAAAATATATACCTACAAAAGGATATTAAAGGATTTGTGCGATTAATACAAAAAATAAAAACAATTGCCATATTGCCATCACTGGGTGCAGAAACCGGCAGCAGCAGCAATAACAGCAAGAACATCAACAGCCGTAAAAACTATTGGCACAAAATTTAACTACAATGCATCCACAGAGCTTCGACAAAGGATAATTAATTGTTTCTGTTGCCTTTTCGAATCTCTGTGAAAATGTTCTTTGGATGGCACCGTAACCTCAAAAAATATCTATAATATTTTCCTTGTGGCCGTTGCTGAAATATTTTAATCTTTTTTGGGCATGGACTCTTTCACGGATTTATGAAGTCATAAAAGCTCGAGCTGAATTTATTGAAATTCCTCCAATATGAAGGAATATTACTCATTTGGGTTGATTGAACTTTAAGAGTTTTAGAACGCTATTGTTTTGTTTCCGATTGAGCCTAATTATAGTACATCGGAAGGGACCATTTTCAAAATTGTTGTGTGTGTGAGAATAGTTCAAATGTTTTATCGGAGCCTCTGTAGGTAGGAATATATAATTGAAATATTGTTGATCAGAGCCATTTCTTACTATGTTGTTACTTTACAAAATTTTGCAAAAGCATAGCTCTTGATCAGTATGGAAACATTCACTAAAATAGCTCTCTTTCAGTGTGTCCAACTTTTCTTTCCTATTTCCAGATGTTGCAGTTCACTTCACAAATAATCCTACGAACTCGCATCTGTTTGTTTTTTCTTCCATCGACTTAGGCACAAAGAATCATCTGGATCCGATTTAATGCTTTTGTGATAAATAACTACAGATGGAAAATGTGCTATTTGTACAATCTCTGTTTTAAACGGATAAAAATATCCAATTTCCTTCATGTGAATATAAAATTCAATATTATTTATTGGTGTAATAACTTAATAACTTACATTAAGAAATAAGCCCAGCAAACCCAGCAAGTAGCATTTTCTGTCCTTTGAGATTTTCGGTTAATTTCACAATAAACCACAAGAAACGATTTATAACAATTTGAATTCGAAATACACCAGAAGCAGTGACGCAGAAGAGCTGAAGTGTATCGTAAATGGTATCTTATTTGCTACTAAAACTAAGGACATTAAGGACCGTAGTCTAAGTTTATGTTTCAGTAGTATGCGACTAAAAATTGCATTTGTGCCCAAGAATCATAATGCATATCCTTATGAAAAATATTAGTTTCAACAATCAATAATAAACTAGTATTCGTTTCGAAGACTACTTTAATGACCTAACAATATCAATTAAAAGCACACCCAGATTCAATATAAATTAATACACTTTTTTACATCTTTTTAGTGCTAAAGCTACTAAATTTTTCGTTACTGAGGATTTTAATGCCAAGCACAATCACTGAGGTTTCCACCTAGTAAATCCAAAAGGAAAACGGCTGTTATTGACGATATCTTCTCCAGTTTCTATCCTGTGGGACTCCCACGTCTTGCCATCGGGACAGTGGGAAAATCCCAGATCTCATTAACTTTGGAGTCTCTAAATGATTAAACTATATTCATTCTCTCGTGCAGCCATCGGCCGAGCTGTCCTCTGATCATACGCCAACAATAATAACATTTAAATCCTCTCAAAGGGATATTGTAAATAAACACTATTTTACAAACATATAAATTGGCTGAAGTATAAATTGAACATAACCCCGTACCTCAATCTCTCCATACCATTAAAGACAGAACATATTAGACGTTGACATATAAACTTATAACTCGACGAGAATGTACGAGGATCAACAATTGGGGATGCAATATTTCTTTCTATTGTCGATTGGGCAAAAAGACAAGCCGGAAAACGAAAGAAAAGTGTTTACTCCAAGCCTGGATATTTATTCTTTACAGTCACCTCCCAAATATGATATTCCAAATAAGGCAAATATGTCAATTAAAAGAATAGAACTAGTAGCCTTTATTAAGGAAGTGGACATGAAAAGAGCTCTGGGCGTGACTTAATCACAAGTAAGATAAATTAAAAATATGAATATCCATAAGGACTTAAATAATCTAGCGCTATCCCAAGTAATCTTTAATTTTGATACAAACTCTATCTCTAAACTAGAAACGCATCCAAGTATGTTAGAGATAGATCCACACCAAGCTGATGGCATCATCCGATTAAAGTTGCAGTCAGTTCAGTAGTGATATTATTTTCTTATATATAGTATTTTCTTACTGTTATTAATTATTAGTATTGATTATTAATTATTAGTATTGATTATTAATTGTTATATTTTATAAGTTCATTTATATAATATATAACATTCAAAATGAAGTGAAAAAACCAACATAAACCATTTTAGAGCAAGGACTTACCATATGTAGTTGTCGTATTGTTCATATACTCGTATACGATGGAAAAATAATTGTAGACCGCGGAGATTTTAGTTAAAATTTGGTCAACTTTAGGCGGAGAAGTTGACGATAAATTATGATGATGATGACCTTCCCCAGAAATGTATATGTTCCCCATGTTAGGACTGAACATCTACAAAGATAATATGTAAATCTTTATTTTTCGCTTACGATTCGGCAACTTCTACGGAATTACACCAGTGAGCACAGTATACTGCTGTAAGCAATGTATACTGTGAAGTAATACAAGTGAAATTCACCTCCTATTTGAGTAGGTTTATATAATTTAGTGAATCTGATATCTGGAAAAGATAAGCATTACGTTTGACTATAACGAGCAAACCGATTAGAATCCTACCGAGTGTTGAGCTGGTTCGAATAAGAACAAACTTTAATAAAGAACTCAATGCAATAACTTATTTCATTTTTATATAAGCAGTATTCACTATACTGAATAGAAGAGACTGTGCAGATTTCCGAATGCAGATATTTGAGCTCCTTTAACAGACCAATAATTCATGGAATTCCAGTTTTTCCATGTTTATTTTTCATTTCTGAAAAAATTACAAAATTTATTCAAGAATGTAAAAAAAGAGATGTGTAAAGTATGCTATGCAGTTTTAAGCTCTGATCAGAAGCAAATATTTATGCGCTGGAACAACAACAACAAGGCAGCAATGTGCCGGCCACATGGAGCTTAAACCACTGAAGGACTGCTTCAAAAGTTCTGCACCGAACATTCATCAATGCAAATCAAACAATGACCAAAGGCACAAACGAGCACGGTGGCTGATACAATGCAGTACAGACTGCCACCACTGTGGAAAACATGTGAAGAAGTATTTACTCCATTTCTTTATAAGCATACTTTCGAGCTGCCCATTTTTGTTTTTGTAGCTGATGCTGCGCCTAAAGTATGAAATGTTTCATATTTGCTTTCATGTTTTCGGTTTCATTCGAGAATGGGGATTGCCATGCTTTACGAGCATGTGCAAGGAATATCGTTCTCTGAAACAGCGCACAGTAAGAGTACTTGCGGCTTTTATGTAATTCACCGGTTTTGCATATAAAAATTTATTTTGTGTTTTGGTCTTTCGTTTTTTGCTTTTGTTTTAAATATCCTCCACTGAAAGTCTGCACAAACAGGGTCGTTTTATATTTTTATACTGGTATTATCGAAAAGACCTTGAGGCCCCGCTATAAAATGAAATCGATGCATTTTTGGAATATGTATTTTATACAATTTAAGCTGTATCGTAGACAACAAAGCTGGGCATCGTCTGACAAAAGGAAATCAAAGCTATCTGGTTTGTAAATTTGTGCATTAATTCCTTGGTCCAATAGCACTTTATACTGGCAAGTATCAAAGGACAAAAGAGGCTAACATGCGCATATGTTGGTGGGATTCACAAAATTTATGATAATAGTATGAGTATAGCGGAAAGTCCTTCATTTTGGTTTTTCATATACTGTCGAGTCGAAGCTTCAAATTATCCAACGGAAATTAAAATAAATTCAACGCGAATTTTGGTGCATAAATCAGCGCTTATCATAGCCAAAAGCCACCACAAAGACAAACAAGCATTGCATCCTTTCCACGGCTACTGCACTCAAGGGCCATTCCTACAGAGAGCTGTCAGATGCTACTGTCATTGCTGCCACTGTTGTAGCTGCTGTTGCTGTTGTTTGCTTATTACGCGCGATTAAATTCATTAAAGGAAAACAAACAAAAAGCACGCCAACAACCACAATTATAATATCTCTTGCAGGCAGCCATTATGTACTTCGGTGCTGCTGTTTCTGTTGTTGTAAGGATACTATTTCAATAAACTGGTATTTTTCTTTCCCTCTCTTTTTTTATATATTTTATCGTAGCTTAAGCTTACTAATTGTTGGGCTTAAGAATTTATGTCCAGTATAATTCCTCCAACATAGATTAAGTAGCTCCGGCACACTTGCCATCGCACAAATTCCCACACACTTATGCACACAAACGGAACACACAAAATTATTATCTCAATAAAGTAATTATGAAAATTTGTCTTTTTATTTGTAGGCATCTTTCGGTTAAGCATCTCGACTACTTCAACACATTTTCGCCATAATGCCTTTGATTGTGCTGCTAATGTTGAGATTATTCGCAAACTTGTCTTAAGTAGCAGAAAGAACAACAGCGTGGTCTGCTTTGCTGGGCGATAAGAACCTTTGTAAATGGATTTATTTGCTTCGCTTTCAAGAAGTTTTCCTCTCTGTGTCTGTTTCCGTCGGCATATCTTTGCTATTGCACGAAAAGAGGCCGTCAAAATGATTTATATTAATCGCTAATTTGCGCTAAGGACTTATTTCTTAATAGTACAAAAGTTTAATTTACTTTTCGCTGTTTCAATTCAAAGGTACAAAATTTCCACCTTGCAATAGTCTAGGATGACAATTGTTTTTACTCGTAATAATATTATCTTCGAAAAATTTCTTCTTAGTTTATAGACAAGAAACAACTATTAAAATAAGTTTATATTTCTACCTAAAACCGTTAAAATTATTCTATAAATTTTAAGAGTATATGTTTCTAGCTACTTTCAATAAATGCTTTAAATTGAATAAGTATTGCAATATGGCAATTTCCAAAACATTGGGATACGTTTCTAGAGATATGGTTTTTATTAAAATTGTTTGGGATAGCTCTAGAATATTCGAGTCCTTATGGATATTCCTATTTTTAATGTACCAAGGACCCTTGGTAATTTTAGGCAATACTTTTGCATGCGCTAGTTGTAGCTTTTCAACATTATAGGGACATGGATTCGAGTGAGGTGATGTGATGATGATGTCAGCATCAGAATAGTGTGTAGAGAAGGTCGCCCAGTACACTACAATAAGGCACTCCAGCTTGAATAGGGTATTTTACTGAGCTGAAACTTTTGTACTTTAAAACAATTTTTGACACGAGTGATAACTTTTAAGAGTCATGCAAATATTCCGTGGCAGTATGCTGCTTTATAATATATTATATTTCGAATCCTTCATGCCAAACTTTGTGAAATGGTGGTGTAATATTAATGATCACAACTGAGCGAAATTTCATTCATTCGTAAGTCTTTTGAATTTTGCTTAGAATAAGGAATTTGTGCAACTGTGTTATGGTTTTGGTGGAAGCCAAACTTTTAATCTGGAATAACATTTTTGTTCTCTTTTTCGGTTTTTGCCCTCCTTATTATCTATTTTTCATAGAGCTTTTAAAAAATCAATAGTAAGTTTATTGGCCCATAAGAAGCCACATCAGTAGGATCTTTACCGGGTTTGGAAATAATCGATATTTGACGGATTTGCGGTTCTTGGAGAATTGATTCAGTGTATTATGGCATTAGCAATATGGAAGAGATTATTATTACTGCTGCAGGTGGGTATTCTATTATTATCTGATCTTTGATTAAGTCGTGCCCAGGAACGTTTTTCACATCGATTTGCTTCATACCTTTTTATAGTTATTTTTTTGTGATTGCTATACCTGACATATTCTGGATATCACTGGCGGGAGGCAACTGTAAAGCATGAATATTTTTGTATGTTTGTGGTAAACAGTTATTTCAAATAAATGTCTCTCGCATTTGGCATTCAGCATTGTTTTGTGCTCAATCGAGAATTGGAAGACGAATAGTTACCTCGCAATTGTTGGTCTTTGTAGATTTTAAACTGCTTGCTAGATAAAGTAATTAGTTGTTGGGTGGTCAATTTCATTAGGTAGTGCGATAGAAATATTGACCAATATTATTTTAATATTTATAAACTGAAGTGCTTTATTATATTTTATTAATGGTTAACATTTGTTTTTTTCTCAGATGGATGGAGTGATAATCTTAAGTGATTAATGACAAGTGTAGAGAATTTTGATTGCCAGTCGTCTGTTGTTATGATTCTCTCGTTGAACATTATTCTCTCGTTCATTATTTTCTAAATGTACAGAATATCCAACAATGTACACCACTAATGTCGCTTTCCATTCAATGGGCTTTATATACTGGAATTCTTATTCGTAGTTTGTTATTATTCTTATTCGTATGTCGTTATTCCTATATATTCCTTATTCTAACTATGACAATGATACACAAATTTTTTTATTTTGCATATAATGTATACTCGTATACAAAAAGTCAACTATATGAATGATAGATTTGTAAATTTTTGTGTTGTTGTCTTGAAATTGTTAATTGGGAATCCATATATATATATATATATATATATATATATATATATATATATATATATATATATATATATATATATATATATATATATATATATATATATATATATATATATATTTACCGGTATTTTAAATCTTTGTATTGAATGTAACATATATTTTTTGCTACGCACTTCAAAAGAGATGCTTATAGAGTCAACAGCATCTTAGTTTCTTTTATTATGAGCATTGTAAAATTGCACGGATAAAATGTAACTTCAATCTGGAGCTATCACAAAATATCATACACTTGATGCCTCCAGATATCAGCTTTGTTCCGTCCAAGGGGTAACACCTCTGATAAATCAGCCTTTTTCTCCTAAATCCGGATTAAACATGCAACTTGCAGAAGTTTTTTAAGAAAACGTCATCTCTAATTATGTCCCAATTTTCTACATCAATTTTTAGTTTGTGAGTTGGCACGATTAAGACTCAATGTTGATCAAACTTATTCTATCCACCGCTTAGTTAAAGTCTATTAAATCCATAAATTTTTTATGGAGCAAACATTTTTATTTAGTGCATTATTCCTATACTTGAACCTTCCTGAAATTTTTGTAGATAGGTATCTTCAGTGGGAAGTGAATCTAGCTACAGATCCCTAGAATGTACCCAGCAAAGCCTTATATATATGTGCTCCTGTATTTCTTGAAGAGATTGACCGTTTCAAAATTTGTTTCCAGGCTCTTAATACCAACCGGATTATGTAAGAAAATTCAAATGACATCAGTTTAATACGAGTATACAGCTAGGTCAACGTTATTTAGATCGCTATGACTTCTGCTTGAGATATACTAATTTTCTTTGGCATGTAAAGAGATTAAATACATCGTAAAATACATATAAGAATATAATTGCCACAAGCTTCAAAAATTTTATTGTTACACTCATTGGTTTTTGTACATATTTTGCAACCTAATTAACATGGCCAAATACGTTCCAGCATGTTGGATGTCGAATGTGTTTTATCAAACAATTTATTTGTCTACTGATGTTTCACAGTTCTACTACAGTTTTACAGGTTATGTCAAACGACCCATGTTTAATTTTTTATCACGTCATTAAGTGAAGTAAGTAACTTTTCAGATCGGCTTAGTCACTTTTTGGTTGGCATATCAGTTAGTCACACTCAATTCACTCCAATAACACTTTGCCAGATTTATAAATATAAACGAAAAATATTTAAAAACGCAGTTCTACAACTGAAAACGTGGGCCACGAAAAGTAGCAACAAATCGCAGAAAATGACAGCGTCCAAAAGCTCGCACATTCACCAACGAGTTGATTTGCAATAAATTGCAGACAAACTCTCCCACACAAGCTGCACATACGCACATTAATAGACTCTGTGGGGGGCACACCTCCTTTCTGTGTTTCATATTCATAACGACGTAAAGGCGTTTGTTTGCTACTCTTCTTATTTGCATTACTTACGTGCACGTGTAAATTACGCTCATTTCCGTTATAACGGTAAATAAAAGCGTTGGAATCCGCTCTATGAGTTTCCACATGTAAATAATGCAAAAAGGTAAATTGCACGGAAATATGGCGGGGAAATGGAAGAAATTTGTATTTTAATAAAAATACGGCAGCTTAAAAGTGAAAGGACGCGAAAGGGAAATTTAAGATTTATGCTGGCACTTATAAAATTGAATTTGATTTAAAACTATGATAATTGAGACTTGTCCAATTGAACTGGTATATTGATGGGGTTTCTAGCAATATGATTCTGATATTACTTTAGTGCATGAAATTTATTGGTTAAAATTAGAGGGTTTTCGACTTACACTCCAAATAAAAGTTGAATGCTTAGTCTTTATTACTGATCTGGAATAAACTCGCATGTTTCCTTATTTTCTGGTATGTAATGAGAAGCGTCAAATTTGGAAGAAATCAATTCTTCTTGTTGAAGTTGTCATCCTACTTAAAATTAATCTATCTTTATTTGAGAATCACAGAAGTTTGGTCTTTGGAGTTATTGATTCGGAAAGTTCAACGACCTCCCTAGAAAGGACTATTTCAATACTTTAAAGCATATTGACCTTCCCCTTGTCACTAACACAAACAAAACATTTCGGAAGAACACACATGTGACAAGAACGAGAGGGTTCTTAATGGGGAAACAGGTTTAACATTATTTTACCATCTATAGAATATGGCAGAATGGGTCCCACTATGATATTATCCACTAAATTCTCTGTTTGGAATCTGGATTTAATTTGGATGAAACCCTTTTATTTGGGTACTTGGCACTTGTTCCCGATTCTGGCTTCATGAATATCAGACAATTTTCAAAGCAGTTGAAACATTTTCAATATATTGTATTATTTAAGTCCGAGAATTTATTTTTAACAAACCGCAAATGAATATATGCATTTCGTTTTCAGTCATTTAGCAGCACGTGTGCGTTTTAACCTGACCACACAATATTGCCACGAAATATTTTCCGTGCAACCCTCAACATTCTCCAATCCCACAAACTTTCTTAAAAAACTCTTCTAGTGAAACACTGGTAAATAAACTTTGTTTTGACTTTTATTTTATGAGGCAAAAGGGGCTGTGAAGCTTTCATTGGCTTTGTGAAGAAGTTGTTGCAATTGTTGTGGGACCATTTAACATTTTTCATCAACCTCATGGGGTTGAAATAATAATAATAAAAAAAAACACAACAACGGCAAAAACACAAAAAAAAGAAGAACAGCATACAACTTTCTCTAATGTTAGCAAATGTGTGCGGAGCAGAAAAATTTCTTAATTTGATTTCTCCTATGCCATAGGGAAACAACCTTAAAATAAAAGGCTTGCAAAGTTTTAATAAAGTTTTTATATCTACCTTAAAAATAATAGACGCAATTTGTTTCCCATAACTTTTGGTGGTATATGGGTAGAGCCTGCTTGCAGGAGCGCTGAATAATTTAGAAAAGAAACATTATACCACTGCCAAAGTCTTTGGCAACAGTAAAATGTTTACTTAAGTAAATTTCACTGTTTAAATAATGCAAAACTTTGTGCTACGGAGGCAACTCGGGCGTAAGATCAACTTTGTGCAGCTGAAGTCTGTTTTCTTTTACTTATGTCAGCATTAAAAGTGTTTTCCTCGAAATAAATGGCTTCAACTATGTTCTCAATAATTCCATATAATTGCTTTCCCAATTATATGTGCGGCTCAGGTAAACGTTTATTTCAAGGTTCGATATAAAGCTCTGGCTCGTTTGACTTGCTGAAAATGTAAAACTGCTCAATTGAAATGATGAACTGTTGGAGGTTGGGTTGTAGGGTATTCCGAAAAATGATTATAGAAGTCAACTTGCAAGAGTAGGCACCGTTCAATACTACAGGCTAAATCCGAACAATTTAAACACTAAGGGTACCTTAGTATAGTTTCTTATTATGATTGACATGCCAATCTATACATAACATAATTTCTATCGGTTAAACTTCTAAAACCCGTATTTCAATAATAAAAAAAATATCTTCTATCTATCGGGCATATGTATAAATCTGTTCTGTTTGGATTCAGTGTCTAATTACAAATTATAATCGATCGTTTTTAGCCTTATTAACATTGCCGTTCAACTTGTCGAACTCTTATAGTAGTATTGTCGTCAAATAGTTTAAAGCAATTGTTGACTTATGGAACATACAATTAAGCAAAAATGTTTCATAAGGAGTCAACACAATTCGAACATGATTGACTGAAGTCTACTATATACATACAATTATTTGCAATTCACATGCTGGTGGCAGCATTCAGTCTGACTTATAATAAAATTAAGTCGTAGCTCAAATTAGGTCAATTGTGATTGTCATCGGACTGTGATCATCAGATTATTTTTTAGAACTACATATCACATTGGATTAAAATGAAAAGAATGGCGTAAGATTTCATTCGACGATTGCACCCCCTACTGTCTATTTATATCACAATTTGGCGAGAATATGATTTCGAAAAATGGAATTGGAATTGGCCTCCAAGATCGGCAATTCATCACATAATTATTAGTTCTTATCGGGCTGTGGTGGCCACATACATAAGTGAAAGCATCTTCAAATATTAACACAATAATTTGGTAACACAAAGAAGTTTTATTGCGTTCTTTTTTTCAATTGGAAATTCACACACCCCAAATTTTTTTTTTCTTTTTTGTTTGTTTGTTTGTTGAAAGTTTTCATTCTTATTTTAAAAATATTCAGAGGAACACATAAAGAGATGAAGCAGAATACCTCAGAACCTTGTTGTTCAAATTAACTATATAACTTATTTTTTAAGCAACATTGAAAGGATTAAAATAATAAAATTAAAATCATAGTAAATGGGAGCAAGTGTTTTCTGCACATTTTATGCCGCTAAACATGACCGATCATGTTCAATTAATAAACTGAACTTCCATAAAAAGGTTATAGACTTCTTGTGTGAGTTTTTCACAAACGGAGTGTGAAATACCTTTAATTGCAAGATTTGTTCTCATGGGTTCAAATTCCCATAGATTTATTGCTGTTCAGTTTTCTGTTCTCTTCTGCTTATGTCAATTTTATTTCAGTGCGAAGATTAAAATATATGCTATCTATAGAACCGAACACTAGGCAGGACTACAGATAGTAAGAATGCCATTAATAGGTGCAGAAAAATTCCGAAGCCGGAAATCCTCCAATAGGACTTCGGCATATTCGTCCATCCTGTATTAACCCGATTTGACCCCTGCGACTTTTATCCTCTTTTTAATCAAAAAGGCCAGTCCTGGTAGGAAAAATATTCAAAGCTGAATCAGATCCGTATGTGAGAAATATTAAGCGAATTGTATCGTACCATAAGGAGACTATATTCTCAAATTAACCTAAAGTAATCCGAAATGTGCTTTTATATTATCTTTTGCGCTTATTGTTAGCCTTCGTATAATATAAATATTATAATTCCTATAATAGCCCTCGAATAGAATATGCATTCAAATATTATAAATTTAAAAATTCTTCAAAAAGTGAAACCCCGAGAGACAATTATTTTCTTACCTAAATCACAGGGTCAAATAAAAAGAAAGATTATATTTCAATTTACTTATTTGAATAATTATTTTCAGTTCCAATTTAAAAAAAAAACTGCATGAAAATTGTGTTTGAAGTCTTTCAGAAGTTGATACAATTGCAATTACTATAAATGACGAACTGTCAGTGTCTAAAGAGTTAATCGTATTGTGTTGCAAACGCTATAAATTTATAGTTCAAAGTATTAAAAACTCAGGTTCACTCAGATTTAAAAAAAACGCCACAAACGAGTATGTATTCTTCCTCTTCATATTTTCGTTTGAAGTCTTGATCATTGTTGAAGGTCGAAATACGAACATTTTTGTTTATACGATATTGGTAATATTGAGCATATCATTTGGCATCGTTAGTAAGCAAGCTATAGAGTTAACGCCGTGACATTGTGACCCAATTTTAATTAGTTTTTTTAAAATAATAATTACAAATCTTTTGATTCGTGCAAGTGAAAAACGCGAATTTTGACTCGGTGCATCATATCTATTCCTTCAACTTATGTACATTGTTTGTGCTTTCCACAAATTCTCCCGGGTTGCAACATTGTCTCCATATATATGAAAAGTTACTGCGCGAGTTTTTTCATTTGCACTATAATGAATGATTTAAATAGATGTTCCATGAAGTGTCGAAATTGGAAATATGAAACTGGTTACAAAATGAGACATTAATTTAAATTTGTATTGCACTCACGGGGTCTCCTTCATATGCAAACGCCTTTGCCAAAGATTTGTTGCTTGTCCATATAAAACTGAAAACAATTTGCAAACAATTCACATTCTCGAACAAAGCATCCGTTCCTCTCAACCCTTCCACTAAAACTTCCTGAAATGTGCTCCTACGGAATATGGAGATGCGTAGCGGATTTGCAAGCGCACGCACACCATTTTGACTCAACGAGCGCTGTATGCATGCATGTCAATGGTTTTGATGAATTGACAAGTTATACTATTTGTCAGCAATCAATGTGTTGGCAATATTTCTGCTGTTGTTGCATTTTTCTGCGTTGCATTTGCTGCATATACCATAGCTATCGCTGTGCATGGCAATGCAGTGTAATGTTGCCCCCTTCTTTTTGCTACTCTGCGTGCGTTTCGTTCTTAGCCGTGGCTGCTGCAGTATGGAATGGATTTTTTTCTCCTTGGATTTCTTGACAGCACTTCCGAGTGTTATATTGGCTTGTGTCAGCGCTTTCGCTTAGGTTCCTTGTATACAAGTTCATGTTCAAATGCCAAAGGAACAGTGGCTTTGTCTTAGATTGTACACTTGCAATGTTTTATTTTTAAATTCAATTTAAGCGCAATTGCAGCAGTGGAATTGCTTGTCACTACATACAAAGTAGCTGCAAAATATTGCTTCTTTGTGAGAAATGAAAAATTGTTGTCAAAATTGAACACTCATATCGACCATTAGGCGTCGCCTGCACTGAGTCCCCTCAAGGCTGCACTAGACGACTTGTTAGGAAACAGGATATTAATGTAATGCAAGCGTCACAACAAAAAAAAACATTGTGGAAACGGAAATGTGCGGATATTCACAATGCAGACACAAACTTAACACATTTTCACAATCGGAAGGCCTCAGAAAGGCAGCAGAACGTGTGTGGCAGGCGAAATAAATGCACTGCACAAAAGTCTCTTTCTTTTGTCACATTTTTGTATAGTTTTGTGAAAGCCTCAGCAGCTGTGTATATGTAGTCGGTAATAAATGGATAGAGTACAAAGGAATATTAAAATTATATGTTTATATTAGTTTGGTTAAATAAAATTATTTAAACTCTAAAGAAACGGCAAACCCACTATTGGCATAAACTGCGTATTTCAAAACTTTGGCAACTCGCACACTATCTCCCTCTCTCTTTCTTTTAATTGCATGCATGTTTATGATTAAATATAATAAATAAATTATAAAAAAATAAATTGTTATACCTTTGATTCGAGTGGATTAATTAATATATTTATAGGATTTTACTGCTTAAAAAAATGACACTGATAATGTTTACTTACCTCCAGCTATTTTTAAACGTAGTGGAACCGTGCCGCATGAACCACAAAAGATTTACAACCATTGAATTTCGTTACATTCGCAACGAGATCTACTCACAGTAATCGTTACATACAATTTGTTTGTCCAAATTTGTACAAATAACCACATACATAGTGCTCAGAATGCCGATTCAGTATTTAAATCGTTTATAATATTTTATTTAAAAAACTAACAATAATATTTAAAGCCAAACTGACTTTTCAAGCTATTGGTGCAAATCTATAAAGAAAATATTTTACTGCGAAATGATTTTAGATTCAGGTGAAGTAGCTGGCTTTGAATACTTATCAAATGCCAATACTTATTTTGTTGCAGAGGCAAATGTAACTATTCTTAGATAGATTCTTAGAGCCACTAATTTAAGAATGCCTACGGATTCATTCCATCAAATTTATTTTAACAAATACACCAATGTGTGAGGAAGATAGTCTTATTATTATTCTATTGTGGCTACTTAACAGATTGTGTCAAGTACAAATGTCGGTCAAAAGTTTTGTTGAGGTATCTAACGCTTCTGAAATATCAAATCATTTATGTCAGAAATGTAAACAGCTCCGTTTTTATAAATATTTAGGGTCCGAAAAATATGGTTTTCGATATGAATGAAATCTAAGTGGTGTTATATGTCATTTTCATAAGGATTCACTGTAACACTTTTATAAAGTAGTTAATAAAATCACATTAATCCTGAAGAATGAATAAGTAAGACATGACGCCTTTTAAATACACCAAATAAATCATATAATGTTAATAGCTGTAACATTTAGAAACACGCACAAAAAAAAAACCTGAACGGAGTGATGCAGGAAAATTTAATTATTGCGAAATAACCTTTGGATGCCTTTGATATCAGAACACCAACTGCCAAGGAAACTAGTTTTTTACATTTTCTGTACTCCCATGCAACACTTTCTATGCATGCAGCGTCAGCTTTCAAAGGCGTGATTGTGTGCTGAATGCATAAATGCACACAATGCGCCGGCTGCAGACTTTCCACTTAATCCTGTCGCATTGCAGTGTAAGTGGCTGTCATTTGGTTGTAAGCAGCTAAGAAAGTGATTTTCAATTTGTTGCCATTGTTGCAGCACGACACTACACAACAAAACATCATCAGCCATTGCCATTGCAGCTCACGCAGCAGTTGCAAGGTAAAATTCGTTTGCCCTATTGTGGCTGCTGTTGCAATGGCTGTGGTAGTTCTTGTTCCTATTCTTCGAATAGTTTCACGCTGTCGGTGACAAGCTTTAGCAATTTATCAGTTTAGGAAATTTAAGAGTTTTTCTAAGTATTTGAACAATTTAAAAAAATTTGAACATATTTAAACCCACAAATGAAAAAACATGAACGAGATCATAATTTATTAAATAAATTAAAATACAATATTTAATTTTATTAATAGGCAAATACGGCAAAGTTCGCTTTGAACTCACTTAGATTTGATCAGTAGATTTAATAGTCATAAAAATTTGGTTAATTAAATCCTAACAACTGTGAAAATGTCCTGCAGCAAAATAATACTCGCCCATCAGCGCTCAATAATTAAATAACATTTAAGCAATTAATCATTAATTATTTCGACATCTTGGAGAAAAACACGAGAACGACGATGGGAGTGAGAACGGCTGAAGGTGTTTGCCAAGAAAACCAATTACTTAAATTCGCAATGGGAGATACTGCGATGTATTACGTTACCCACAGCTACAAAAATAACGCACAATAAAAGCAAAAACCATCTACGGCAATATTTATCGTCATCGAACAAGCACCAAAGCAAAATACAAAAAAAAAAAACGAAGCAACGAGCAACGAAAAAACTCTGTATACGGGAGCTTATGTTAAGCATATATTCAGTGTGTAGAAGTGTAGGTGGAGAAAAACAAAAAACAAACTATAAGTTGGCTAGTTGCAACCATAACCACACCGCACCGCATTTGTTCGCAGTAAACCTTAAGTATTGCCACTTGTAATGCCACGAGCAAAAGAAAACAACGAATAAATAAATCAGAGCATGTGTTAATTATCCTCGAACCACAGCCATTTAATTCCTATGAGAGCTGAATTGTTTTTTCTGCATGTTCATCTGCAAAGAATCAAGAATATCCTAACAATGTGTTAGCAACCATTGATGCGAAACTGAAGCCGCCCTGGCAGCGACAATAACAAAACTGAATAGAAAACCATTAAGCGTTTTTGTATACTTTTATTTAACGCGCTACACAATTTAAGATATAAAAGAAAAAATAAAAATCTAGTGAATAAACAGAAGAGGGAAAAAGTACATTCGTCGCGGAAAGTGGGGTAGCACGATCTGAAAGTCCAACAAGTCGATGAACCATTGTCACAGAACAATACAGAATGGCTTATTAAGCTTCCATTCCCTCCCATTTTCCTTCCACATTTCCAGTTATAATGCACCTCATGATCAATGCTGGTAGTCATTGCGTTTTCCCATCCCTACTGAATATAGCGAACAATTGGCTTGATTGAGTGCGGTCAATGGTCGATTTGTTAAACATACAAACGGAATTACCACATTTTTCCCTTTATTTTATTTTCTCTTGTAATTTTTGTTGTTGCTGCCGCTAGTTGCATGCATATCATTGAAATCTATACATGTAGTTGGATATGTGAGTGCATAGCAAGAGGAAACACACTTGAACGCCAATTGCCCAAGCTGACCAGAGAAGGAGCGAACTTTCGAGCACATGCTCTTCCTCACGTATCTTAGTAGTAAATGCTTTATTTCTTTTGAATTACTTCAGTTGGACGCCAAGAAGTATGCAAGAAAAATTCTTCATGCTATGCAGAAGCATTGTGGAAGTTCCAGTGTATAGCAGGACAACAAAATGCATGTGCTTATAAGTTGAGAACAGGCCAATAATAATACCCAGCTGGAAATTCAGAAGACAGTGTAATGGCCGTTTATTTTTCGGTACAGCTTTTATGTGTGTCTTCAATGGTGACAATTCACACTCCTGTATCCATATTAACTATTTCCAATATATAAGAGGACGGGTGAAGAAATATTTGACAATCTATGTGATCTACATTCGATATCTAATAAAATTTACTTTAACCCTTTATAGTAGATGGGTGTTTGGATGACCCGCTAAAAATTGTAGGATTAAGGAAATACAAGCTCTCCAACATGGAAGTAAGCTATTGCTTTTTGCACGGAAAATTTAACAAGGTCATGAAAAACTTACGATACTGTTAAAAATAGTAAAACTTTGGAATGGTGCCTCAGAAAAGTGAAGTTTTCCTAGTCCGGCGACAGATTAATTACAAACTGGGCAGCACGTTCCAATGGAAATGTAAGAAATAATTGTTTGTGCGACAGGAATATCGTTCTCACTACCGTAAACTTGCAGTATTTGGTAATATCAGACAGGCCAAATTGAATGATACCAATGGAATGTGCTTTTGTTTACAATATAATTGTAGTATAACGTCAGTCAACAATATTTTGGTGTTTTGCGTTCTGTATACATACGAGTATATCATTTTAAAACAATAAATTTTCAGATACCATTTGTTCAAAATTACTAATCGCCGCTTCTAACTAATATCGCCAACAACCATATTCTGATAACATATGAATTATTATTTATAATTTCTGAAAATAACTTCAAATTATTTAATATAGGGCAGCTCAACCATCCAATTCTTTATTTTGTTAATTCATAAAACTTTTGAAAGGCTTTTGATTCAAAGGTAGTTAAAGAAGTAGAAATACATAAATTTGAAATAAATTGTGGTCAAGTGACAGGACTTTGTAATAAAATTCATCTTAACAACATTTAAATTTTGGGAATTTGCGAAAAATCATATATTTTTTCGCGAATTCGGGATTTTTATATTTCCTACTGTCAGCTTAAATATTATAAAGACACATGTATGCACTCATACACGAATATATCAGAATAAACAAGAGTGCAAATTTAAGAAAAAACAAAAAATTCAAAAAAAATTATTATTATTATTATTATTATTAATATTACATGATAATTAAAATTATAATGTAATAAAAAAGGAGCACGAGCTACAAAGGCTATCAGCTCTCTGGTTAACTATACTTAAACTAGGATTAGATAAAATACATTGTTATAAAAATGAAAATTTGAATATTATATAGATTGAATAATGTTAGCTAATTTTATATAATGGTAAATTTTGTTCATATAATCTGGAAATGGGGTTATTAAAAGTTCTGTAGGCACTTGGTTTCCAAAAATATGTTGCCGGTTGTAGTTGAAGAAGCAGCAAGTATTGAGTAGGTGCCTTATTGATACAGTATCCCTATTGCAAAATTTACAGATAGGAGCGGCAGTCCCGTTGAGTTGTGGTCACTACTTAAATTACAGGTCATACGGAAACGAACTCCAAATGGATGCTTAGGTCCAACTATCAAACTTCATTGACCAACAAACAACGTGTAGTTAATTAGGCAAAAAGTAACAGTACGAATTGTGGTTGGGAAATGAAAAGCGGAATATCAAAATAAAAAGGAAAATAACAAAAACAACAGAAACTAAAACAATAACACCTGTAGTATTGAAGGACTTACAAGGTTGTTTAGATGTACATCGTACGAGTCAGGACTCTGGCATTTTTTCAGAAGAGTTTTAAAATAATGGTATCTCAGTTTACGAAATATGCTGAACTAGTTTGTTGTGGTCATGCCAAAAATAATCCACAGAGGCATTTGTTTGGAAATTCAGCATAGAATTTCCTTCGGATCTAGCAATGGTTTCATTCCTATGTCTATGGTTGGCCAGTGCTATAATTTTCCCAGTGCCATCTCAACTTTGAATATTTGCAATGTACTCGTATTTAAACAGACACATTTTTCCTTCTGGAAATAATTTATGTGCTTATATATAGGAAATTACATATTTCACTGTGTTTCTTATTTATTTAATGCTTTCAGTGATGTGTTCTACATTGCAAATACAAATTAATGAGCAGTATTCAACATATGACAACCAAATCCAAAACAATCTGCAACACTTTGGTGTCTGCTGAGTTTTGCAATTGAGAGTTATTATTTAATAAATTTGTTTGTGTTTGTTTTTCCGATCATTGTCATTGAAATTATTTAATTTTAAATAATGTTGATTATTGAAATTTGAGTAATTTTATTAACGGCAAGTTGAGAATATCTGCCAAAAGATTTCATAAATAAACGAAACCAATCTCGAAAGTATAATTGAATCCACTTAATAGTGCAGGGATAAACTTTTGTGTACAGTATTTAGTTGAATTTAAATTGAAACAAATATTTTTTCTTATATTCGTGAATTGCAAATAAAATTTTTAAGTAAAATGTAATTTGCTTGAGCGACTTATGGTTTTGTAACGTGGTCCATTAAAACTTGAGATTTTTAAAACGTTTTATAAGAAGTATTTCGATTTATGTGTTAGAATATTTTCCACAATTCCGTTTTTGTGTTCTGTTAATGGATTGAAAATGAAGATATAGAAGATGATCTGGATAGAGAATTAGAAGATGACAGTGTAACTGTTTCGGCTGCAGAAATATTTCTCCAAATCATATTGATCCTGAAGAAGGAACACAATAGAGAAACAACATAGCAAGTATAGTTTATAAATAATTATATCACAGCTTTATTATAATTGTTTCTGTTTTTGTACTTGTTCGATTAATGCCTATAAAATAAAAAAATATTTATTCTTAATTGTAATTCTAAAAAATGATAAATTAATTTTTAAGTGAAAACAAACCATAATAAAATATTTAAAAAAATTTGAATTTTAAACTATTAGTTGCATAAAAAGGCACAGTTAACATCGATAATAGGACTATATAGTTTTCTTTATAATTTATTAATACATTCCTTCAAAATATTGTTTCGTTCTTGCATAATTTTATTGCTTTGCTCTATGTTGCTATTTTATTTTTAAATTGCTGTTATATACATATTGTTTTGTTCATTTTTGTTTTCTGTTCTTGCATTACGCTTCCATGTAGTCTCGAAATTAATGGTATTTTCAGAGAAATTTGATTCATCTGCAGAAAAGTTGAAAATGTCGTTTGAACAAGTTGCATTAGCTGAAGCTTTTGATGAAATTGTTGAAGAAGATTGTTCTATGGACAACTGACGTGGTATACGTACCAGTGAAGGTGATGACGAATGTGTTGAAGATAAGGTTGGTGTAGGAATAGATGAAGTCGGTAAAAACGATCTTGATCATCTCAATAAATTTCCTCAAAAATTTCAAAATATTCCCACTTTATTCTTCCTCTACCTGTAGAACTGTATCTATTGTTGTCTTTAATTCTGCTGTGTTTTTTTTTTAATTGCGCCACTTTCGATCAACAGTTTCTTCCGTTGTATCGTAGCATTTTTCATACTAGCAGCTATTTCTTGCCAAAGAGTTCTCTTAGGTGGTCTTAGGATCCCTAAACTTATCTTTTCTTTCCAAGTAAAGATTTAGCAGCAATTTAATATTTTTATCTATCCAATTGTGTAGTTTCACATGTAACTATTTTAAAAATGAAATGAAATCAATTAAGAAATATATTCAACCGCTTTATCTTTGTTAATTTATTACTCGTTTCGGTTGGTGTGTTTGTGCATCATTACGGCTGATCTCCAAGTCAAGTGGTTCTCTTTGACGTAGCTCTCCTAAAATTTAGTATCTAAAATTCATAGAAGAAATAATTACTGTAACAGGCTTTCATATCGGTAAAATTAGACCGGAAGTAAAAAAGGCACTACTCGCAAGCTTAACTTCCAAATTATTTCACTTACCTTCTTTTAATTTATTATGCACCACCATGGAATCTAAAATGGTGTATTCCATATTACCGATTATATATTTCAATTCAAAAAAATCCATTTTTTTTAATCAGCAGCAAACAATGTCGTAATTTGCTTTAAAGATTTTTCACTTAATGCATACTAGAAAAGCCAGTTAGATAGAAGAAGTTTAAGTTTCGATTCTCGTTCTACTGTGATACATAAACTAAACAGCAGTTCTACAAACAGCTGTATTAAGTGTTGAGTAAGGTAGCGAAGAAGACTTCCTCTCAAAGAAATTGCGTCCGCTCAGTCAGCTGATTGCAAAATATTCGGAGAATTCTGATCGGTTGGATATCCGATGGGATGCCAGAATGCAGCCAATGAATGAGACATTAATAATAAATTAATATATTTAAAAATTGGTATGTATACATTTCACTCTAAATAGTTTATATAACAGATTCAGCTTTCTTCATCTGTCTGCATGAACTTCTTTTTATACTAAGAAGAAAATATTTCCGATTTCTATTTGTTGTGTTTACATGAATCGGATATTAGATTAAAAATAACTACTTATTTCTAGTGGGAGTTATTTAAAAAATCTGTATATATAATATATATATATATATATATATATATATATATATATATATATATATATATATATATATATATATATATATATATATATATATAGTGCACTCGCGGTAACGTGAACTAATTAAAACCAAGAGAGTTCACGTTAGCGAACGTTGAACCTCAGAACAAAAAATAGCCTTAAATTACTTTATTCAGGAGTTTAACACGTTCTAGAGTGATAGTTTTTTAATTATAGTCATTAGTAATATTAAAAACTTAAATTATAAATTCAATTTCATCAAAAAATTAAAAAAAGAGATCGTAAAAATATCAGTGGGTATGGAATTATAAAGCAATTTAAATTAGTAATAAAAATTCACAACAAAAAGCAAAAACAGATCACAAAAATATCAATAGGTATGAAATTAAAGAGCAAACATAATTCCAAATCAAATTTATCCATTAAAGAAGTCCGTAATCTTTTTCTGCTGCTTTTTCTTCTCAAGTAGTTGGAATACTGCTTTCTCCCTTAAGCGCCTGAGTGCTTTCATGTCACTTTGGTCCACCATTGCCTCTCCTGCCCATTGCAAGCCCTTGTCAAAGATTTCAATTGCCTCACTTGCGGTAATTTTCTTTACAGGATTATCAGCAATGCAATCATCGTCATCACTTTCTTTGTTTTGATCAATTTCAATGATTTCGCTGGAGTTATCTTCACAATGGTCGTTATTCCA
This sequence comes from Clusia tigrina, assembly GCA_920105625.2. Classification (NCBI taxonomy): domain Eukaryota; kingdom Metazoa; phylum Arthropoda; class Insecta; order Diptera; family Clusiidae; genus Clusia; species Clusia tigrina. The sequence goes on from OV050031.1 coordinate 175,087,427, forward strand.
CTCTTGAACAATTGGCAATGTAAACTCAACCTAGAACAGAGTTAGAAAAACAATTTTAATTATGATTTTACAGTGTTTCCTGAAATGCCTACCTGAGGACTCAAATCCTGAAGGAGATCCATTGAAATTCTCATTAAAGAGTTTATTTCTCCATTCCATTTCTCTTTCAAGGTACTTAAGGGAATGTTCCATTCAGGGTCCTCCTGGATTTCCGTTAAAGTCAAAACATTATTCCAGCAATTGGCAAGAGATGTTGTGCTGACCCGATCCCATGAGACAGATAAAAGAGTTACAGCATCTTTCAATGTTACATTACGCATTGATTCTAACAGATCTGAATTTTTTGCCGATATTGAAGCGAATAAACTGTTTCTGTAATGTTTGTTATTTTAATAGCATTTTGGTCCATCGGTTGAATGAGAGGAGTGACATTCGGTGGCATAAACATGGCAATTATATTTCCATCATCTGTTTTTAACTCTGTTTCGCTTGGATGAGAGGGAGCGTTGTCAAGAAGAAGTAGTGCCTTCATTGGTAAGTTGTTCTTCTTTAGAAACAGTTTTACCTGTTTAAAGTTAGAATGTTTTATAAGTTTTTTAAATCAAAGAAAAAATTGTCTACCTGTTGCACAAATGAATGATGAAACCAATGCTTAAAAATGGCAGACGTCATCCAGGCTGATTTGGAGTTCTGGTAATCCGTAGGACAATTGAAGTTTTTAAAACTGCGTGGATTTTTTGCCTTACCGATCACCAATAGTTTTAGTTTATGCGCTCCAGATGCATTTGCACAACACAGGAACGTTATACGCTGTTTTTCTGTCTTTGCACCAGGAGCTGTTTTCTCCTGCGATGACACGTACGTCCTAGCTGGCAAAAGCTTCCAAAATAAACCTGACTCATCAGCATTATATATTTGATCCTTGCATAAGTCCATTTCCTTAATTTTTTCTTTTAGTTTTTGCTTAAATGGATCTACTAATTGAGGCTGTGACGAGAGTTTTTCTCCAGTTATTTTCAGCAAGCGAACTCCGTATCTTTTCTTAAATCGCTGAAGCCAACCGTCACTAGCATTAAACCTGGTTTCGCTTTCTTTTAGTTGGGAATGTAATTCCTTTGCCTTTTCTTTGATCATTAATCCACTTATACGCCAATTCCTGTTACGCATACGGATGAACCAATGATATAGACTTTTTTCCATAGCAGCAAATTCTGACGTCTTAAGAGTTTGTCTCTTCCCCGGTCCTTGGTATGTGTTATTTACACATGTCAAAATCGATTCTTTTTTTTTTTGATACTGCAGATTGTTGACTTAGCGACATTGTATTTTTTTGCCAAGCTGGTTACACTTGTTCCATTTTTTAAACTGTCTAAAATGTCTGCTTTGTCTTTTAATTGCAAACAAATTGTTTTTTTAACACTCATGTCGATAAAATCACCACACCGCGCAAGAAGAAAACGTTAAATGAACTAAGACGAAGTCATACATTAAGAATTTGTAGATCATAGACACACATATTTCAATGTACGGGGACTCCCCGAACATTTAATATCAAATTTCATGTATTGCAGTGTTGTTGTTGTTTTGCTCGCAACCTTACGTGGGATCTCACATGGAATGAGACCATGACAAGTCATTTACTCTTATAGCTGGTATAGACACTAAACCGGTTTGACAAACAGGGTGAGTGTATTAGTGAGATTTATACGTCGGTTGTGGTTGGATGAGTTTAACGGACCCTGTTGAAAGGGGATTCCCCAGACATTTAAAAGAAATTGTCATAGATTTCAGTGTTGCCTAACACTTTATGGCAAGAAATGCAGTGAAAAAAATTTGTTCATGTTATAGAGCTTTCAAGTTTGTTCACGTTAGGCGGTGTTCACGTTACCGCGAGTGCACTATATATATATATATATATATATATATATATATATATATATATATATATATATATATATATATATATATATATATATATATATATATATATATATATGTATATATAGATATATATTTATATATATATATATATATATATATATATATATATATATATATATATATATATATATATATATATATATGTAGAATAAGCTTAAAATAAAATGCAAAAAAGGTTGCGCAACGGACGTATGCAACCTTGAGCGGGTGCATGAATTCATTGACCTATTGTGCAACTATAGAATTTGATATATACAAAGAAGTTGAGATGAAAATTTTTCTAGTCTTTTGACGTTCTTGACTCTAATATGAAGAACGGATTTATTCTTTATTCGGAAAAATTTTGTAAATTTAGAAAACTTGTCAATACAAGTAAAAAAATTTTACCCATTTACCTCTATAATATCTATATGAAGGATTTCGGTTGGATATATTGGTATTGGAGTGGGCTGTAGTTCTGGCTTTTGAGGGTTTCTGTCATATTTGCTTGTGTTACACACATGACATACTTTAGCGTATTGCTTAATAAGCTATGTCATTTGTGGGAAATAAAATTTCTCAAGGATTTGGTTTTTATTTTCCAAAAACCAATTTGTAATTATATTCCTCTATACGCGCTTTCCATCTTTTCTGCTTTGCGTTATTGTTGTTGCTGAGAACAAATGTAACAGGTTGATGATCTGTTAGTATTGTTATTTCTTTTGCACCACATAAGTATGTCCTTAATTTATCGAGTGATGGTCAACATTTCCTTCTAATTTATGAAGGGATCTTGATACAAATGTTATTGGGCGATCTCCTCCCATTCTACTCTGAGATAGTACCGCACCTATTGCATAATTAGAGGTGTCGGCTGTGAGTATGAAAGGCTTTGAAAAGTCAGGAAAAATTAGGATTTCTGAAGAAGTAAGTAATTCCTTTGTTCGAATACTTTTACCTGTGCCTTAAACCCTATACTAATGTTTGGCAATGGTTTTACTATTTTGGCAAATGCTGCGATAAATTTCCTATAATAGGATGCTAAGTCTAAACAACTTTTAAGATCTTTAAGATTGCGCGCAGGCCGTATATCCTGATTCCTTCGCCGGAGATAATATATCCAAGGTGTTCTTAAGAATTTTGATTTCTCGAAGATAATCTTTAGATTAGCACTGTCGAGTAAAAAGAAAACTTTGTCAATATTAAACATGTGTTCTTCCTTGTTTCTTCTGATGATAAATTTATCATCTATATATTCGTAGCAGCATTTACCTATTAATGGTTTTAGTACTTCATTAATGGTTCTCTGAAATATTGCAGGTGCATTTTTCAGACCAAACAGAAGTCTTGTAAATTCATACTTTCCGTTGGCTCTTGAAAATGCTGTCTTCTCTATGTCGCTTTCTTTCATGCGGTTTTGGTGGAATCCGGATGTTAAATCAATTGTTGTGAAATATTTACATTCACCAAGGCTAGCGAGCGTGTTGTTAATATCGGGTATAGGATACGCGTCAGGTATCGTAATGGCATTTAATCGTTTAAAATCGATTACTAGTCTATATTGCTCTTCGCCTACTGAATACACGTTGGGGAATTATAGGGACTTTTAGACGGTCTGATTATGCCGTTTTCGAGCATTTGCTCTATTTGCTTTTCCACTTCTATTCTTAAATTATTAGGATCTAGTATAGACAATTTCATTAGTCGACGTTGTGATCTCTGCAGAACATTGGTGTCGACTAAGATATTGTCTGATGGTTGTCTGAGTTCGAATAATGATCTGTATTTTCTTATAATGGAATTGACCTCTTCTTCGTTTATTAATAGGTTTTGAACCTGCTTTGTGGGTTTCGCCTTACGATTTGTTTTAATATTGGGAAGTAGATGAATAATTTCATTTTTCCTATCGATAATGGCTTCGAGTTCACCTATGATACCATCGAAACTTGTCAGATCTTGGAGGACAAAGAAATCAATTATTTTGTCATTGCCCAACGAAAAAAAGGACCTGATATTTTTCTGGTTATTTGGATCTGTCCGGCAACAGACTGAATTTTAAACGGGGAACACACAGGTTTGGAATTGATAGCTAAATTTTTACCTACGAAATTTTTGTTAGCACCGGTATCTATTATAAATTTTAGGATTTTGACGTTAGCGTCATAGTAATCTATATAGGATACGCTAGAGAGGGATGTGTCATAAAATTTATTTCGTCTGAATTCTGTTTGAACGTAGTTTCTTTCATATTGTGCTGTATATTCATCTTCCGACTCCTCCTGTTTTGTTTCAATATTAAGTACTCGTTGTTGCTTACGGGGTATGTTGGATAATTCATTGGATAATCGGATGACAGGATGCGGTCTATTCATATTGTTGATCCACTGCGATCGCAAGGATGAATCCACTTCCATTGGTACTGAATCCACTTCCATTGGCACCTAATTCGAATTATAAACTTCTAATGTCTCTTTTGTCTGCATAGTGCAGCGATAAACAGTTTTTAATTTCCAACCACTCTTCATTGAATATTATGTAAGAGATAAGAGCCTGGTCTGCCTGTCCTTGTACTTTCCTACGAATATGGTTAAGAATTGCTCTATTGCTCTTTAACTATAGAAAGATCATCTAAAATTGTTTCTCCCTGGTGTACCCAGGACATATAGTCAGTGGGGTTGCCAGTAAATATTGGAAAGTCTTTCACACTGTCTGACAGCTTACTAGTATCTCTGAGAACTTGCTCAGTTTTTGGCGTATTTGAATTTTCTGTTCTTACTAAGCATGAATTTATTCCTGATTCTATATTTTCTATGATATTATTATTGTTTGGTTCATTAGCTTTTGCTTCGAGTCGCTCAAGCCTGGCCGTCAGCACTCTTTGTTGCTCGATTTGAGCGTTTACAACTCCTGTTAGTAGTTTTAGGTTCTCTTGAATTTGCTCCATGTTCTTACAGAGTTTGTTTATAGTAAATTTTTTCACAATATTCTTTTTTTTAATGAATTTCTTTCAGTATAAGATTATTTTAACAAAATGTTCACAATTTCAATAATTTTCCTTAAATTCTAGTTTACAATATATGGTTTCAGAACACAGGAAAAAAATTGGAAAAAATAAAAAATTATTTATATATTTTTTTACACTTTTAATGATTTTCCTTAAATTTAAAAGTAAATTCCTTTTACAATATATTTCTTTGTAGAGATTTTCCTTAGGTAAATTCTATATATAATATATATATATATATATATATATATATATATATATATATATATATATATATATATATATATATACATATATATATATATATATATATATATATATATATATATATATATATATTAATATATATTTAAATGAAAAATTTTATATTTCCTATAACTTTCTTTAAATTGTTAAAATGGATTTGACTTACGAATAACCTACTAGTGGTGCGATGGCCTGGTGTTGGCTGCTCCTTGATATTCTTCTTCGTCTGGTCTAGATTCCAAGTCTTTGCGGACTAGGATTCCGTTTCACTTATTATTTAATAATAATAATAATAATATGGAATGAATGAAATTAATATATATAAAATCTAACTCTGTTAAATTAATGTACTTAATGTATTGAATGCTACTGAAAACTCATACACATGTTTTTAACCTAATATAATATAAGTAGTACTGAATGTCCAGCTGGACAGATTGTAGTTAAATAAATCGAGATACAAAAAAAAAAAAAAAAAAAAACTTATTATTTAAAAGTCTTTCCAGACTAGATTGATTTTAGCACTTTTCTCGGTCTTTAGACACTTAGTTGAATTTATTATATTATTTATTATTATTTCTTTATTATTTGTTTGCCGGTTTCATTTTAAATTTCTTGAAGATTTATTTGGTTTTAATTTTCAATTTGTTCAAGTTTGCGAAGGCGCCAGTTACGGAGTGTTAGCCACGAAGCAACAAAAAATAAAATTGTGCTTTTATTCAGGAATCATCACATCAACACTGAACGACTTATTCTTCATTGACGTTATGTTTATAATAATTAAATGCTTATTAGCTAATTGATTATTACTAGGGAATATATAATAAGCTAAAAATTAAATACAAAAGAGGTTCCGCAACGGATATACGCAAACTGGACCGGATGCAAGAGTTCAGTAACCTGTTGTGCAATTACATTCGATCGTGTGAGAGTGTTGATTAGGCTATATCCACGTGTTTGTGAAATGGATGGAAGGCAACCTTGAGCGGATGCAGTTCATTGACCTATTGTGCAACTGTCCTTAGTCATGGTATAATGATGAGTAAGCTATGAAAGCGTGGTAACTTATATATAAATATATATATATATATATATATATATATATATATATATATAAATATATATATGTAAATATATATATATATATATATATATATATATATATATATATATATATATATATATATATATATATATATATATATATATATATATATATATGTATATTTACATATATATATTTATATATATATATATATATATATATATATATATATAACCTTACAAATTTTTATAAATGATATAAAAACACAATGAAAATATCTTCAGTGGCTCTCAGCTTATTTTATGCAGTATCAATTTAAAAATTTAGACCATTGTATCATGAAATCTAAATAGAAAATAGTAAACTTTGAAATGCAGGTTTGTAAATACATGTGTATACGAGTATGTGCTTCACATCATATTTGCAATTTATTCTCACCAATTTTTAGTCTTTCGCGCATGTCAGAGATGTATTATGCGTATTTTTTAAAATGGGTCCCCGCACAATGGTTGAACAGCGTGAACTAGTAATTCATCACTTTAAGAATGGACAGTCGCAGCGAAAAATTGCTCAAATCGTAAATTTAAATGCATGTACAGTGCAGAAAATTATTGAGCGCTTCATTCACCAAAATCGGATCGCAGATAAAGGCAGAAGTGCTCCTAACAAAATTTTTAATGCTACTGACGAGCGCTACATTGTACGCAAAGTAAAGGCAAATCCGAAATTATCGGCTCCTAAACTGGTCAGTGAAATTGAGAACGACTTGGGTAAATCATGTAGTGCAGAAACTGTTCGCCGGGTGCTGCGCGAGCACGACTTCAATAGTCGAGTAGCTAGAAAGAAACCATCCATAAGCCCAAAAAATTAGCTAAGTCGAGTTTACTTTCCTACGGAGCACATAACGAAGATATCCGGCTTCTGGAACACCGTCATATTCGCGGATGAGTCGAAATTTAATATTTTTGGCTCGGACGGAATGACCTACGTCTGGCGAAAACCGAATACCGAGCTTCAAAAAGAAAATCTCAAGCCCACAATGAAGTATGGCGGCGGAAGCGTGATGGTGTGGGCCTGTACGAGTATGTCTGCATTGCCTGTATGTCCGGCGTAGGAAATTTAGTGTTCATCGAAGAAATTATGAATAAAGCCATGTTCCTCAATATATTAAAAGAAAATTTGCTTCAAAGTTCCGAAAATTTGGGAATACTTTACAATTTCCGTTTTTATCAGGACAATGGCCCTGCGAACAAATCGGCAATAGTGCAGTCTTGGTTAATATGCAACTGTCCTCATTTAATGGCACCGCCGGCAAAGAGTCCTGATATGAATGTTATAGAGAATTTGTGGGCGATGTTGGACAACAACATCAGGAAACATCCGATATCGAGCAAAACACAACTGAAAAAGGTAATATTAGAGGAGTGGAACAAAATCATCCCAGAAACAACACAAAAATTGGTGGATTCGATGCCAAAAATACTGGATACTGTAATTAAAGCGAAGGGGTACCACACTAAGTACTGAAACTGAAATGTACTCGTATTACATGTAAAAAATTATATTTTAAGAGGTATGCAAATTGCATAAAATAAGCTGTATTTTTAGTTTTTGATTCGTAAGTTTTGAATGAAGAAATAAATGAGATAAATGAAATTCCTACGTTAAGCTAAAAATATTTTTTTTCAAAATTGCATTCCAATTTCGTCGACAGGGCTCATAGTTTTAAATTAGCAACTTTATAAACTTCAAAAAAACCCTCTGGATAAAATAAGCTGTGAGCGGCCACTGTAATTCAAATTAATTTTTCTCATATATTTATACTTTACATTCTTAAGTACAAAAAGTAATAAAATAAATTCAGTTTCCTCCCTTCATTCTTAAGATAACGGCATTTAATTGCCGCAACAAGTAAATATGCCTACAACAAAGTCCGCGTTCAGTTTTAAAACAAATTACAAAAGCATTAGAAATTGTCAAGAAAAGATAAATTTAATATATTATGGGATAGCCACGTTGTTTGAAGACTTAATTCAGTCTGTTTGGCATTGAATTTACCCACTTCTCTGTTTCCTCAGCCGTAATCTTCGCCCATTCTGCCATCATAATAGCAAAGACAATATACAGTAAGACCTTACTCTCTTGAGCGAAAATCAACATATTGAAGTGTATGGCAACCACATTGGAAAATCTTCGGCAATTTAACGAAGCAGCCGTGAATATGTATCAATCATCAGTCACACAGCTGGCTATAATATTAGTGTGGTGTGTGCTAACTGCAGAAGCGAATGATTTGAAATAAAATTTTTAATTTCTGATTTGTGTGGCTGGGGTAAAATACACAAAAATGAATTTTCTATATGGCAAAGGTTTTTTATACAGAAAGTGGGGCTTAAAACAAAGCATTTGTGGTTTTACGTATAAAAAAGTTTTGCCATGTCATGAAAAACCATAATGTGTGTATATTAGAATACTTGACAAGATAAAATAAATATGCATGCATAGGAAATATTTTACTTTTGAATATTTTATACATTATAGTAGTGTACTATTTGCTCCAGGTATATAGTATATTTTTATTATCCTTTAGATGATATATTAATAAAGTGCAATTAATGCATTTTTTAAAGGAAATTATTATTTGGAAATATTAGAGTTGCATAACCAAAATTTGTAAGTGGCGCGTTTTTTTTATGTGGTCTCCCCAATAAGCCTAGTCCAAATGTTCACTGTCCATAGCGTGTGACTTTGGAAATCTCCCATAATCGCCATCAATAACTTTCCTTCCATGAATCCAGGAAATAATTTATTTATTTATTTATTTTTTTATTCATACTTGTGTTAAAATTAAAATTTTAATACAATAAGACTTACAGCTGTGACATCTATGGTCTTAAGCTAGTTAATTTTATATATAGGTTACATTTCTTTATAGGTGTTAGAGTACTTAAGGTAATTTATCAGCATCTTTAAGTCTTTATCGGTAGGGTTGCTAAGTAGGGTTCTTGGTTTGATGTTTGGTAGTGATTTTTGTAGATGTTAAAGTATGTACAATTGTCTAATATGTGTTCGACGTTCATGTTGGGTAGGTTGCAGAATTTGCATATGGTGTTTTATTTTATTGATAATGTATTCATTAGTCAGTTTTGTGTGTCCAAGTCGGAGTCGTACGAGTTTTATTGAGTCTTGTCTGCAAAGACAATATACTATAAAAACATTACATCGTTCTCTTCACTCAGCGAAATGAGTTAAACAACCGTGGCTGCCTATTGGACCAGAACCCGAAGTGTGCTCGGCAATGCAAAGGCAAAACATGTAGATACACATTCTGGTGTTTGCGTTCTATATGAGCGTGTGTGTTTACTACATGTGCGAATGTTTGTATGCTTGCTTTCATGTTTACGGCATGCATATGTGTGTATGGATATGAATGCAAGAATGTTATTTATTTATTTGTTGGAATTTGAATGAAAACGAATTTCAATCATAGCAATCGAAGACGAGGCATTATAACTAATTATGGGAATACTTTTAAAATTTATATTGTAAATTAGTAAAAAAAGAAAAAATTGGTGTATAAAGTTAATAAATAATAATATGTATTTATTTAATTTATTGTTTTATACCCAAAAAAGCCACCATCGAATTGCCGAGCAAAACTTCATGGCTGCACCAGAGGGTGCATAGCACCAATAAAAAATATTTTTTTAACTTTAATAACACCAATGTGATTAACTTATATGTACATCCATACATACAGATCAATGTACATACATATGTATGTATGCACATATTTGTCTTCTGATCATTTGTCAGGTAGCGAATTGTGCCATAAAAAGAATGAAATGAAAATAAAAGCGTAATTTCTCGCATAGGAGTTTTTGTTGTATGATGTGCGGTGTGGCTTATTTAAATATAAAGTGAAGCAGATTTAGAATTCAAATTGTCATGAAATTTTGGATATGTCAATATTTTCAGTATGGACAAATTTAAGCACAATTTACTCTTCCGATCTTATATTTCATATTTTCGCTTTAGCAGCATGTGATCAAACATTTTTTGAGTATATCCGAAGAAAGAATAATTATGCACAAAAAACCAATTTTGATAAAATTAGTGTTAATATTTTAATATTCTTATGTTCGTCTGTTGCCTATTCCATCAGAAAATTTATCTAAGTAATTTTTGAATTAAGGCTACAGTCAAAAAAATAAAGGTTTTAAACGTTTTTTTTACTTTGTCAGATCAACTTGAAATGTTATAACCACATTCTATTACAAATTAAACCACTCGTACGTACATGAATATGTGCATACATATCTATGAACACTGATTCTCCGCATTTACATAGTATATGATGTTCAGGTTTGAAGTACATTTTATGAACTTCAATATCTAGTATTAAATGCATATGATCTTGTTATACATTGATTTACAAAGTTTTGTAAATAAAACCGTATATAATGCAATAACCTATATATAAACATTTATTTCCTATGGAAAAATGTAGTTCAACCATGATTGTGTTCCAACGCATAATAAACCACTTTATAATCGGAAATTATTATAATCAAAAATCTATAAAAAATTATTTCAAGTATTTAAAAATCCAGAAATTTGAATATTATGATAAATAATGTTTAGTAAAACATATTTTAATATAAGGTGCGTCTTTTTGCCCATTACATTTGACATTTACCTCTTAAAATGTATATGTACATTATGTGTGCAGGGCTCACCCAAGTCGACTTGCTTGCATGTTTTTTCACAAACGCCATTCGAAATACTACAACCGGCAACACAATCTCTTTGACGTGGAGACTTGAGTTATGGAAACTAATAAAAATGTGGAAAAACTTCTTACTGCTTCGTGCTTCTTTGTGCGTGGGAACTTGTCTTTGGATGTGTATCCACTTACATACATTTATAGAAAATACTTTGAATCAAATAATCTGTCTTGACCTACATTCGTGAATTATATTTGGCACTTCTTTTCAGTTTTATTTTTTAATTATTTGCTGTCTAAGTTCTTCTATGCAACTGCATGTTTTTTTATATATTATAATGATATTAATTTAATTTTATTAATTTAAGTTAATTTTTATTTTGTAAATAATGTATTAATATAAAAGAAATATCAAACATTTTAATACATCTGCAAAATTCTTCCTTTTCCTACCATAAGAATAAAATCCAATATACGAAAAACAAAAACTTCCTAAAATTGCACATATTCATTGACGAACAAAATGTTTGATTGGATTAGATTTTGTGAAATTTCTGAGCTTCTTCAGACGAATTCCGCAAAAGCATAAAAAAACCAACATAAACAAAGGTATTGAAATCGTGCAAAACTAACACATTTTCATGCCCACATGAATTTTTGTATGCGAGTTATGTAAGTATCACCATTATCACTATTTTTAGAAGATATAAATTTCTTTGCAGTAATGATCTGCTACAGAAGCACCAATTGAATGTGGTTTAGTAAAATTATTTAATACTGGACAATTTATGCTAAAGTAGAAAATATTCTTATTATTTATATAAATAATTATGAGTTTGCTTTCAAAAAAAGGATGAACAATTCAAAAAATATAAAAATATGTAAACACATTTCTCAGCGGACTTGAACCCGGCATCATAAAATTGATAGACCAACGCTTTACCACTTGCGCTTCGATCTTTATAAAAGATCCTATGCATGCGTATTTATTTTATATTGTCAAGTGTTTTAATATGCACACATTATGCTTCTTCATGACATGGCAAATCTTTCCTATACGCAAAACCACAAATGCCGGATATTTTACCCCAGCCACACAGAACAGAAAATAAAAATTTGATTTCAAATTAGTCGCTTCTGCTGTGAGCACACACAAAAACACACACACTAAATTATTCATACGAACTCGCAAACAACAATAGCCATGTGTGTGACTGCCGATGAATACATATTCACGACTGCTTCGTGAAATTGCCGATCAGAATTCCAATGTGGTTGCCAGCAATTTCAATATGTTGATTCTCACTCAAGAGAGCAATGAAAGGTCTTTCTGTATATTGTCTTTGTTGTCTGTTTATGTTGGTGTTGCTAACGGTTTTAAAATGTTCATAGATAGGTATTTTTGATTTATTAATTTTTTTGTACCAGTCATTAGTAGTTTGGAATAGGTCTTTGGCTTTTTTCCGGTGAATAGTTTTTATGAATTTTAGGATGTCTGATGATAAGATATTTTGTGTAGTCGTTAGTGGGGCACATGTGGCATTTTTGGCAATTTTGTCCGCTAATTCGTTGCCTTTTATATTGACATGTCCGGGAATCCAAATGAGTCTGATTATGGATTTATGCTTGATTAATATGTTTTTTATATCGTCTATGTAATGGTTGCTGTTTACTGGGTTGGTAATTGCGTCTAAGACTGAGAGAGAATCTGAGCAGATCGCGATTTTCCTTCTCTTTATGTTTGCGTATTTAGTCGCTTCGTGAATGGCTATTAGCTCAGCTCCAAAACTTGTGCTGTAATGTGGTACGTGTGCTGTTTGAATGGTTTTGTTTTCTTCCACGATACTATAACCTGTAAGGTCGTTTTGTTTTGAACCATCAGTGTATATAAATTTAAAGGAGTATAGCTCTGCTTTTAATTTAAGAAAGTTCTGTATATATGTAGATTTCATTTGGTGTATTATTTTTTATGTTGTCGTAGGTCGGTGTTGACTGAGTTATGAGGAAGTTGCCAGCTAGGAAATACTAAAGATTTCTTGTGTACTTTTGTGATTATGGGTACTTCAATGTTTTGGGCGGTCTTAATCACTTTATTTATTGTGGATGGTACTTGTTGGAGTTTTTTAGATTTAAAGATTTGGGCACATAGGGTTTAAAAAAAAAAAAAAAAGGCTCTTGAAAGGGTTTTAATATTTTGTATGGCCCCCTTTAGCATATATAACGACTTGTAGTATTCTCCTCATGGAATAAATCAACTTCTGCACATCGTATTAGCTTGGGATTTTAGTTGTTTCCTCTAGTATTGCAGTTTTGAGCTCTGCTCCACCTTTTGATTGCCTCTCGCCCCCTTTTTTCTTAAATGTTCCCACAATTTTTCAATGGCGTTCAAGTGTGGACTCTGGGCTGCCGTATCTAACACTTTTTCATAATTATAAAGAACACAGATGCTTACCATATGCGCCTTGTGTTTTGGGTCATTATCTTGGCAATATTTGAATTGCGGATTGCTGCCAATATTGAACCCACAATGATCTGCGCTGTTTACCAAATAACATTGGAATATATCCAAATATTGTTGTGCATCCATTTTATTCTCTATAAAATTCAGTTCTCCTACTCCTTTACTGGATATGCACCCCGATACTATGACCTAAAGTTTGCTGAATTTAAAATTTGGAATATAATATAATATTTCGATTTTCCTATGCGTTTAACGGTTGTCGCCACACTCTGTTAGGGCCACCATTATAGTAAAGCATGATTTTGGTCTCTTCGCAAAATATAGCGTCATCCCAATAGTTATTCGGTTTGGCACAGTAAATCCTAGCGAAAGACAATCGCTTTGCAATGTATTGTGTTGAAAGCATTGGTTTTTTTCGAGCAGCTCTTGACATACTCGTATACTGGTACCTTATCAGGAGCTGCCCTACTGTTTCGAAGGTAACCGCAGTATCACAATCTTCTTTGAAAGGCTTCTCGTAGAAATCTGCGGATTTTCGCCAACTTTCCTTGCATTCTGTTCTATCTGATATTTTGTGCGAAGGTTTTGTCAACCGACTATTCTCCTTTTTTACGTGATTTTAAATATTATAAATAGTTTGTCTGGTCAAAGAAATCATCTCGGACAATTCTTGGACACTTTTTCGGATGCGGTGGCTATAGTAAAGCAATTGATTCATATCAAATGACGTTATTTTACCAGGCATCTTAAATTCACAATAATTTTGATAAAAATGCTGCATTCGATGAGCAAAGAACAACTATTTTTGATTAATTTGCATCTAAAATGCGCACAATACAAAAAAATTCAGCGCATAATATCAACAAAAACAAAGAAAATATAACAAAAACAAAATAAATCCGAAAATTTGACTGTCAAGTAATTGTTTACACTATATCAATTTTTTAATAAAATAGAGGAATATTAATACTAAAACAATTGCAATACTTTCTTTGCCACCTTTAGAGTCTCTAACAGCTTTTAATACTCTTTTCATTGAATAAATTAAATTCTGCATGTCGTATGTATCAGGAATATTGTTCCATTCTTCTAATATATACGATTTCGATTGTTCACGGTTTGTTGGATTTCGTTTAGCCACTTTTTTTTAAATAAACCCACAAATTTTCAATGGGGTTCATATCTGGGCTTTGGGCTGGCGCATCAAATACTTTTTTACAATTATAAAAGAGCCACGTCCTTACTATATATGTGACCTTCTCCGGGAAAAGGGACCTAGTGTGTGAAAATGAAGTTTTGAGAAAAACGCATTTAAAGTTTCATAACACATTATCACTGTGAACACACCTTCAGTTGAGAGATGCGATTTGGTATGGTTAGTTTTGATTGGGTGCCGACTTTGGTGACGTCATGCCTATGTGGTAACGTATTTTTTTCGCTTTTAGTGTGACAATACCTTTGCTATTACTGCTGCTCTGTGTGTTATGATCTCGATACTTGATTCGTAAGCCGCAACCAGTTTTTATGGGATAAATAAATTTTTATCAGAAATCTAACTCATTTCATTGTAGTGAAGGCGACAATTGTTGAGTATAAACTGAACTTTATTGAACTAGACAATATTCATGTTACATAGTGGGTGAGAGTAGATAAACATAAATATAAGTGCAATAAGAGAATGTAAGATGAGAGGGCAGGGTTTCCTACCCTTTGACATCCCCCTTTTTAAGTTAGATATAAAAGAAAATGACTTCAATAAAATAATGATTTTAATTCATTGTTAAATATAAATATGTATAGTATATGCGAGTAGACTAGTTTCCATTTTAAGGTTTATAGCGATCTGGTTCTTTAATAGTACGGCCATAGCGTGACATCTTGATTGCTGGTAATGATGGTTTGGTCATCTCACATTCCGCCGTTGTCGTACGAGATGTGTCCGTTGATTCTGTGGTTTCAGATATGTCTGGTACAATTGTTTGTGGTACTGGTATGTATGCTTTTGATGGTTGTATGTGAATTGAATTACGTCTTATGAGTTTACCGTCATCAGTTCTAATGTAGAAGGAGCGTGGCGTATTTTTGTTTTCATTTTCAATTGTTCCGGATACCCAGTTACGATGTCCGCGTTGTACTCTGATACGATCACCATGTTGAATCGGCTGAGAACGTTTTGTACCTTCATCATAATTTTCTTTGTACGTGTTCCTTAGTTTATTCATATTGGCTTGTATATTTGCTACTACTCGGGGTTTTAATACTTCGTTTGATGTCGGTTTTGTACTTCTTGTGATTCGGCTCATTAAACGTTGATCCGGAGATTCTAATTCATCATTTCTTGGTGTGTTTCTATAATTCAGTAAGGCAAGAAAAATATCGCTATTGTCCTTTGAGCATTTTTTCAAAATAGTCTTTGCTCTCTGCACGTACCTTTCGGCAAGGCCGTTTGATCTCGGGTAATAAGGACTTGATGTTTGATGTTGTATGTCCCAAGATTTTGTAAAGTTTGAAAATTCTTTGGAACTCAATTGTGGTCCGTTGTCAAACTCCAATATTACTGGAATTCCGTGTGTGGAAAACCAGTTTTTTAAAAGTTTTATAACTTCAAATGACGTTGACTGTTCAAGCACTGCAAAGTCCATGAAACCAGAATAGCTATCAGCAATTAACAAATGATCTTTTTCTTGGAAATGAAATATGTCTGTTGCCACGGTTTCAAATGGTAATGAAGGTATAGGTATTATGATTAATGGTTCTTTTTGTTTTGATGGTTGGTAAGACTCACAGATGGCACATTTTTCAACGAAGTTTTTAATATCGTTGTGCATGCCGATCCCAAATACGGCTGCTCGTGCTCTGCTTATGCATCTTTGAATTCCCTGATGTCCTGAATGAATTTTTGTTAAAATATCAGTCTGTAGTGATTTTGGTATTGGTATTTTGGTGGATTTGTAGATTATTCCGTTCAAATATGTTAGTTCGTCACGAAAATTCCAAAACTCGCGAATTTCTGTTGGTAACTCAGATATAGATGATGGCCACCCATCGAGTATGAATTGAATAAGCTTTTGTAATTTGCTATCCTTAGCTGTTTCGGCATATATTTTATGTATTGTAGTTGTGGTGAATTTAGCGACTGTGTGGACTTCTATTACTTCCTCGGTATCTGCATTTTGTTTATTTTCGCAGTCTCTGCTTAGAGTATCGGCTAATTTAATTTCTGTCCCTTTCCTATATATTACTTGTGGAGAATATGGTATAACGCGTAGTAAAATTGTTTGCAATCTCTGAGAGGCTGAATGAAGAGGTTTTTTAAAGATGGATTCTAGAGGTTTGTGGTCAGTTTCGATAATCAGTTTTTTGCCGTATATGTACTCGTGAAATTTCGCACAAGCGAATCTAATCGCTGTCGCCTTTTTCTCGATTTGCGCATAATTTTGCTCTGCTTTCGAAAGTGATTTTGACGCATAAGCTACCGGTTGGTCATTTTGGAGTAGTGCGGCGCCTACGCTGGATTTACTAGCGTCTACTTGAAGTTTTACATCGAGATTCGGGTCGAAATAGCGGAGCACGGGTGTTGAGGAGAATACGGTTTTGAGGTTTTTATATGATGTTTCATGCTCAGGCGACCAGGTCCAAAGAACATCTTTCTTTAAAAGTGATCGAAGTGGGGCTGCTAATTCCGAAAAATTTTGTATAAATTTACATAAATACGTTGCCATACCTAATATTCGTTGAAGCTGCGTTTTGTTTACTGGTCGTTTAAGTTGATTTATGGCCGTTATCTTATCCGGGTCTGCTTCAATGCCATGAGAGGTTAAAATGTGACCTAAAAATTTAACTTTGTTTACATTAAACACACATTTATCTTTGTTTAGCTTCAAACCTGCGTCTTTTAATATTTTAATTACTGCATCAGTTTGCTTTTCAAGCTGTTTTTTTGTTTCAGCGTGTATCAGAATATCGTTCATTGACACTTCTGTATTTTGCGCATTTTCTAATAGTTGGGACATTAGCTGTTGATATACCTCGGGCGCTGATGCTAGTTCAAATGGTAGCCTTTGATAAGAATAACGTCCCCATGGTGTTGCCATCGTTAAGTATTTTCGTGTACGATCCGTGACCTCAATCTGCCAAAATCCTTTTTTACAATCTAATAGAGTAAACCATTTAGAATTTTCAATATTTGCTGTTATCTCGTCGATTGTTTTTAGTGGGTGATATCGTCTGTGTATGTTGTTGTTTATGTCTGTTGGGTCAATGCAAACACGGATCTTATCTTTTTGCTTAACTACAACCATCGGTGACGCTGCAGGGGTAATCTCGTCTGTCTTTGTTAATACTCCTAGCTTTACCATGTTGTCTATTTCCTTTTTGACCGCTTCTTTTGGAGCATGTGGTATTTTTCTTGGAGCGTAATGTTCGAATGACGGGTCGTCGACCAAATCGATGTCATATACAAAGTTTTTTACCTTGCCTAATCCGTCAAATATTTTTGTATCAAAATTGAGCTCATTTACTCTAAGTATCAGTGAAAAAAGTTCGCAATATTTTTTGCCTAAAAGCGGTTCAAAGTTGGGAAAATCTTCTACCACCAAAAATTTTGCTTTGAATTTTCTATTCCGCACAGCACAATTTAGGAGAATATCACCAGATTTTTCCACCTCCAAACGCAATTAATTTGTTATTCACGGCTTGCATTTTATTTGATTTATTATTGTCTATCAGACTTAGAGCTTGAATTTTATTTTGTTGTTGTCGACCATTATCTCTTCATACCAATTTTCTTTTTCGTCTTTGTTTGTTTCTGCTATGTTAACAGTCAAAACAAAGATATCACTGTCGGCGTCAGAGTCAGTATTTGCATTCTGTTGCAAAACGTCAACGTGTTTATGTTCGCTGCGCTTAGATCGAAAGCAGCATTGAGAGAAGTGCCCTTTACGGTGACAGATTTAGCATGTTCTGTTAAATGCTGGGCAATTACGACTCTCATGCTGTTGACCGCAACGTTTGCAATCGTAGACTGCTTTATTATTTTCGTTCCATTTATTTGCCGTCCGTTTGGGTTTTGCATATTTGCGAATTGCCTCTACTTTTAATTCTTCTTTTTTATGGAGTTCTTTAAGCTGCTGTGTAGCCATCTCACTCGCTCTACAAATTTTAATAGCTTTTTCCAACCCGATATCGTCTTCAGCGAGTAATTTTCCTCTCACTGAATCACTACCTATGCCAACCACAATTTTGTCCCGTAATAAAGAATCCTCAATAACACCGAAATCACATTTTTTTGCTTGGTTCTTTATTTTTGAAAAATATTCATCAAACGCTTCACCCTCAGATTGAAACATTGTGTTGAATGTATATCGCTCAAAAGTAACACTTATTTTTGGAGCCAAGTGATCGTCGAACTTTTGTATTATTTTTTTCACATTAAGTTGTCTTGCCTCCGTTAGCGAGAACGAGTTGTATATGTTGATAGCTTCCGCACCGATGCACGATATCAACGTCGCCACTTGAATTTCTGCCGGTTTTTGGTCAAGCTGTGCAGCTGTGGAAAACCATTTATATTGCTGTATCCAGATTTTCCAAGCCGTTGATGCTTTGTTGCCCGTGACTTGTAATGGTTTGGGAGGTCTTACAAATGATGACGCCGAATTTGATGACCTTTCTTCACCTTCATTTACCATTCTTTATTAATTTTTATCTTTATTAGGCACCACTTCTGACACCATGTAGTGAAGGCGACAATTGTTGAGTATAAACTGAACTTTATTGAACTAGACGATATTCATGTTACATAGTGGGTGAGAGTAGATAAACATAAATATAAGTGCAATAATGTAAGATGAGAGGGCAGGGTTTCCTAACCTTTGACATTCATCTTATTCTACACCCTTTTAGGTACCAGAATCCACTCTTTAGTCCAAACCCGTTTTTTGACACACTAGGTCCCTTTTCTCGGAGAAGGTCACATATGCCTTATGTTTTGTTTCATTGTCCTGATAAAATTTGTACAGAGGTTTATTGATCTCTCTGCGCCCAAATTTATTAGCACTATTGATTAAATTACATTTTAAAATATTTAAATATTGCTGTGCATCCATCGTGTTTTCAACACAAGTCAAATCATCCCTTACTTGAAATAAAGCCGCATACCATCACCGATAGTTTTCCAAATTTCACAGTTGGAATTATGTTTCGTTTTTGCAAAGCCTTTAACGGTTTTCGCTGGACTTTATTAGACTTTATCGTTGTAATACAGCATTATTTTCGTTTCGTCACAAAATATGACGTCATCCCAGAAGTTATCAGGTTGGTGCATGTACATCTCAGCAAAAGACAATCGCTTTTCAATGTTTGCTTTTAATAACAATGGTTTTTTTCGAGCCACTCTTGATGTGAATTTATTTCTTTTCAATACCGGTCGTACAGTTTCGTGCGAAACCACAACACCAAACTCTTTATTTAGGTCCTTAGCAAGCTCTCTCGTCGAAATCTGTGGGTTTCCACCCACTATACTTGTCAAATGGCGTTCTGTTCGCTCTGATTTTTTCCATGGTCGACCATTGGAAGACTTAATCTCCAGTCTATTTTCATTTTTCACACGGTTTAAAATGTTATATGTATATTGTTTTTTTTGTCAAGAAAAACATGACTAGTAATTCTTTGACAATTTTCCCTATGGAGTGGTTATTATAAACAAACTTCCTAACATTAAATGATGTTCTTTTAACAGGCATCAGGATTTCGAAATAACTGCACAACAACTGTTCAATTTGAATAACAAAGGAAGAATAACGTACTATTATTGTTATTATACGACAAAAAATTGCACGTTGCACGAAAAAACATCGAATACGATAACGGTAAATGAATTACGCAACGCAAACATTGTGCGAAAACATTAACTGTTAACAATTTCTTGACAGTCAAATTTTCGGATTTATTTTGATTTTGTTATATTTTCTTTGTTTTTGCTCAAGAATGATAAAATAGAAGATTGCGCCATGCGCAGGTCCGCTATTCCTCTCTCAACAAAAACACAGCACAGCTGATTGGCTGTGACGTCAAAAGGCGCTTTGAAATATTTTTTATATGAAAAATGCTTCTACAAAGGCAATAATTTATGAATTAAAAGGATTTTAATTATTTTTAATAATATATAATTTAACAACTGCACTTGCAAATAAATGAGTACAAATTATTGAAAAACTCGTTCGATAAAAAGTACTTAAGCAGCGAATTAAGCGGATTTTCATGTACCAAAAAAGAAAAAATGAATTTGTGTAGTGATTTAATAGATATAAATAAATTAATATTATATAAATTCACATATATTTAATAAAAACACACATATTAGAATTTCATTTCCCATAATTATTTCATTTTATATTCCCATCATCGCACCAAAACAGTAAATAACAACTTTCACAGCACAAATTTAACCAACAAGTTATTGAATAGAACAAAAATTTTAATGCCAAATCAATTAAAATATATTATTTCACATTTATTTATATAAATATTATTATAAAATGTGATAAATATTAAAATATTTAATATTGAACACAAATTTTCACATTTCTCACACAAAAATGTATGCATTTTGGCTGTTCTCTCGTTTCGTGTGCGCCTTATGACGAGATGCGCAGAGAGAGGAAATTTTCGTAGCAGCATTGGCGCAATCTTCTATTTTATCATTCTTGGTTTTTGTTCTTATTAAAGGCCGATTTACATATAGCGTAAGAAAGCCAGGCAGCAAAACGCTAGCCGCAGAAAAAACTGTCGCTTCGATAAACTTTCCATGTAATCAAATGGAGCCATTTACACATACCGTTTTGCAGCTAGCGTCGGCGGCGCGTTGTCGGGCTTCAAAATTTTAGTTGCCCCTGGTAGCGTTGCGAGCGTCGTTTCGGAGCGGCCGAATCTCGTATGTCGCATTGTGTGTGTATCAAGTGATGTGAATTTGTTTCAGATTTTATTTTGTATCCGTTGTTTAGGTATTTGGTTTCTTTTTGCAAACATTTGTAATAATGTATGTCGCTTGGGCAAATTTTTAAATGACAAAGTAGATATGTTACATATTGTACGAAATACGCTGCAACGGCGACTTCAACCATCCTCTGTGCAGGGGCACGGTAGACGGAGCTGGTTCACGGTAGGCGAGTAAATACATAAGAAAGAGCATTGGCGCCATGCGCTTGCGCAGCAGTAGAAAGTATTGAACAAAATACGCTGCAACAGAATCTGCGGCACAGCCGCTACGCGTAGACACTGTAGACGGTGATGGCTCTTGGTGCCGGAGGAATTGGCAAGACATGTGTTGCATGTCGGTGCCGCCAAGCCCAGTTGTTAAACGCTGTCGCGCAATGCCGCCTCGAAGCGCTGTCAGCATGCGATTGTCGGCGGTGAAAACATATAAAAAGAACCCGAGTGCAAGAGCTCGTATCTTTTAATTGACAGGAGCTCTAAGGAGAAGGACCTTAATAATAATAAAATTATATAAAAACAAATTAAATATTTTTATAATTTTAGATAGAAGCAGGAGATATTTAACTTATATGCAAAAGTATATTTATAGTATTTCTGGGATACTTGAATTTGGTTTTGTAAAATTTTATATTTTTTTCTCTTTCATTTTATGAAAGTATTCCGATGCATTCTAATATTGCTACGTTGCTATGAAATGTGTGTGTATAAATTATGAGATCCCTTACGGATTCCTTATAAAAAAAATGATTTTTATTTATTGTGGTCGTAGCCACGTCTTTATTATATTAAATCAGAATTAGAACTGAACTTTTACAAATATATTTCTTATCACTAAGCTTCGGTCGCATTCATTTGTTTTGGAATTTGGTGCATTTTGCCGGTGCATTCTTCCCACGGGTTTTGCAGACACTTTGTCAGCATTTTGGCCGTATGATGGTGTTCGGTGTTGTTGTTGTTGTTTGTGCAACGGATGCGGGCGTTTGCTGTTGTTTTATTTCTTACTGCAGCATATGCGCGTATTTGCTTTTGTTGTCTTTCTTATGCTTTTTGGGTGTTAACTCCTCCACCCTTAAATTCGAACGTCCTCGTTTGATGATATGGTGTTGCACATTTCCACCGCTTCTTTAATTCCAATTTAATTTGAATTTGCGCCTGTTTCTTTGTTTTTCTTTTTACAATATTTCTTTCTTATTAAAAATGTTGCTATAACTATAATTAAAACTGTTGTTACAGTGAATGATAAATACATGTAATTTTGTGTTTTTAGTAGTTTAACATTATTAGTTCAACATTTTGTAATTGTTTTGTAGACTCTAATGATAACATTTTTTCTATCTTATTACTATTTGACATAGGTTGTAATATCGCCGGTAGCGGCGATTTTTGTGTTATTTCTTGCGACACATAAATTATATTTTTTATTTCTATACTTATATTACTATGTTTTATAATTTATGTGCCATTCAATTTAAGGCTTTCATTGCTTACTTTAATAACATCGTTAAATTGGTTTAATAATATTATATATTTTGATATTTCTTCAACACTTTTTATGTGTTGATTATTTATTTTAGTACAATTGTCTAGTTTGCTTTTTAATAAGTGAGGGATACAAGTATCGTTAGATATCTTAATCTTCTTTTTCTGTTGTAGGCAAGTTTATTATATAAATCAGACAATTTTTATTGTGTGCAATTTTAATTTCTGCAAACTCTAATGCTTCATCTATGTTAATATATGGCATATTTTCATTTTCTAAGAGTTTCTTTGTAATTTCTACTTCTGTATTCGATAATTTATAGGAATTTATAATATTTGCTTTAACCCAGTAGAAGGCGTAAGCTATGTTAATTAATTCTTCCTTAATAATTTCTAATTTATATTTAATTTGTAACATTGAATCGATTTTGATTTCTTTTTGTTCTTGTACTAGATTAATTATTTTATTTGTATTATTGGAGATCTCCAATATTTTCTCATTGGTTAGCTTATTTATTATTACTTGCCTATTATTATTTTGTAATACATTATTCATTTTTTCTACTAGAATTTCATAATCACTATGATCTGGGTTGCCTGCTATCCACTTCCAGGCGGAACCTATGAAATCTAAAGATCTTTTGTTTATTTCTTTACTTAAAGTTATCATTGTTAAATAGGTTTTGGATTGAGATATTAGGGAAGATAGGATAGGATGTATTGGGTGTTCAAGTAGTCTGGTTTTAATTATGTTGTTTAAATTTTCGATTGTGTCTTTGTAATATTGAATTTCTATTACGTGGATGATTTTGAATGTTCCTGTTTGTAATTTAGCTGGTCCGGAGTCTATTGTTATTAGTTGGGATGTAGAGTAGTCAAGTATTTGAAGATTTGTTGCCATTGCTGTAGCCAATAACCTGAAATAATATTTTTTAGTTTTTAATAAGGCTTTTATGGATTACTTTGTCAGATTCGGTAATAACTGAAGAGGAATGATTTATTTTTACTATCTCTTTCTTATAGCGAGCTGAAAGTTTATTGCCATATCGCTTGTTTATTTTTACGTAGATAGTCTGTCCTAGTCTTTTAACGGTGCTTTCTTTTTATTATCATACTCTAGGTCTTTCCTCTGTTTTTCTTTTAATTTAATTATGTTATCTTGTCTAGCTTCTGCGTATTGTTCGGGACTAATGCCCAAAAAATGTTTCGATTGGTTTTTGTCCTGTTGTTGAATGTATAGAATAGTTATATTCATATACTGCTCTGTCAAGAAGTTCTTCAAAGTTTCTTTCTGTGTCTTCGGTTTTTAAACATCTTAGTATTTCTGAAAGAGTAGAGTGGAATCGTTCCACTTGTCCATTAGCTGTACTTGTGTGAGGGGTGTAACGGCTCCAATTTATAGCTGGGGTAAACTCAGCGGCTCCAGGGGTCGTATACAGAAATTATAAGACTTCGGTGAGTTAGATTTTTATGGTGTTTATTTAAATTCAAAGAAATCAAACAAAACTACTTAGTAATGCTATTCCTCTATAATAGACTTAACTTTTGTGTACTCGTTGTCAGTCTTTCTGTCTCGGCAAGTGTATGGTCCAGTGACACAGATACCCCAGTAAGAAACCGATTGGAAACCTGATATTCCTACTGAGTTGCTATGTCCTGGTTGTGTGCGTGACTTAGTAAGACATCGATTGGAAACCTGATGTTCCCACTAAGTCGCGACGGCTCTGTATCGTGTTGGTCTTAGTAAAATATGTGTCTCAGTAACATAGGTACCTCAGTAAGAAGCCGATTGGAAACCTGGTGTTCTTACTGAGTATTTATGTCCTGGTTGGGTACGTGACTTAGTAAGAAATCGATTGGAAACCTGATGTTCCTGTTAAGTCGCGACGGCTCTATATCGTGTTGGTCTTAGTAAAATGTATGTCTCAGTAACATAGGTACCCCAGTAAGAAGTCGATTGGAAACATGGTGTTCTTACTGCGTTGTTATGTTCCACTTGTGCACGTGACTTAGTAAGAAATCGATTGGAAACCTGATGTTCCTCCTAAGTCTCGACGGCGTATGTAGAGTAGTCAAGTATTCGAAGATTTGTTGCCATTGCTGTAGCCAATAACCTGAAATAATATTTTTTAGTTTTTATTAAGGCTTTTATGGATTACTTTGTCAGATTCGGTAATAACTGAAGAGGAATGATTTATTTTTACTATCTCTTTCTTATAGCGAGCTGAAAGTTTATTGCCATAGCGCTTGTTTATTTTTACGTAGATAGTCTGTCCTAGTCTTTTAACGGTGCTTTCTTTTTATTATGATACTCTAGGTCTTTCCTCTGTTTTTCTTTTAATTTGGTTATGTTATCTTGTCTAGCTTCTGCGTATTGTTCGGGATTAATGTAGACTCTTCGCCCAAAAAATGTTTCGAATGGTTTTGGCCTGTTGTTGAATGTATAGAATAGTTATATTCATATACTGCTCTGTCAAGAAGTTCTTCAAAGTTTCTTTCTGTGTCTTCGGTTTTTAAACATCTTAGTATTTCTGAAAGAGTAGAGTGGAATCGTTCCACTTGTCCATTAGCTGTACTTGTGTGAGGGGTGTAACGACTCCAATTTATAACTGGGGTAAACTCAGCGGCTCCAGGGGTCGTATACAGAAATTATAAGACTTCGGTGAGTTAGATTTTTATGGTGTTTATTTAAATTCAAAGAAATCAAACAAAACTACTTATTAATGCTATTCCTCTATAATAGACTTAACTTTTGTGTACTCGTTGTCAGTCTTTCTGTGTCGGCAAGTGTATGGTCCAGTGACACAGGTACCCCAGTAAGAAACCGATTGGAAACCTGATATTCCTACTAAGTTGCTATGTTCTGGTTGTGTGCGTAACTTAGTAAGAAATCGATTGGAAACCTGATGTTCCCACTAAGTCGCGACGGCTCTGTATCGTGTTGGTCTTAGTAAAATATGTGTCTCAGTAACATAGGTACCCCAGTAAGAAGCCGATTGGAAACCTGGTGTTCTTACTGAGTTGCTATGTCCTGGTTGGGTACGTGACTTAGTAAGAACTCGATTGGAAACCTGATGTTCCTGTTAAGTCGCGACGGCTCTGTATCGTGTTGGTCTTAGTAAAATATATGTCGCAGTAACATAGGTACCCCAGTAAGAAGCCGATTGGAAACCTGGTGTTCTTACTGAGTTGCTATGTCCTGGTTGTGCACTTTACTTAGTAAGAAATCGATTGGAAACCTGATGTTCCTATTAAGTCTCGACGGCGTATGGTTCTGAAGGCTGTTGTCGGCTCGGAAGCTATTCCCTGAAAACAAGACTGCTGTTTGGGCCACACGGCTTATATAGCCCAATTTGTCACAGCGGCTGGTGTATGTTGTTGTTGGCGGTCACCGTTGTGTAATTGCACTCCCGTTGGGCGTATTCATGCTGCTAATCAATGCTCGTTGTTTTTGTAGTGGTTTGTCCTTTGGTCACCTTCGTCGCTTTGTTGTTGTTCTTCTGTTTTTGGCTGCCCTGAGTATTTGCCCTTTGATCACCTTCATCGCTTTGTTGTTGTTCTTCTGTTTGTTGTTGTCCTAAGCATTTGTGCTTTGGCGACCTTCAATAGTGTTTTGTTATTGTGGACATTTGCCCTTCGTTCACCTTTGCGGCTTTGTCGATTTTTTTCATCACTCAATTATTTTATGTATAATTTTCTTCTTTTCTCTTTGTGTTTTGTCCGTACTGGTAGCATGCGTAGCGATCGTTCCGTCGTGCTACTTTTGTGTTTTGTATTCGTTTCTACATGTCGTTTAGCGAACGAATGTATTCGGCAAGCTCGGTTCCTACTGGGTACTCAACTTATTGGCTTTACGTGTATTTGTTGTAATCTTCGTCGCTGTGGTTTTTCTCTCTTCAATTTGTTTAACTTATTCAAGTTTGGTTTTGTATTGTAGGCAACTGTTCGGGTCTGTTATTCATGATGGGTAGCGACTCTGATACCTGTAGTGTGTGCGAAATTTTCCCACAGAAGATTTTAGTTCTTACAGGGGGTGTCTTATAAATTTGTTTTCTTAATTGATCCTCTAACATAAATGTTATTGAAGTAGAATTAAGTGATTTTTCGTTCTCTATTACTATTGATTGTGGAACTCCAAAGGTGAAAAATAATTGTCTGAGTGGTTCGCGGATATCTTCTACTGATCTGGATTTGAGTAATCTGGCTTGGGCATATTTAGAAAATTTATCGATTGCTGTCAATACTAGTTTCTTGTCAGCAATATAAATGTCAAGATGTAAAATTTGGCCAGGATATTCTGGGATTGGGGTCGTCTGAATTATTGGATTATTGGGGTGTCTATCATATTTGTGTTCGGAACATATTTTGCATTGTTTGATGATATTTTTTATTTTTGCCAGCATTTTTGGAAATAGAATTTATTAATAAGCTGTTCGAGGATAACTTGTTGTTCCTGTTCTTCATCTGTCACTAAATCTTTGACTTGTGATTGAGTGAATCTAATTTTATATGGGCGAAAGTGGAATGGGTAAAATTGTTGGATTTGACCCTTTATTTCTTCGGAAGTAAAAATTCCAGTAATAACAGAAGGATTCAGATAGCGTTTGAGAATAGATATAAGGTCGTTTATTGAATAGACGGGTTTTATAATTAAATGTCTGTGATAAGTCGGAAAAAAAATGTTCAATAGATAGCTGTCTTCCTGTTCTGTTAGTATCCATATTTGGTTTTTAAATACGTTTATCGGGGCTTCGACTGCTGGTATCAGGTTGTGGCCTGAGCTTTCATCAGAATGTGTTGCTACAGAAATTGAATTTATTTGATAAGGTCTAGAGAGTGCGTCAGCTACGATGTTGGTTTTGCCTGGCTTGTAGTGTAATTCATAATTATATTCTTCCAGAATAGCTTTCCATCTTTTTAGTTTACAGTTGTTGTTTTTGTTACTCAGTCCATATGTAAGGGGTTGGTGATCTGTGAACATTTTCATTCTTGCGGTGCCGTACAAAAAGTTTCTAAGGGTTTTTAACGCCCAGATGATGGCTAGCATCTCTCTTTCGTTGGTGGCGTAAGTTTCTTCCGTTTTGTTTAATGTCCTGGAGATGAAAGTGATCGGTTTTCCATCTTGTTCTAAAACTGCTCCTACTGCGTGCTTTGATGCGTCTGTTGTAAGGTGGAATTCTTTTTCGTAATCCTTATATGTTAAGAGTACTTCTTTTGAGATAAGTGCATTTTTTATCTTATTGAATGCTTTTTTTGCCATATCATTTAGATGTATTATTGTATTTTTTGATTGATGTTTTGAAATTCTACCGTCTTCACCTTTTAGAAGATTGGTAAGGGGTTTTGCTACTTTAGCGTAATCTCTAACAAACCGTCTATAATAACCAGAGAGGCCTAAAAATGATCTTAAGTCTTAAGTCTCATTGTTTCTGGGTAAGGGAAATCAACTATTGCTTGAACTTTATCGGGGTTGGTTGTAATACCTTCAGGAGAAATGATGAAACCTAGGAATTCGACTTGTTGTTTGAAAAATTCACATTTATCTAATTGAACTTTCATATTTTCTTTAAGGAGGGTATGGAAAATTTCGCGAATGTGATCAGTATGTGTTTTCTCATCTTTACTGAATAGAATTATGTCGTCAATGTAGACATAACATATTCGTCCTATGTGTTTCCTCAGTATGTCGTCTGAAGCTCTTTGGAAAATTGATGGAGCATTTTTTAGTCAAAATGGCAATCTCTTAAATTCATATTTTTCATTATTTACTGAAAATGCTGTCTTCTGAACATCAGATTCCTTCAGTAGAATCTGGTGGAAGCCGCTCCTTAAGTCCATTACAGAAAAATAATAATTTTTTCCTAATTGGGACAGAATTTCAGTGATGTCAGGAATCGGATAGCGGTCGGCTATTGTGACAGCGTTGATTTTCCTATAGTCGATTACCAATCTGTACTTTTTTTCTCTAGAAGCGTCCTGTTTTTTTGCAACTATCCATATCGGTGAATTATATGGGGACCTTGATCTTCTAATAATTCCATCTTCTAGCAATTTCCTTATTTGTTTTTCGACTTCCTCTTTCAGAGACATAGGGTACGGATAATATTTAGAATAAATTGGTGTGTCGGAATTTGTGCGGATCTTTGCTATTACTTTTGTAGTGTAGGTCAATTTTTCATTAGGTTCAGAGAAAATATCGGAATATTGATGTACTAGTGTCTTCATTGAATGCTTCTGCGAATTATTCATATGGTTGTCTTTGCTAATTATATATACATCTTGTGAAACCAATTGTTTTAAATGAATTTTAATCGAATTTTGAATTGTCATATAATTATTTTTTGTATACATAACAGCAGACAGGCCTTTAAGACTGTCGTTGCCTAAAATAGCATTAAAATATACTAACGATGGAAGGAGATATTATTTTATTTTAATATCTGCTAAATTGAACAAGTTAACATATGTATGGTCTGTAATTTCGATTTGTCCTCCTACTGAATTTGCGTCAAAGTTTTTTTTGTTTTTTATAATTTTTTTAGCTAAACGTGGTTGCACATTATTTTTATTGGAACCAGTGTCTACTAATATTTTAAGAATTTCGCCACTCTCCGTCTTACATTCGAAATAGGGTAACGAAGAGTTCTTTAGCCTAAAAAATGGATATCTGTAAAGTCAAGAGTTTCATGGTCCATTTGATTATTTTGTTCGCTGTAATCGGTATAATTTTGGTATTCATAAGAGGGTAGATTCTGGTCGTGGTTTTCTAAGGGAGGATTTCTTCAATTTTCTGCGTAAGTGTTTATATGATAATTTCTTTGCATTTTTATGGGTGGACTAGTAAGGTTTGCATTTGGTCGTTTCCCTGCATATTTGAAATTCGGTCTGTTGGCGTAGTTTATTCGATTTGTTCTGATGCTCATATCTACGTCCATCGGTTCTGGTCTTGGCTGCGATTTCTGTGCCATTGGTCTTGGTGGTGGGTTGTAGTATGATGTAATTTCCTGTGGTCTTGTAAATTGCCAATTTTGCCGTTGATTGAACTGCTGTGGTTGATATGCATTTGGTGCCAATATCTGTTGAGTGCGTGGCATGCATGATAATTCTGGATAAAATCGCTGTGGTGGATGGAAATTACGAGGTGGTAATGGAGGTCTATTGTGGGTGGCATATCGTTGATTGTTAGCGTGGTGTGCTCTAAAGCTCTGGTTCTCTAGTTTTAAATATAAATGTAGAGCCTCTGATAGATCCTTCGGTTCTTTCATGCCGAGAAGTCTAGATAGGTCGCCAGAAAGTCCTCTAATGAATGTATCCAGTGCTTTATCGTGGTAATTCTTTGTGAGTAAATGGATGGATTCTTGACTGATTTCCATACAACCAATTTTATTTAAGATAAGAGAAAGGTGTGCGTACACCTTTTGATAGAAGTCTTGTACTGAGCTTCGTCCTTGTATGAGGCAAGTCATTTGATATTCGAGGGTGCCTAAGTCTCGTTTATCTGCATAGTGTGTAGTTAGACAGCGGGAGATTGCTCTTCAATCTAATGGGGTGTTATACGATTCTAGCGCGATGTCAGCGTTACCGACAATTTTATTTCTTATTATATTAAGTACTTAGGACTGTCTTTACACGATTCATATGATTTTAAAACTCTTTCGACGCTTTTTTCCACGAACTATACTCGCATGGGTTCCCGGAAAATTCCTTGAGCGATCTTACTACCTCCGGTACTCTGTCCATTTCGCTTAGATTGTCTTGGTATCTATCGTCTATCGTTTGGTCAGTTATTGTTGCTATATTTGGGTTATTATATTGATTGATATCGCGTCCGTCTGTGGTTAGTACTTGAGTAACTATGCTTCGAATTAGATTCGTCAAATCCGGAGATGTTTGTGGGATAGGATTGGAAGGATTCGAAGTAGTAGGCATACTGATACTACTTAGTACGGGGGGGTCAGATCAAATTGCTTGGGTTTGACATTTTTTTTTTTTTTTTTTTTTTTAAATTAATTTTTAGAGAAAATTATGATATTATTTTTAGATACAAATGCAAAAAAAAATAAAAAATTATATTTATTTGCTCATTTTCTTATAAATTTTTCTTAAATTCTTAATTATATTTTATTTAAGGGTAATTTTTAATTTTATTTCTATAATAATTTTTACTTTAAGATAATTTCTTTATTTATTTATACTCTGGAGGGTCCCCCTTTCGGTGGTGAAACGCAGAGTTAGATATAACTTTTATTTTGAGGATAATTTTTACTTTAAGATAATTTTTTATTTATTTATACTCTGGAGGGTCCCCCTTTCGGTGGTGAATCGCAGAGTTAGTTTTAACTCTTCTTTTTTTTGAAAAATATTTATATATTTTTTGTTTTTTTTTTTTTTGTTATAAATTTTTAAGTTTGAGTCTAATCCTTACTATTATATAAATCAGAGAGTTGACTTACAACAAAAAAACTGCAAACATGTCCTTGTTTGGTTTGAAGATTGTCTTCGTTGTTCAGATTGTTTGTGGTCCTGACGTTATGGTTGTCCTGACTTTTTATTGATTTATTTCGTTGGTTGTCCTCTTCCGGGTGGCTGCTCTGCTAGAACAGGAGCCCCTTTTTAACTGCTTCTGTTCACTGGGTTCCTATTTCTGCATTCCTATTTCCGAAACTACCCTTTTATTCTGCTCGGGCGCTAATTATGAGATCCTTTACGGATTCCTTATAAAAAAAATGATTTTTATTTATTGTGGTCGTAGCCACGTCTTTATTATATTAAATCAGAATTAGCACTGAACTTTTACAAATATATTTCTTATCACTAAGCTTCGGTCGCATTCATTTGTTTTGGAATTTGGTGCATTTTGCCGGTGCATTGTTCCCACGGCTTTTGCAGACACGTTGTCAGCATTTTGGCAGGATGCTCGTGTTCGGTGTTGTTGTTGTTGTTTGTGCAACGGATGCGGGTGTTTGCTGTTGTTGTATTTCTTACTGCAGAATATGCGCGTATTTGCTTTTGTTGTCTTATGCTTTTTGGGTGTTAACTTATATAACAACATCACATGTACTGAAGCTATGCGTAACAAAGCAGTTATATTACGTATTAATTAAATGTCGAATGTGTTTGTTCACACAGTCCTAATGCCTCTTGTATTCTGATTTTTTATACGAATTCATTCGTTTGTAAATCAGAGAAATAAAGCAATACTAAGCTCTTACATATAGTATGTGTTAAAGTACCTTTTCAGTAATGGATTTTTTTTGTTTTAGTGCAGGTACCAATTGGATTCGGTACCAATGTGAGTACTTGTATTTGGATTTGGAAAAAATTAAAACAAATATAAAAAAATTTCAATTTCTGTTGGTCGCGTTGCGGTCGCTTAGTGTGAATGAAGAAGCGTTTTTTCTGCGCCCAGCTAGCGTCACGCTGCGCTATATGAAAACCGGCCTTTATGCTCTGAATTTGTTTGTATTTGGTTGTAAACACATGAATTAAATGAAATATGTAAAAAAATAACCAAAAAAATAAAGTCTTACTTTTTTTTGAAAGAATAAAAGAAAAATTATGATTTTTTTTTCATAGTGAAAACAATTACTTGACATACTGTATATACATATAATAATATATGTATAAATATTTGTAGCTCAAAAATAAAAGAATATTTTTATCCCGTTAGACGTTGTAGCTCTGCTTTCGAATTTTGCTTATTTTGTATGTCACAATAGTTAGTACACAGCGTTTATTCGTTTAGTTTATTTCGCTTGGTATAAATACCGGTGTGCTAAATTCCTTTCGAAAAATCAATTAATCTGTGAAAGTGAAATTCATAAAAAGTCGACAAGAGCCTAAATATTTACAATGGCGCCGAGAGGATAGAAATTATTACTGGTTTGAAAGAACTGATTTAAAATATCATAAAGAAAAAAAATCTGTTTGAGAATTTGGGAAAATTGTTCGAAAAAGCCCATCAACTGTTGCCAAACACTATTTACAAAGTTTATATGGTAATAACGCTTTTTCCACTTAACTAACAAATCTAGGATGTAATTTTTGATAAAGAACATTTTATTAAATATTTAAGCTAAAGTTATTAGAATTTAATTTTTTTGTTATGAAAATTAAAAAATTCATGATTTTTAAATTAAACACGTTTAGAAAAATTGCAATGAGAAAAATTGCAATACAGGTACGATTTTTTAACTCCTAATATTTTGTTAGACGTCCATTGACTTGAATAACTGCTAGTAAGCTTCTACACATACTTCCAACTAAGTTGGATGTCTCATCGGGTGTTATATTTGCCCATTCTGTTCGTATGACGTCCTTAAGCGAATTCTTTGATGTTATGTGATGATTCCGTATTTTTTTTCCAGTAAGTGGCAAATGTATTCAATCCGATTCATATCTGGCGACAGTGGAGGTGTTTTAAATTGTTAACAATGGTATATTAGCCATTTCTGCACAAGAAACTAAGTATGCTTCAGTTCGTTATATGATTGGTCCGTCGAAATAGTCAGTACTAGGTACATTTTGTCTTAAAAACGTATTGTAATTCTAATTTCAAATTTAGGATATTTTAATAAAATTTTCTCTCCATATAGGAAAATTTGTGTTTTTTGCAATTATTTTTGTAGAACATAATAATAATGCTCAAATTCAAATAAATATTTCTTTTTATTAATTTCAGTTTGGCGAAACTTAATGAGCACATACATATTGTATATCAGATAAATATAATAATTATACAAAAGAAATCTCCGTTGCCTAAAAATTATTGGTAATAAAGGCTACAAAGTATGTATTTTATTGTTGATTTAACCTATTTTTGGTTTTGTTTGAGCATATCACTTCCGCAACTAAGTTTAAAATCAACACGCACTACAAAATGGCTTTAATCTAGAAAATATGTGCAGACAATTTAGAATCAGACAGCTCCCGCAAGACACTGGGGACCGGACTTCCAATGAAATCAGTGCAGAGAGAATAATAAGAACTGACTCGCTCTAATCGCAATCATAGGTAGTTCGAGGGCACTAAACAACACTTGAATCAGTGTGCACTAAGAAGGTAGCCGCAAGGCTACAAAAATTCTACAACAACAAAAATTTTTGCTCTCGATTTTGACAACCTATAATCCAATTTTAGCTTCGAACAGGGAGCACAAATCGGTGTACCCTGGATTTGAATTTGAATTAAGATTTTGCGATTTTAATAGTGAGGAAAATTAAATAAAATTTAATAAATGTAAACAGAGATTTCTGCAAAATTAAATTATGTGCAAAAGTGAAAATGTTTAAATTAAGTGGAAATGTAAAAATGTTTAAATGAAAAAATGTTTAATATTGTGTGTGCTAGCGGATCAGTGGTACAAGTGGCCCCACTACTCCCGCTGTACACAATATTGTGTGGGAGGGCTATCAAGTGACAATGGGCTGCCGCCAGCGGCAGTGAATAACAATATGCTTGTGCAGTGAATTTTAGAAGATGCTTGGCCAAAGGTAACAAATGGTTTTCTTATAAAAATGTTAACCTTTTAACAATTATTTATTATTTAAGAAGAGCAGACACGAAACTTATTTATTCAATTTAATGCAAAGGCGGCATCCTAATTCAACCCCACAACAGGAGCTGCAACTAAATGGTATAATTGCTAATTTTCAGGCAGCTTAAATTTTTGATAATTATTTACTTACAGTTAACAACTATGAGGATTATGCACAGAAGCGCAACAATACACTGTCGAAATCGCAAGAGTCCATGCAAATAAAACGCAGTTCAAACGCATTGGATACCTATAAATAATACGTATACAAATAGACAGAAGCATCCACGTCCAATGTCAGCAAAGGTGCATCATTTAAAGCAATAATTCTTGTGAGAATACCCCCAATATTGAATATATGTAGAAGTGCAACAACAAGAGAGTATATCCAATAAATTAATTTTTTATTTTATAACATTGTAAAAAATTTTAAACACCATTTTTAATTGAAATATAAAAACATATCCAATATATCACATATCATTTTCGACAATCTATATTGGTGACTTAATTAACTTTGTTTTTACTTATGAATTATAAAACAATATGGTAATCAAACAGTAATACATAACATAATATAAACAGAATTTCTTTGTGTTGTTTTTTTTTAAAAATATAAATAGAAAATAAATAAATACAATATAATAAAGTAAAAAAAATTACAGAGTTATTTTAAACATTTTTTTGAAACCCATAACTCTCTGCTTCGCTTTTTTAATTTTTAAGCGGCGATTCCAATTTTTTATCCTAAAAAATATACTACACTTAAAAAAAACGCTCCGGCCTACCAAGGTTTTATTTAGATGTTTGCAGTGTAGAATATCCTTGTTATTTATTTGGAAGAAAACTGCTTCCAAAACTTTTATTTTATTTAAGAAATCCAAAGACGGCTTTATTAAACCGCCTTTGGACACCTGGTCGAATTTTTTTCACTTACCCAGCCCGTGAAGTGAGTCGAAGAATAGGAACTGCACTTGGTTTAGGTGCACCCTCTTTCCTCCAATTCTGAAGGCCGATTGCAGGAAATGGTCTGCACACACAAAGTTGGCTCTAAAACCAAACCGCACAATGCACTCCACTGCTTTCTTCTGTCTTCATCGTTCGGAACAGAGAACAATGTTCCTTTTAGTTTTGTGGATTTTCCACATAACGCGCACTTTCCCATTTTATTTTTAGTTTTTTACTATACGTTTTCTTATTAGCAGTGTGCACTAACTATTTAGGTGTGCCCTGTTTCAAACTTTGTTTACAACCCTGATCTCAAATAAAAGCTTCGAAGCTTTCGAGGAAACGTCAGAACGAAAACAAGAAGAAGAGAAATTCTCCCTTGTGACTACCTTTTAGGTGTGCCCTGACTTGAATATTGTATTTCACATGGAACCTGGCGACCTTTACTTTGAATCAGTGAACGAAAAGAAACAGTACACTAACGAATCCTACTCGTCATGAGCGCAAACGAAGTACAGTAGACTAAAATAAAAAAATTTGAGAGCAGTACACTAGGATATCGTTTCGTACTTGAGATCCGTACGAAACGAAACGTTCGTGTAGTGTTCTTTTGCTTTCGTACTTGTAGAAATAAAGCCCAATAAACAAATTCTCTATAAACTAACAAAAAAATGATTCAAAGTTAATATATGTATTCTAGCATAATGATATAATTATTTATTTACATTGAATATATTTTATGAATTATTCTTCATATTTAAATTCTCCGTTAACTCTAACTAATAATATATGTTCTAAATGAAGGGGACTAAGCCTATTTCGTTGATCACTTAAAATATATTTTAAATACGAAAAAAGCCGTTCGACACTTACTTGAGTCGATGGCACTGCTAACACTGCTTGTGCTATTGAAGACAAACAATTATTTTGTGCACTCCAAAATTCTAAAATATTTGCTTCAAGAGGTAAGAGAAGTTGTGTTTCGTACATTAGAAAATCAGTTTCTAATTAAGAAATTGACGATGAATCTTCATTTATGTGTGATGGATCCAAATTTATTAAAAAGTTAGTTGGCTGTTGGTAGGCACGCATACTTGTTGAGGGTTCATCTACACTATCATCCACTTGGTTCAATAAAATGGGGGACAAAGTAGAGCTTGTATCTGCGAATAATATTTTATTAATATCAAAATCTTTAAATTTGAGAGTTTTGTTTACCTTTCAACGCATGCATACGTCTATATAAATATGTTAGATACGTTTTTATAAACTTTGAAATTTTCAATTTACTTAAATGTGTTTTAGCTGGTAAGTACTTTCATTTTTGGAGCGTTTGTAATAACTTTTACTTCCTATTTTAGTAAATGTACAAAATTTTGTATTTATATATAAAATTTAAAAAAGTACATATATGATATTTTCAACTACCAAAAAGTGAGCAATGCAAAGCAATAGGCAGGAAAATTGGTTCGCTTCCTTCTGCATTTTCAAAATTAATATTTCAGCAGCACAGTACACTAAGGGGTTGCCAAGGGGGGCAGGTTCACGTGCTACTAACGGCTCATGTCTCTTAAATCTTCCTACTCTCACCTCCACGTGGTGCACCCTGGTAACCTGAGCAACCTAGGTGAAGATGTGGTAACCAACCCATGTGGGATCCTTGGTCAGGGCCAACGAGAGAGGGAGCTTTGGTGAGGCCACTCTGACATATTCGGTTTAAGGATTCATCAAAGTGTGCGAGGCCAGGTGGGGTCTCGCATGTAGGAACGGTGGCGGAGGAGTACTATAGGTACCAACGGCAGCGCCCATACCCCTGGTGAATATAAGATTGAAGCCTCGGATGAAATACCCCACAACTGTTGACGACAACCCCCGCAAACGTTATAAGGAACCCGATTTAAGGATATGCACCTGGAATGTCCGGACCCTTAATAGGGAAGGTGCCTCTATCCAGCTGGTTGACGTCCTTGAAAAATATAAAGCTGACGTCACCGCACTCCAGGAAATGCGATGGACGGGACATGGACGCTCAAAAAAAGCTACATGTGACATCTACTACAGCTGCCATGCGACGAAGCGCAGACTCGGTGTAGGTTTTGTGGTAAGCAAACGACTGCGAGATGAAGTCATGGGATTTACCCCAGTCGACGACAGGCTTTCCACACTCCGCATTAAGGCAAAATACTTTAACATCAGCCTAATCTGCGCACATGCTCCGACGGATGAGAAAGACGAAAACACCAAGGATGCCTTCTACGATCAACTAGAAAAAACCTTCGATCGATGCCCCCGCCACGATGTAAAAATTGTGCTAGGTGACTTCAACGCCAAGGTGGGCAAAGAGGGCATTTTTGAACCAACCGTCGGTAAGTTCAGCCTCCACGAGCAGTCATCAGAAAACGGTTTGAGGCTGATCGACTTCGCCGCAGCGCGGAACATGGTAGTTAGTAGTACTAGATTCCGGCATCCCGATATTCATAAAGCCACCTGGCTGTCCCCTGATCATAAAACCAGGAACCAAATTGATCACGTTGTGATCGACGGCAGGCATGCATCCAGCGTGTTAGACGTACGTACAATTCGAGGTGCCAACATTGACTCGGACCACTACCTTGTTGTAGCTAAGGTTCGCACTCGCCTCAGTGCGGCAAAAAACGTTCGCTCTAACTCGCAGAGGAAGCTTGACGTCGGAAAGCTACAATCGCTACAGACAGCTACCGCATTTGCTTCTCGGCTCTCGAATATGCTGATGGATTCTCCCCCTGATCTCGATATTTGCGCGCAGCTCATCCTGCGATCGGCTGCAACGCGAGCTGCTAAGGAGCGATATCGAGAGAAGAGAAGGGAAGAGAAGCGTCTTTTTAGGCGCAAGAAACGAGAAGCCGAAAAGAGAGAATGTGAGGAAATCGAGATGTTTGGCAGAAGGAATATGGCTCGAAAATTCTACGAACGTGTGAGGCGCCAAACGGAAGGTTTTAAGACCGGAGCCAATTCCAATTCCTGCAAAGACGAAAACGGTACGAAAGCGTACTCACGTTATGGAGGGAACACTTCTCGAAGCTGCTGAATGGCGACAGCGCTAATGATAGCAATGAAGATGAACCCGACCCCACAGTTGCTGACGACGAACATGAAGTAGCGCCCCCCGACTATGACGAGGTCTTGCTGGTTATTAGGCGGCTCAAAAACAATAAAGCCGCCGGAGCTGATGGTATACCAGCGGAGCTATTCAAGGCTGGCGGCGATGAGCTCACGAAACGCATGCACCAGCTCATCTGCAAAATATGGTCGGAGGAATCCATGCCTAGCAACTGGAACTTAAGTGTGCTCTGCCCAATCCACAAGAAGGGTGATCCGGCAATCTGTGCCAACTACCGCGGGATCAGCCTTCTGAACATCGCATATAAGGTCCTGTCGAGCGTACTCTGTGAAAGGCTGAAGCCCATCGCCAATGAACTGATTGGGCCTTATCAGTGTGGCTTCAGACCTGGTAAAGGCACCATTGACCAAATGTTCACACTACGCCAAATCCTGGAGAAAACCCTAGAGAAGCAGATTGACATACACCACCTTTTCGTCGATTTCAAAGCCGCATTCGACAGCACTGTAAGGAGTCGCTATGTCTGAATTTGGCGTCCCTGCTAAGCTAATTCGGCTGTGCAAAATGACGCTAAGCACCACCACTGGCTCAGTTAAAATCGGTAATGACTTGTCCGAGCCGTTTGTTACTCAGACAAGGTGACTCCTTATCGTGTGTTTTCTTCAATCTAATGTTGGAAAAAATCGTACGTGCAGCATGTCTAAGTCGCACAGGCACTATCTTCCACAAGAGTGTCATGTTACTGGCGTATGCTGATGATATTGACATCATTGGCCATAACAGCCGCGCCGTGAGTGCTGCATTTTCCGGCTTGGAGAGAGAAGCGAGGCGAGTGGGTTTAGCGGTGAACGAGGATAAATCGAAGTACTTGGTGTCAACACACAAAGAGTCTCAGCGTCTTGGACACCACGTCACTGTTGGCGACTACAACTTTGAAGTTGTGAAGGATTTCGTTTATCTGGGAACCAGCATCAACACCACGAATGATGTCAGCAAGGAGATCAAGCGAAGAATCACTCTTGCCAACAGGTGTTACTTTGGGCTCAGTAGGCAATTGAGAAGCAGAGCCCTCTCTCGACGAACAAAAATTACTCTCTACAAAGCCCTCATCCTTCCCGTCCTGCTTTATGGTGCCGAAACCTGGACGATGACAAACAACGATGAGGGAGCTTTGGGGGCGTTCGAGAGAAAAATTCTTCGAAGGATCTATGGTCCTATATGCGTCTGCGGAGAGTATCGAATCAGATGGAACAACGAGCTGTATGAGCTGTACGCCGACATTGATATAGTTCAGCGCATTAAAACACAGCGGCTGCGCTGGCTGGGACATGTTGTGCGAATGGATGAAAGTGCTCCGGCGAAAAAAGTATTTGAATCGATGCCGCCGGGTGGCGGACGCAGGAGGGGGAGACCACCACTACGTTGGAAGGACCAGGTTCAGGAGGACCTGGCTGCACTTGGTGTTTCCAATTGGCGCCAGCGTACGCGAAGCAGAGACGACTGGCGAAGGCTGATAACGCGGCAATGACCAGAAATGGTTTTACGCCAATTATGATGATGATGAGTAAACTAACTAATAGCCACACACACTAATAGCCGATCAGGTGCTGCTGTTTTCCATTTTGCATCTTCCAGCACAGCGCTGCAATAGGCAGCAGGCGCAATATTTTTATTGCTTTTTTGCTAATGCTTTCCAGGAATATAACCGCCGGTTTTTATACCCTTTACCTTTAAAAAAGTAAATAGGGTATACTAACTTTGTGCTTTTGAGAGGGGGTGAAATTTCGAGAAGGAGGCGTGGTAGGTATGGACATATATATACAGATATGATCTGAATCACTTTCTAAGCAATTTTTATATTGTCCGTCCGTCTGTCCGTCTGTCCGTCTGTGGCCACTTCTTTTCTACACCGTTAGAGCTATGTTAATGAAATTTTGCAAAAGTATAGTCTGGACAAAGATACAGAACCAGATTGCTATATGGGCCGATTTCGACAAAGACCACGCCTACCTCCCATGTAAGGAACTTTTTTCACCTTTTTTAAAATGACTATAACTTCGGTCCAATTGACGGAATCGTGACATTATTTGGCAGTTATGGAGATGTGGGTCCTACTAAACACTGTGCAAAAAGTGGGCGGTATATATTAACTGTCACGCCCACAATTAATAAATATTCATAACTTAAGATCTGGTACAGATTAATGGACGAAATTTTCCATGAAGAAACATGTGGATATTATAAAGCTATCTGCGACAAATGGGGCTGATCAGGCAAAAGACACGCCCACTTTTGATATAAGGAAGTTTCGGGTCAAAAATTAAAATTAGCCTACCTATGCTCATATTGATGCCAGCGGAATAAAAATTTGCAGAAACATACATGGGGTCCATAATAGTGTGTGTGCAGAATATGGAGATTATAATACAACTGCCACGACCACAATTAGCCAAAAATCATAACCAGGTTCCTATTAAATATTTTTCAACGAAATTTCCCAGGAAGGTTGCGGGTGCTAACATTAAACACCACAAAAAAAAAGGGCGTGTTATTTCTACAGCCACGCCCACTATTCACATATTATTATAACTTACGACTTATATAATATTTTTGGACGAAATTTTATATTAGTACGTATATAGACCCAACCAAGCCATATACAAGATTCGGGGTCGATCACATGAAGGATACGCCTCCCTCCCATATAATGAACTTTGGGGAGCCCATTTAAAGACAACTACCCTATCTATGCTTCTAATGATGATATATGAAACCAAAGTGGTATATGTATACACTGGGTCTGTACTAGCACGCATTCCAAATATGGGCAGATTATTACTACTCCCACGCCATTTATCATTACTAGGTTCGTATTAAAGATTTTTCAACGAAATTTCACAGGAAGGTTGCGGGTACTAACATTAAACACTACATAAAAAATCGGCGTATTATTTCTACAGCCACCAAATTTTATATTAGTGGTTATATTAACACTACGAAGCCATGCACAAGAAATGGGGTCGATATAATCAATTCAAGGTACCCTACTGAAAATAACCGTATATATGCTCCTAATGATGATTTATGAAAAAACATCCCCATTGTTGAATACGCACGCTCAAGAAAAGGTAACGGGTATTTCGTAGTCGGTCTAACCCGACTTCAGACTTCTTTTCTCGTTTCATATGTCACTTTATCTAAAAAAATATATATTTCTTGTGTAGCAGAATTATACATTGCTTATATTGATTTAGTGTTCTTTAGTTCGTCAATAGTGTAACTGCTTAAATTTCACATATTTTTTAATAAATTAAAAATGCCCCGTTCAAAAAACAGTAACTTGCGTGATTATTATGATTATTATTCAGACAATATTATATGTAATATTGGGAAGTGCAATGCCAAAGTGTTAAATAACCATAGCGGAAATTTGGAGCGACATTTAAAATTAATGCATTCCAATTTATATGTCGATTAGCATCAAAAAATTGTCCTACTAGAGCGAAATTATGCAAAGACATCAGCAAAAAAAACGTTGAACTGGCAATTGTGGAGCTTTTTACTAAAAATGGTCGGCCCCTATGCATGGTTGAAGATCGTGCATTTAGAATTTTAGCTCAACCAGTTTTTGAAGCAATAAATATACGCTTTAATGAGCATAATGTGATTGAGCATATCATCGAATTTTCTAACAACAAAAAAAAATAATTAATGGACGATTTAAAGGGAAAATTGTTGTCGCTCAAGATCGATACCGCAACTAGGCAAGATTTAAGTGTACTGGGTGTAAATGTCCAATACAGTAAAAACAATCATATTATAACCAAAACTCTTGCAATTAAAGAACTTAAAAATAGTCATACTAGTTCTTATATAAAAACGATTATAGAAGACATCTTGAAAGAATATGCTATTGATTTGAAACAAATTCTAACGGTTACAACTGAGAATGCTGCGAACATGATAAAAACTGTATCAGATCTAAACAGTGAATTATCTAATTCCCTAGACGACATTAGCATCGATAGCCTCGCAGATGACAATTTGGAAGCCATAATATCACATTTATCAAACACGAATATAGCAAATATCCGCTGTGGAGCACACACTTTGCAGCTTTGTGTTAACGATGTTCTCAAAGAAAGCAGAACCAAATTAGATAATTGCAGAGCCATCGTAAAGAGATTAAGGACACCAACGTATCTAAACTTACTAAAAAATGGCCGGTTTAAAAAACCAATATTAGATTGTGTGACAAGGTGGAATTCGACTTTCGATATGATCGAAAGTCTTATAGAGCACAAAGACCTTGTAGATTCATTAAGCTCAGAGAATGAGGCTTTTCTAATAAATAATGATATGTGTACTTTTTACAATAATTTTAAAAAATATCTTAGTCACATTCGCTCTGCAAGTATAAAATTACAAACGCAAGAAATGTGCTTCAGTCAATTATATATAATTATAAAGGATCCAATTTTTCAACTTGACGACCCGGAGGAAAGCGAAATAAAAACGTTGCTTAAAATTGCTGTAACACGAAGGAAATCAACTTTAATTAGCAATGAATTGTTTAATGCAGCTGTGTTTTTAGATCCACGAATTAAAGTATGTCTAAAATCGGATGATATATTGCGAGCTAAAAAGTATCTTACATCGTTATATAGACGTATGTCTGCGTTGAAAGGTAAACAAAACTCTCAAATTTAAATTAAATTTTTATTAATAAAATATTATTCGCAGATACAAGCTCTACTTTGTCCCCCAATTTATTGAACCAAGTGGATGATAGTGTAGATGAACCCTCAACAAGTATGCGTGCCTACCAACAGCCAACTAACTTCTCGGAGTTTTTAATAAATTTGGATCCATCACACATAAATGAAGATTCATCGTCAATTTCTTAATTAGAAACTGATTTTCTAATGTACGAAAGACAACTTCGCTTACCTCTTGAAGGAAATATTCTAGAATTTTGGAGTGCACAAAATAATTTTTTGTCTTCAATAGCACAAGCAGTGTTAGCAGTGCCATCGACTCAAGTAAGTGTCGAACGGCTTTTTTCGTCCTTAAAATATATTTTAAGTGATCAACGAAATAGGCTTAGTCCCCTTCATTTAGAACATATATTATTAGTTAGAGTTAACAGAGAATTCAAATATGAAGTATAATTCATAAAATATATTCAATGTAAATAAATAATTATATTATTTGAGCTGAAAGCCTTGGCAGATAGGGCTCCTAAATTTCGTATGATAAGAATTGATTCTTATCTTTCTTTTGTAAATAAAATAAATAAATAATAATTATATCATTATGCTAGAATATATTAACTATTCGTTTCGTTCTTGTTCTCAAGTACGAAACGATATCGTAGTGTACTGCTCACAAATTTTTATACCCTTTACCTTTAAAAAAGGTAAATAGGGTATACTAACTTTGTGCTTTTGAGAGGGGTTGCAATTTCAAGAAGGAGGCATGGTAGGTATGGACATATATATACAGATATGGTCAGAATCACTTTCAAAGCAATTTTGATTTTGTCCGTCCGTCTGTCCGTCTGTCCGTCTGTGGCCACTTCTTTTCTACACCGTTAGAGCTATGTTAATGAAATTTTGCAAAAGTATAGTCTGGACAAAGATACAGAACCAGATTGCTATATGGGCCGATTTCGACAAAGACCACGCCTACCTCCCATGTAAGGAACTTTTTTCACCTTTTTTAAAATGACTATAACTTCGGTCCAATTGACGGAAACGTGACATTATTTGGCAGTTATGAAGATGTGGATCCTACTAAACACTGTGCAAAAAGTGGGCGGTATATATTAACTGCCACGCCCACTATTAACAAATATTAATAACTTAAGTTCTGGCGGAGATTTACGAACGAAATTTTACTTGAAGGAACATGTGGACATAATAAAGCTATCTACAACAAATGGGGCTGATCACGTGTTGTGAGTTAGAATCAAGCTACTTACGCGTAGTTGACTCACAGCACCGGCTCTTATTAAATTCATTAAGAACGCACATATTTTTAGGGTGCAAGTATTGTAAATGAATAGTAATTATTCATTAATTATGATGTAAACTTTTAGGGTGTCACAGTTCCGCAGTCAAGCTGACGAGGGGCATTTAGAATGCACCGACGACACTTTTACTTTCAGTAGGTCAGTTGGCCTGAGCAACTGACACCAAATAACAATTGCGTAACTGGAACACCAGAAAAGTCAAGACGTAGACGGTAATGTTCATTTGTAAATAGTATATAAGAACTAGAATTTTAAGAATAAACTTCTTGTTGTTTTAAACCCAAAATAGTGCAGTGCTCATTTAATAAAGTGGTGTAGGTTTTACAGGTTCCCGCGACAGGACATTCCAGAGGACGTCTCTCGCCGACAAGCAGATACGGACCCCAACATTTTGGCGCAGCCGGTCTTAAGGACCTATTGGAGTAATCCCAGGGCAAGGAACCCTGAAGCAGAGAGGCATCCTGCAACGAATTCGAAGGACC
This sequence comes from Clusia tigrina, assembly GCA_920105625.2. Taxonomy (NCBI): domain Eukaryota; kingdom Metazoa; phylum Arthropoda; class Insecta; order Diptera; family Clusiidae; genus Clusia; species Clusia tigrina. The sequence goes on from OV050031.1 coordinate 175,132,400, forward strand.
TCATCCAAGGACAATACCCCAGCATTAAGGACACTGAGGAATAAAGATGTCATTAGGAAAAATTATGGTCAGTAGAGTATATAGTAGCGTAGAATAAGTAGATACTTCTGCGACCCTGAAGGCGCCGTAGCGCTGGTCATAGAAGTCGCAACCTATAGGCGCGTTTGCGCTGTTGCACGCAGATTTGTATGGCAACCATAAACCGTCAGTATGATCGGACGGTCTATGTATGTTCATCCTAGCTGTGAGGATTTTTTTGGTAGGGGTTTTGAGTTTGTTTGTCGTGAGGGACATTTGTATTGTCTATTGAGTCATGCCATCTATTTTGGAAATAATTAAATTATTTTTATTGTAAATTTAGATTTTGTGTATTTATGATGGTTGAAAACGAACATATAAAATTTGATTTTAATATTTGGCATTTTGAGCTTAGGGTATTAGGTGAAGAGGTGCAGACAACACGTGTTGTTGCATCAAAGTTTTTTGTAGTTCGGAAACTACGATTTGCGTAGCAATGTTGAAGAAAACATTTAAATGCTATTATTATGTGGCGCATACGTTACGGATTTATTTTTAAATATGGATTCAAATTTCCGGGAATGAATCAAGACACTTTTGCCGGTAAATCAAATTTCGGTTTTTACAAACATATGGCCTTTTCTATGGATTCTTGGGAGAATTAAAAGATGGTGAGAGGAAATCAAGGAGTATCTGTGAGGAAGCCAAGGACCAATTGGCATTGATGGAAGGACTTAATGGACGCCGGTAGACAGCGGAACTTTGTGATGGAAAACAAGTACATAAAGATAGAATATACGGTGGAATGTTTTTTTTTTAATAACTCTGTTTTGAATCATTAAGTAAGATCAAATAAAATATTGTAACAAGTTTTAACAATTATTGGATTTTTATTTGTAATTGGGATACGCCATCTGTTCTGGCATTTGGGATATGACGAAGGAAGCGCAAGGATTACTGCTGATGCAGGAGCAAATTGGCGATACGATTGAAAAATTGGTCCGTAATTTTAAGAAAGACGGCAGTTTACGTAAGGACAACGTATATTACCGCAAGCGAATATCACAGTTGCAAAATCTAGGGAGAGAGTTCAACAATAATTACGGACTGTTGTTGCCTCACGCAGTTGAGTACGGCAAGGGAAAATATTTTGCGGAAAATTACGCAGACTACATAAATAGTCTGGTCAACGAATGGGCAGATACATTTAGTTCTGAATTAGAGGGACTAGGGCAAGAGATTGTGAGTTTGGTTTCGCCAGACGAGGAAATAAGGAACAGATTGAAATCAATACAGTCAGAGGTGAAACTGTTTACTGGGAAAATAGTTGACCAGTTCGAAGCGAGTACGAGCAGGGAAGAAGCTCAGGAATTGTGGAGGCAGGCGAACGCCGGAGGCGCTGTGTCACCATTAGAGGTAGCGGAACAAGCCTTGGCGGCAATCGAAAAAAGAAGAGAAGAAAAGTTGTTCAGTTTTCATAAGAAAGCAGAAGATTGGAGAGCACAAAAAGAGTATCTGGAGAAGAAGGTAAAGGAACTTTCTCAGAGATTGACGGAAACAGAGGAAGCAGCAACGCTGTTGGAGAAGGAGTGTGCAGGATTGAAAAGAGGACGGGCGACCAATAGCAACCCACATAGAAAGGAGAGATCAAAATCAGCATCGGCTGGATTTACACAGACAGTACTGACATTGCCTCCTGAAGTTCGCTGGCCGGAGTATTTAACACCAGAAGGGATAAGCCGCATGGTAAAGCCAAAATTAGTACTTAATGAAGAAAGGCAAGCGGAATTTTTGTTTGGCGCATCTGAAATCGGTGTCGAGCCTTTTTCTCCGGGAGGCCCGATAAATAGTAAAAATCAGGGATATCCGCCAAAGGAGCCGGAAGCAGTACCCGTGCAGCAAAGTTCCGATACTGTGGGCAGTATTTCGCCTGCACGAACAAACGATCGAAGACTAATTAGTTTGAGTCCGTCACTGGCCAATTACCTCTCAGATCCGGGAGAAGAGAATTTGGAAACTGCCAAAGAGATTAATGAAGCTAAGGTTTTACCAGCAATTGAGAAAACACAAAGGAATAAAATGGGCATTCTGCAAGTTGCTCATGCTGTGGAGAAATTGGTGCCCATGTTCTCAGGAGTCGAGTTGTATGATCTGAGAACTGAGATCCGGCGCTTCAAAGAAGGTTGTGAGCTAGCGCAACAGAGTGTTCCGGAAGCGGACGGGGAACACTTAATAAAGTGTATTAGGCAAAGAACCACAGGTGATGCGTTTGATTTACTAGCGCATAGCTCAGTAAGCACCCTGGCAGAATTATATGCACTTTTGGATAGGACGTATTTAAAACAAAAGTCGTATGACTATCTCGTTCGGGAAATTCAGGAATCAACTCAGACACCGGGGGAGGAATTGAGAGCCTGGGGACGAAGGCTCCAGTCTCTGGGGAGCGCTGCTGAGACGGAAACCAACAGGCAGTTTCCAGAAAATGTTGCACCATACAAGGCTCAAGTAGAACGGACTATGATTTCTGTGTTCAAGGCAGGCCTGATAAATAGGGATTTAGCTAATTATACTCTTACTCTCACGCCGAGGAGTATGGCAGAGCTAGTGGAAGCGGTCTCGTCCGCTGAAGCAGCAATACAACAACGAACGACAACAGGTGGAATCTGCTGGACTGATGCTCCTGCAGAGGTAGGAACAGTACAGCAGCAAAACAGATGTGGAGTCGCTAGATTGATGGGCCAATTTCCGCAACAAAGAGACCAAGAATTCTTGGTTGAGAGGTTCCAGCCGAGGAAACCCATTTGCTCATTCTGTCATAAGCCAGGGCATACAAGGGATGAATGCGTTACACGCAAAAACACGCCCTACTGTATGGAGTGCCAAACATATGGTCATGAGGCAAGTAGACAGTGCCAAGGAGACACAGAATGGAATCAAAGTAGAAGGCAGCCAGCTACGAGGCGCCCGGTTCCACCCTTGAGGGACAGCAGGGGTAACTTCAGTAGTCCCCGAGTTAATTCAACAGAAGGAATTAACCAAGGAAGAAATCCTTTCAAAACTAGGAGTGGTCAGCAGCGACCAAACTGGGATTCCAGAAGTGAACAAGCGAACTTCTCATGTGGACATATGGGACATCGGGCAGCGGAATGCAGGGATAGACAATCCCAGCAAAGGAACCAGGGAAAGTTCCAGCGGCCCAGTCGAGGCCAGTAGACTGGAAAGCCAAAAGAAAGAGAGTAATAATAAGGCCGGAAGTACGTGGGACTATTAATATAGGAACTACAGTCCAGGAGAAGGAGGAGCAATATATATATGGAAGTCGATAGGAAAGGTATCCCGGCCGATGGGATAGTTGGCCGCGATAATCTCTGGGGCCGCACCATACTTGATGCGCTAGAGAAACAGTTATCATTTTATGATGATAATAAGAATAGAATCCTTACTCTCCCATTAAAGTCATGGCAGGAAGGAACCGTGAATAGGGTTAAGAATTGTATAGAGGTAGTGAACGCAAGGTCAACCAGAGTAGTTACTATGCGTGTAAACACGAAACTGAGGACTGTTGTTTTGCACAAGCAGCAGCTAGCGGAGGGTGTATATATGGGAGAGACCATAACGCACGTTGACAAGGGTAAAGTGTACGCTTGTGTACTAAATGCGTCAGAAGAGGACTACTATATGGATAAGGATTTTAGGCCTAAGTTCACTAGTTATGATAGTTTTAAGGAACCGAGTTATGGATCGGTTAATCAAATTAAGCAGGTAGATATAAGGAAAAGAATGGAGAGAGTGCTAGAATCACTAAAGTTAGACCCAAGCGTAAATTCGGAAGAGAAGGCATCAATAGAAGCCGTTTGTATGTCATTCCATGACATATTTTTGCTGGAAGGAGACCAGTTAACGTATACACCAGAGGTAGAGCATGAAATACCTACTAGGGTGGATCAAGCACCGATTAACCAGAAGCAATACAGGTTGCCACAGGCTCACAAGGATGAGGTAAATAGGCAAGTGGAAGGAATGTTAAAGGATAACATTATTTCGCCGAGTATCTCGCCTTGGAATTCACCAATAATTTTGGTGCCAAAGAAGGGAGGTGCTCACGGTCAGAAGAAGTGGAGAATGGTCGTTGATTTTAGGAAATTGAATGACGCCACTATCAAGCAGGTGTTCCCGATACCAAGGATAGAAGAAATTCTGGATCAATTGGGGCATAGTAGATATTTTTCTACACTTGATTTAGCGAGTGGCTACCACCAAGTTCTGGTGGATACCCAAGATAAGCCGAAAACCGCGTTCAGCACCGGTTTAGGGTATTATGAGTTTAATAGAATGCCGTTTGGATTAACAGGAGCACCGGCTACCTTCCAACGGTTAATGAACCATGTGCTAACAGGCTTGCAGGGGTTAGATTGTTTTGTGTATCTGGATGATATTGTAATTTATGGGAAGAACTTGCAGCAGCATTCGCAACGCTTGTGCAAGGTGCTCCAGAAATTACGAGAACACAATTTGAAATTGAACACGGAGAAGTGTCAATTTTTACGAAGAGAGGTGGTTTATTTAGGCCATCGTTGCTCAGAAGCAGGAGCACTGCCTGACACGCAGAAGGTGGAATGCGTTAAAAATTTAGCGATTCCGAGAAACAGAAAAGAAGTGCAAGCATTCCTAGGACTAGTGAACTATTATAGAAAGTTCGTGGAAGGACTAGCCGGAATTGCGTTGCCAGTGAATAAGTTGCTACGAAAAGAAGCAAAGTTCGAATGGACAGAGAGCTGTCAGCAAGCATTCGAGAGGCTAAAAGAAATAATTAGCTCGCCACCTATTTTGGCGTACCCCGACTTTGAGCAAACTTTTTTGTTGACCACTGATGCTAGCAATGAAGCATTAGGGGCAGTATTGTCACAAGGGGAAGTCGGTAATGACCGACCAATAGCATTCGCAAGCAGAGCGCTTAGCGACACGGAAAAGAGATACTCCACAATAAAAAAGGAATTTCTAGCCATAGTGTGGGCTACAAAGAATTTTAGGGCATATCTGCTAGGACGCCCATTTAAGATATACACTGATCACCAGCCGTTGAGAGGCATAGCCAACTTGAAAGAACAAACGTCTAGGCTAGCCAGGTTCAGACACAAATTGTCTGAATATGATTTTGAAATCATATACAAACCTGGGAAAAAGAATCTAAATGCGGACGCACTCAGCAGAGTACCGCAGGTACAGAAGGTATCAGTAGTGCAAACGAGGGTCAAAGCACGGTCAGATAAGGAGAAGACCGAGAGAATTCAAGGGGATAAAATGGATGCAACAAGAAATGTTAGCAATGCTGGTGACGCTGCTAATGAACAAAGAACCAGTAGTGTGGAATGGCTGGAGGATAAAAAAGATACCCAGGCTGTGTTAAAGGGTTTCCATGATTCACCTCTAGGTGGACACCAGGGATTCTGGAAAACCCATGACAGAATTAGGCGAGTATACGGATGGAAAGGTATGCTCAAAGACATAAAAAAATATGTAAGAAGTTGCCCAAAGTGCCAGGCCAACAAAAGTTCAAGGCTAACAAAGATGCCCATGGTGTTAACGGACACACCAAAACAACCATTTGATAAGGTTCATATGGATATTGTAGGTATTTTACCTGAAACTGTTTCGGGCAATAAATACATATTGACGTTCCAAGACGATTTCTCAAAGTATATGGCGTGCGTGGCTATACCCGATGCTGAAGCAAGTACGGTGGCCAAAGCATTATTTGATGAAATTATAGCACGATACAACATACCTAAGGTTTTGATAACCGACAATGGTTCAAATTTTGTATCGAAACTATTCTCAGAAACGTGAAAAATGCTGGGAATCAAGAAGTTGCACATAACACCATATCATCCACAGGCGAATGGCTCATTGGAACATAGTCATCGACCTTTGGCCGAGTACTTGCGCAGTTTTGCCAAGGAAGACGGCTCGAATTGGGATCAATGGTTCACCACTGCAATGCATGTACACAATAATACGGTACATGTATCAACGAAGCAAACTCCGTTTAGAACACTCTACGGGTTTGACTGCAACATGCCAGCGAATTTGAAGCGCAAATGTGCGCCTGTATACAATGCTGATGACCCGAATAAAGTGCAAAAGTATCAGTTACAACGAGCGCACGAATTGGTCAGAGAAAACCAGGATTGTGCTAAACGAGTGGCCAGGGAAGCCTATAACAAGGTGCTAAACCCAGTAGTTTTTCATGTGGGTGATCAAGTACTAATGAATAATCAGGCTAGGAGAAACAAATTCTCACCTGTGTGGATAGGTCCGTATGTAGTAACAGAGATCCGAAGCCCAGTTACAACAGTCGTAACGACTAAGGGCAAAAATAAAAAGCTACATAATAATTTATTGAAATTATTCCACACAACTAAAGACATGTGTTAGCAGTGTTTTACAAGTGTAAACACAAAAATAACAACGTAAACATGTACGTGTGTGTATCAAATAACACACACAGCTCCGACTTTCAAAGTCAAGACCAGCAGAAGTGTGCCAATTAAACTCGAGCAAGTAAAGTTGACGTAATAAAAATGCTTATTATGCACTATGGCCGAACGAAGCACAGTAGGGAAAAATATTGTTTTTAAAATATTAAATGATAAATATTGCACGTAATTAAAAAATAAGAAGACAGTCGTGGGTAAGTAATATAAAACTTAACTTCAAATATGTACAATCATACGGCGGTTAATGAAATGAAAGCAGTAGCGCCGGCACCGTTGGTGAAGTAAATATATATGTATGTAACTGTATAATGTACAGAATGAATGTACGAGGGAATATTTAAAGAAGTAAGTATTCTAGTTATAGGAATGGGTATGGCCATATAAGTAAGTATGTAGGGACATATGATTAGGAATTAGGAATTTACAGATACTGCAGCAAGCTATCTGTAGATATACTCGTACATAGGTTTTAACTGTTTATTGTTTAGGAAATTAACGTATGAAAATTTGAAAAAATGTATAGGTTGATTGGGAAAATAAGCAATTAATTCTAGGTAATTTAAAGCGCCTCGAATGTATGTATGTAGCCATATACGAGCTAATTACAGGATGGAAGATAGAAACGTTAATGGATATATACATATCAGGCTAGAAGTAAATTTAAATAAAAAGTAATTGTATGCGATGAAAGGTATAGTCATGCAATGGACAAAGTTTTGACACAAACGGGATTATTTTATATAATCTGGTTTTACTCGGAGGACCAATGAATTGGTTCAAAACTGAAATGAGTGATAACTCACGTGTTGAAAAAGAGCACGGAAAATTAATCGAAGCGAAACTATTGCCCTATATGGCTATGAAAACACTTAGTCCAGTCCTCTTTTCCTCCAGGATACGGTAGCGAATCCGATAATGTAAGGGGAGAAGACGAGTGGACGGCAAATTGAATGATATAGCATTCAATTATGGAAAAAGCATGTTGTAGAAATATTGTTTTTTTTTATATAGTCAGGAATAGCGTATATTTAGGAAAAGTTATAAATTTAAAAAGATTATAATCTCCGTAAGAGTTCAGATTAAAATTAAAGGTAGTTGAAAATAATTATAGTTACAAAAATTAATTATTCAAAATCTAACTTAATAATGAAATAAGTGTTATAATAAAAAAAAATACAAATCATACTAAATAGAAAATTATACCCAAAAGTATATATAGTACATATAGTGTATTTATTTAAATATTATATAATTTTGAAATTCATTTATTAAATTGAGTTATGAAATGTTTGACAAAAATTAAACATAGAAGAAATATCAAACTAAAATGTATATTAGAAAATTAAGAAAATTATTATAGGTGTTCTCTAAATAGCTCTGATGTTGTGAAGCGAAGCAGGAAGTTCCGGGATCAACGGATATCGGAAGACGGTGCGGACTAAAGGACCAACATAGTATTCGGAAAGATGCGTTTTTGAAAAACAGAGATTTTTGGCAGTTATCTAAGGTTTGTGACCCCAAGGATGCCAACATATTAGATTGGGGATGAATGGCGACGGATGTAATTTTAATTTTGCGAAACGGCATATGGCCGCAGCATTTGAACGCGTTGTGGATGAGTTATTGACAAAGAACCAAAAATAAACAAGTTCCCTTGCGGAGTCATATTTTGCATTGGACAGTTTTATATTACAATGTCCACCCAGTGTATCACGATCTCAACAGAATCGATTTTGAATAAGTTGAAGATGGGTAAAAGCTTAAGGAGGGTGACTGAAACCACCACCAAATAAAATAAGCAGAGGAGATTTGGTTCACGGAAGTTAATTGCTTCATTGAAGTATATGTCCAATCTAGAGTATGAACATATGATATGTGATTTACATATGAAATATGATTTAATACAAGAGGACACAGAGACTGGTAACCGACCAGAGTACACAAATTACATAATTGAACGTGTATCTCAGAAAAATACCGATTGTCTCCATATCAAAGCCAAACGATGTCAAATACCATTATGAGGAAGCTCAAGAGAAACACTTCCACCATAAAACGCATTGCTGCAAAGTAAGAAGGTGTATTGTAATCTCTCATGTATTCCAAATGATTTTTACTGGTTGAATACTATAAGCAGAGGCAGTACCACCTACAGCCGTGGGGCACACTATAAATGGAAAGAAGAAGGCCACTAAAAGCAAAGTTTTAATGGCAAACCAGATCGCCAACCTATAACATCTTTGTACGTACCGATCCAGAAAGAAGGGAGGGGTATGCAGAGTTCATCGAGGGACTTCACTCGGACAACGACGGTCGTCAACTGGACCAGCAGGTAGCAGAGGGCGCAGTATAATATAAGGTTTTAGGTATAGAATAGCATTGTGTTATTGTTTAGATGTTTGTATATACGCCAATGAGAAAAGAGTCAATGAAAGACCAAATTATAAAAAGGGGAATATAAAAAAAAATAATGATGGATAAAAATAAGAAAAAAGAAAAACAAAAACAAAGTAAAGAAAAAAATAAAAGAAAGAAAACTACAAAAGAAAATAAAAGCTAGAGAAAAAGAAATATATGGAAAAGAAAATAATAAAAAAAAAAAAAACCGTTATAGAACCCAAATAAGGCGATTTCATGGAAAAAACAAAACAAATTATATATATGTAGTATAGAGTTCAAACGATGCACATATTTGTTTGCAGTGCAAGAAAAATATTGTAAAGATTTAATGGAAGTTAGTGCAAACTAACTTCTTTTAGAAAGAGGGGAGGGATGTTGTGAGTTATAATCAAGCTACTTACGCTTAGTTGACTCACAGCACCGGCTCTTATTAAATTCATTAAGAACGCACATATTTTTAGGGTGCAAGTATTGTAAATGAATAGTAATTATTCATTAATTATGATGTAAACTTTTAGGGTGTCACAGTTCCGCAGTCAAGCTGACGAGGGGCATTTAGAATGCACCGACGACACTTTTACTTTCAGTAGGTCAGTTGGCCTGAGCAACTGACACCAAATAACAATTGCGTAACTGGAACACCAGAAAAGTCAAGACGTAGACGGTAATGTTCATTTGTAAATAGTATATAAGAACTAGAATTTTAAGAATAAACTTCTTGTTGTTTTAAACCCAAAATAGTGCAGTGCTCATTTAATAAAGTGGTGTAGGTTTTACAGGTTCCCGCGACAGGACATTCCAGAGGACGTCTCTCGCCGACAAGCAGATACGGACCCCAACACAGGGAAAAGACACGCCCACTTTTGATATAAGGAAGTTTCGTATCAAAAATTAAAATTAGCCTACCTATGCTCGTATTGAGGCTAGCGGAATAAAAATTTGCAGAAAGATACATGGGGTCCATAATAGTCGGTGTGCAGAATATGGAGATCATACTAGAACTGCCACGCCCACAATTACCGAAAAATCATTACAAGCTTCCTACTAAAGGTTTAATAACGAAATTTCACATGAATGTTGCGGGTACTAACATTAAACACCACACAAAAATGGGCGTGTTATTTCTACAGCCACGCCCACTATTCACATATAATTATAACTTACTACCTATTTATTATTTTTGGACGAAATTTTATAATAGTACGTATATGGACCCTACAAAGCCATATACAAGATTCGGAGTCGTTCAGATAAAGGATACGCCTCCCTCCCATATAATGAACTTTGGGGACCCCACTTAAAGACAGTTACCCTATCTATGCTTCTAGAGATGATATATGAAAACAAATTGGTAGATGTATACACTGGGTCTGTACTAGCATGCATTCCAAATATGGGCAGATTATTGCTACTGCCACGCCCACAATTAACCAGAAATCATTACAAGCTTCCTATTAAAGATTTAACAACGAAATTTCACAGGAATGTTGCGGGTACTAACATTAAACACCACACAAAAAATTTGCGTGTTATTTCTATAGTCACGCCCACTATTGACATATTATTATAACTTACGACCTATTCAATATTTTTGGACGAAATTTGACATTAAAACGTATATGGACCCTACAAAGTCATATACAAGATTCGCCGTCGATCAGACGAAGGATACGCCTCCCACCCATATAATGAACTTTGGGGACCCCACTTAAAGACAGTTACCCTATCTATGCTTCCAGTTATGATATATGAAAACAAATTGGTCAATGTATACACTGGATCTGTACTAGCATACATTCCAAATATGGGCAGATTATTACCACTGCCACGCCCACAACTAACCAAAAATCATTACTAGGTTCCTATGAAAGATTTATCAACGAAATTTCACAGGAATGTTGCGGGTACTTACATTAAATACCGCACAAAAAATGGGCGTGTTGTTTTTACAGCCACGCCCACTATTGACATATTATTATAACTTTCGACCTACACAATATTTTTTGACGAAATTTAATATTGGTGGTTATATTCACACTACAAAGCCAAACATAAGAAATGGGGTCGATGTAATCAATTCAAGGTACCCTACCAAAAATTACCATTAGTATGATCCGAATGATGATTTATGTAGAAAACTTCCCAATTGTTGAACTTGCACGCACAAGAAAAGGTAAAGGGTATTTTGTAGTCGGTCTAACCCGACTTCAGACATCTTTACTCGTTTTATTTTAGTGTACTGTACTTCGTTTGCGTTCATGATGTGTACGATTCGTTAGTGTACTGTACTACGAAAGATGGAAACGAAACGATATCAAAAGGTACGATAGTGTTGAATAGAAGAAACACTCAATTCTGACAGAAATTCATCTACAAGTTTTACTTTACAGCTAAGATGAGCTTTGAGAAATATTAAAAACATGTTCCTTTATACTGTTTTGAAATCAAACATACGGTTCGTATAATGTGAGGGTAATTTGTACTTCAACGAAGAGATTAGTGTTTGTCGAAGTATGTGGAGAAGGGGAATTGCATTTTTCTAGGTTTTCCACATTTAGGAATGTTGAACTAACCAATTACTGTTACTAGAATTTCCAATAAATAGTCGTACGCCTGTCGTTTTCATGTAGTTTGGTTTCTTAATTTAGCTGACCACAGCAAAATAAAGCAAAATAAATCGAATGGATTTAAAAATGTGAAGGTGTGCTCAACATCAATTGTTCGAATGTGAAAATTCGATTTTGTGGTAAGGAAAAAATCTTTTGCTCTCCAATATTTCTGATTTTGACTGGCAGTGTAAGAGTGTGTCTATGTTTAGCCAAAAATATACAACAAACGAGCAAACACCATAATAAAAACAGCTGCAGAAACAACAATAAAACTAACAAGGAGGGAAACGATAACGAAAAACAAACTTCAAAAATTGGATTCTGCATTTGCATTGGCAAATCCAATCAACCCAACGCAAAGACATCAGAGCGCACCACACAGCACTACGGTACAAATATATACGAGATTAAATGTATGTGTGAATGTGTGTGTGTGTCGTGTGTATGGATGTGTATGGCTGGCATATAGTACACAACCAAAGGTAATATCGGCCAATATGTGTGACTGAAAATTACCAAAGATTTGCATGAGAAGCAGCAACAGTAGACACAGTATTCCTGCAGTCCTTTCGGAAAAGGTATTACCTCTTTTTTCCTTTTCCTTTTTTCTGAGCAGTATTTAAAACGTACTGCTAAAAGAAACACAAAACGAAATGAAATGAATTGCATGGCCATAGCCACACGTGTACGGATAAATACATCCTTTTCAAAATGGTGTATACCCTATCGTCAGCGCCATCGTCATCACCATAAAGGAAACCAACATCGGCGGTTGGAGGCGGTGTTGCAACCAATCAACTAAGAGTATAAATGATGCCTCAGCAGAATTGATTGTTAATTATTCTTTGCATAAATGAAGGCTTTAAATATGATACGTTCTTTTACGTGTGTATGGCAGAAAACTTGTATAGCAGCCATGCAATAAGAAAGATAAATTCCTTATCACTAACGACATCTAATATAGCATCGGCATCCAATTATAATTTTTTATTCCGGAGAATTACTTTGAATATTTCATTTGTATTTTTAACCAAGCCAATAAATAAATGAATCCTTCACTCAAGGAAGTGTGTGTTATTTGTAAAACTATATACAGACTACAGACACTATCCATGCCGTACATTTTAAAAGTGTGGTTTTCCTCAGTGTCCATTACTCGTACAGTTAACTATGCTCACAATCACACATAGAAAGCAGTCATGGCTCAGTCATATTTACTTAATTGGTATTAGCGATCTGAGACGCAACTGTGATGCAAATGTTGTAAACTTCAATACCTGTTTATTTTCAGTTAATATATCCGACGTATGTCCTTCGCCGGATGGTAATGGGGTCAGCCAATTTCCTGATTGGTTGAAGGCTATTTGCGCTACGATGGGATCAGGCGCAATGAGTTGCCTTTAATTAGTTTTCCTTTTTGCCTTATTTTTTAAAATAAAATTTTCGCTTTCTGTGATTGCAACTTACGAGTGCAAGAGATGCAGAAACCATTCCGAAAAGAAAATTTAAGTGTTCATTAAACTGAGCTGGGGAACGTTGGCAAAGCCTTTTCGATTGCTCGTTTTCATCAATTAATGGTGCGAAGCAATTAATTTTATATGCGAGAGGCGATAGAAATATTCTGTGTCGCGCTCCATAAACGCCCTAACGCCCTGACACCCTGACGCCCTCACGCCCCGTCAATCAAATTTAATTGCCCCAATGAAATTAAGGCAATCAATTGTGGTGCTCCAAAATGGCTTATGATAAACATCAACATTCAATCGCAGCCGCTGCTCACACTTTTCGAGCGACAGACACTGCAGCTACACCACCAGCAATCCTGCTGATAGCACTCAAGTGTGCCATAAAGAGATTTTCGCGTGACTCTGCCTCTCAAAAGCCGATAGCTGTCTGTATCTTCACACTGCATACTATTCCAGTGGCCCAAAGTAATTCGTCTTTGCTTAAGTGCGGTGACTTTCAGCATTAGCTCCATTAGAAACGTGTGTGCCATTAGTGACTCATTGGATAGGGCTTGCTTCACCTATGTAGGCGGCTACACAAATCAATCAATTTTTCCTCCATCGGCTATTTCAAAGCAAATGCCAAGGTAATCTCTCTGCTATCGAAAAAAAACTAAAGCAGAAAAATAGGTCAGCAGGCTTTTTAAATATTATTGCATAGTGCCGAATCGGTCATTTTTGTTTATATTTCTTGCGGTCAATAAGCTTTAAGGTCATTTCTGTTTGGATTTTGAGCACACTGTTAACTTCTTGCTTTGCTTTAGGCTGATACTTGGGTTACGGTTTGTTGGTAATTTACGTACTGTAATGTTGTTATGATAAAACACCGAGGTTGAATTCGAGTGTGTATGGAAAGAGTTTGAAAAATTTACTCTTACCATTTTTATAACTTTTACCTTTAAAAAAGGTAAATAGGGTATACTAATTTTGTGCTTTTGAGAGGGGTTGCAATTTCAAGAAGGAGGCGTGGTAGGTATGGACATATATATACAGATATGATCTGAATCACTTTCTAAGCAATTTTTATATTGTCCGTCCGTCTGTCCGTCTGTCCGTCTTTGGCCACTTTTTTCTACACCGTTAGAGCTATCTTAATGAAACTTTGCAAAAGTATAATCTGGACAAAGATAAAGAACCAGATTGCTATATGGGCCGATTTGGACAAATACCACGCCTACCTCCCATATAAGGAAGTTTCTTCACCTTTTTTAAAATGACTATAGCTTCGATTGATGGATTCGTGACGCAATTTGGCACTTATGGAGATGTGGGTCCTTCTAAACACTCTGCAAAAATTGGGCGGATTATATTAACTGCCACTCCCACTATTAACAAAAATTAATAACTTAAGATCTGGTAGAGATTTACAGACGAAATTTTACGGGAAGGACTATATATAGACATTATAAAGCTATCTGCAACAAATAGGGTTGATCAGTGAAAAGACCCGCCCACTTTTGATATAAGGAAGTTTCGGGTCTAAAATTAAAATTAGCCTACCTATGCTCGTATTGATGCCAGGGGAATAAAAATTTGCAGAAATATACATGGGGTCCATAATAGTGTGTGTGCAGAATATGATGATCATAATACAACTGCCATGCCCACAAGTAGCTAAAGTCATTACTAGGTTCCTATTAAAGACTTATCAACGAAATTTAACAAGAATATTGCAACAGTAAACACCACACAAAAAGTGGGCGTGTTATATTTCCAGACACACCCACTATTGACATATTATTATAACTTACGATCTATACAATATTTTTGGACGAAATTATATGTTAGCACGTATATGGAGCGTACATAGCCATATGCAAAGATGGGGGTCGATCAGGGAAAAGATACGCCTCCCTCCCATATAATGAGCTTTGGGGACCCCACTTACCCTATCTATGCTTCTAGTGATGATATATGAATACAAATTGGTAGATGTATACACTGGATCTGTACTAGCATGCATTCCAAATATGGGCAGATTTTTACTACTGTCACGCCCACAATCAACCAAAAACCATTACTAGGTTCCCATTGAATATTTTTCAACGAAATTTCACAGAAAGGTTGCGGGTACGCACATTGACCACCAAACAAAAAATGGGAGTGTTATTTTCACAGCCACGCCCCTTATTGACATATTTTTATAAATTGCGACTTATACAATATTTTTGGGCGGAATTGGTAGCAGGATGTATTAGTTCCGAAAAAGGGCAACATATGGGCACATCATTACTACAGCCACGCCCACTGGTTAGTACTCATTTTTGTGTCCTTATGCAAGGCTCGTCAACGAAACTTCATATGAAGCTTCAGAGTGATAGTATAAAACACAAACCAAAAATAAGAAAATTAGAAATGCACTTTATGAGCTATATAGATAGGTTCTTAAAACTTTGGACCTATATCAAATTTTAAAAAAAATTTTATTGACTTTATAAAGTCATAGAAAAGAAATGGGGTGGTCCAGATAAAAGACGGTTTTTCTGTTTTTTTTTAAATATTTTTTTAAGCACGCGTCAATTATTCTTATGTATAATCTTCTGATGGCATTCAACGTATATGGCATTCTTGGTAATGCTTCCAAAATGGAGGATTATAACATGAAATCAGAAGCAAAACATTCGGTTTTTTTAATTTTTTTAACCAAGCGTCCTTTACTTTATGAATAATCTTCTGATGGTTTTTTTTTTAAATTTTTTTAACCAAGCGTCCTATACTTTATGAATAATCTTCTGATGTCATTTACAGTATAGTGAAGTTGGTAATGTTTACAAAATGGCGGATTATAACAAGAAATCAGTAGCAAAACATTCGGTTTTTTTATTTTTCTAACCATAGCATTCAGAAGGTGTTACTATTGTATATATGTCAAAAATAACCCAGGAAATACAGTTCAGTATTTGTATACTCGTAGGTAGAAATTACATGAAAGTAAATTCACTTTTAAAATCGTTGTATATAGATATAGAGATATCCATTTAATAGTAATTTATAGAAATAAATCTTTTCCGTCAGGATTACTAAAAATAGGATTACAAAATATTTGAAGTACCGATTGTTTTGTCAATAAGAGAATTTTTATATTAGGAGATTTTAATATATGTCGTCGCAGTGACTGTGACAAAGTAAAAGACATCCTAACGGAAAAGTGCTTAATATCTCTTCTATGTAGAGATAAGAGTACCACTTCAGGAAATACTCAAATAGACTGGGCTTACTCTAATATGGACAGTAATTGAATCAAGTCGAAAACTTACGAAACCATTTATAGTTACCATGATGCAGTTTGTGTTACAATTTCATCATAATAGGGTTCTGTATTTTTGCTGCATTCTTTATTTATTTAATGTATGCTAACTTAGTTTTTAGATTTAGGTGCAGTAATAGGTACAATTAATTAGGTTCCTCAGGAGAGCTTGTAACTCCTAGAGAACCCGTCCCCAAGTGGCGGTTAGGGGAAAGCCTCTTATATATTGGAGGTAGGAGCTGCATCAACTACCTCCCGCGGACCAATAAACAGTATTATTCATGCCTTCAAACCTTTACTGTAAAAATGTTAAACTAATTTTTGCCGTAGAGCTCTTTTTTATAAATACCATAATGGCCGTAACAGGTATGGATACGTTCATATGGAAATGTGAAGTATAACTGCAGTACCAAGTTAACTATATACATAACTATTCATCTATGAAACTTAGTGATCATTATAGGTGTAACATTTCAACCGACATGGAGAAAAAATTGTGTTGATCCCATATCGCGATGGTTTAACTCTCACGTACAACTTATTTGTATGAGCGTGGTTTTATAAACTTTAAAGGTAAAGGGTATTTCGTAGTCGGACTAAGCCGACATAGCAAGACTTCAGATGCATAAGTATTGTGAGTACCCCTAAGAAGGCCATTGTAACTGAGCGTTTCTGGGAGGTGGATCTAGTAAGCAAAATTCCCAAAAATTGCTCTTCTCTGAGAAAGGCTATTAGAATACCATTTAAATTCATATCGAATTTGAAAATAAAATAAATACATCAAAATTGTATGATTATATGGTTGCCGTCCTATCTTTAATCGATACGTACACAGGTACAAATATATACAGACAACAAGAAGTATTTATTACATCTATAGGTTTGTTTAAGTTTAGTTAAATTACCGACACCGTTTTTATGTCCATTTAGGTGCCGATGAAGTAAAGATCGTATGCCACCCATATCTGTAGATATTTCAAATTATTTATTTATGAATGCATTTTGCTTATGTAATATACCAAATTTAGTATTTTTATTGTTTTTTGTCTCCAATGATATTTTAAGCAATATTATTCATTAAAAGTCCTCAATTTGAAAAACATTGTATGCGTTACTTTCACCATATTAGAATTTCTCGTAAATATAGCGATGTATCATGTTGCAAACGAAAACAGATTTTTCTCTACTGGTTGCGTTCACAAAACAGCTTACTTACAAAATATACTTCAACCTGAAATGACGTGGATAATATTTACAATGGCAATCAAATATATTAAGCAATATAAATGCACAACAAGTACATGGACATATAAATATATGCACAAAGAGCGATTCTAGCATTTAATAATTTGCTTTTGTGGGCATGAATTTCTAAAATTATCTTCTTTTTTAGAGTTTTTTGGGAATTTTTCACGACTTATTCAAATATTACTTACTAATACAAATATTTTGTAGAACCTATAATTGGTATCTGGTCCGGTATTTATAATTTCAAAAATATAATTCAAAGTTCATACGTAAAAGAACAATGTTAACAATGTCATTACTAAAAATTTGATTTTTTGAGATTATTTTTACATTTTATTTGAGGTTTTTTATTTTTTATATTGATGCGTTTATAGTGTTGTGTACCAAAAGTATCTATTAACTTTAAGTCTATCTATTCAGGACGGGTAATAAAAAGTGGCGTATAAAACTTGTGTCATGCATTAAAAATTATTGTGTTACATATATATATTTAGTGTTTTTATTTGAAAAATTCAGAAGGTCCTTCTTCATTGTAAGTTGGCAGACTTTTAATCACTCACATATATTCATATTTCCTATACCAACTACTTAAATAAGCCGCTAAATCAAATCTGTCAAACATGAGTCTGACAGTTTCTCAATACGAGTCTTTCTACCCATTAATCATTGCAAGAAGCAGAAAAACAATAACAAAAATAAAATTGATTACCTTCAAAATGGCCTAAAGGTCAAATTATGTATAAATTGAAATCTTCTTGACTTTGGCAAATGATAGAAGCGAAGAATGATGAGTTTGCGTTGAATCTAGCTACAGCTACTTTTCCGGCTGATGAGCATAGAAAGTGCTCCTATGTACTCTGTGGGCTAATTAGTTGCACTGCCTACACTGTTGAAGTCAGCCGCAAAAGATGGCAGCCCGCTCACTGGCCTTGACATCCTTTTACAAACTTCTCTTGACTTTTGCAAACTCTCGAAAGCAGAAGTCCAAACTTCACAACTAATAACTCAATTGACTCTGCTCTGCTTCCTAGTTAATTTCCATTTTGGTATTTTTGGGGTAAATAAACATTCCATGTATTCCGTTTCGTTCCGCGAATATTTTGTGCATTATTAAAGAGCTCGGAATATTTTATTTACGAATATTTACAGCAGGCACAGCAACAAATTGTTTAGTAATAATTGATTAATGTTGTTCTTTTGTCATCATCATCATCATCTTTATTATTGTTGTAGCTTTCACCGCTTTGATGTGTGGCTTAACGTGAAAAACAGCAGCATTGCTATAGAGACAGATCAGCTGCGTGAGTGAAGGGTAGAGCCGTATGAGAAGCTGGCTGTAAAGTGTTTCACTTGTTTTGCTGCCTAAGGAGTTGCGTTAAAAACTAATTAAAACTAATTAAATATGCTCAGATAGAATTTTAATTATTTCGCTGTGTTACCATAGCATTTCAAATTATTGCTCCATGTTGTATTAATTTCATCCTGAACTATGGAGTTTTGCAGTCCCCGATAAAGGATTAGGTTTACTGGCGAACTCCGATGCATCCAGTCACTTATGCGTATGTGCAAGCGAGTGGTAATCCGAACTTTGTAGACACTTGCGGCATAAATTTATTTCTATATTGCGCTCATTTCGGTCAGGCACACGGCCGTCATTTCAATTTGGTGTTGGCTAAGATTACTCTTTGTTTCCAAATTAAAATTCAAAATGCATGTTGCGCTTTTCCTACTCTACATAAGCAAGCTCGCATAGACAGATTCAACCCTGTAGTATCAATTATGAATGAGTGACGAACTAACGTCATTTGGCGTTTCGCAGGCAGCCTCATTTGGAACCAAAAACTAAATCACCAAAATCAGTTATAAATTGTAGTTTAACACCCCCCAGATATGCAGCAAGCGTTTGTGCAGAGTTGCCATTCGATTTCTAAATCCATATGCACAATTCTGTTGCCATGGTATGTATGAAAAAGTGCGAGTGTATAAGTGATGTTACAAGTACATGCATAAAATTTGCTGGGCGCTTGCATGGCTTGGTTTTAATTATTCAGGCAAAACGGCGCAAATGGAGGAAGAACGTTGGCGCTGTGTTGCCAACTGTATTCTGCCGCATTTCATATCCAAATGGGATTGTGACAAGAATTTGAATTTTGTACTTGGAACACAACAAATATTAAGCAGCACTAGTAGCAGTCAAGTAATTATTATTTGATATTACGATGTGACTTTCGGCAGCAAATCCTATGAAATATTAGCTATGCTGGCTTATGAAGCAGACAGAGAGGCTGTGTCAGGCGTTAGTTTATTGCTTGTACAACAACATAATGAAAGTTGGGAAGGACAGCTTTGGCAAGAATATTTCAATAAGAATCAAGCGATGCATGACTAGTGGCTGCGAGCATTGCGGGGACAAATTAATGTAATATTGAACAACAAAACCTTTTGCAGTTGGAAAAACTCACATTTCCACAATTCAAGCAGCAATTGAAGCATTTTTATAGGATTCAAAGATTTTTTTAAACAGAATTTCATGTGCGACAATTCTTTTTTTGTTTTAAATATACCCTTTAAATCCGGAACTGTCTACTACAGTTAGTCTGCAACCAATTTTCATTTGCACTTATGATAAAATTGTTGGATTGATACTTTTCAGAAGAATTTGACTTCGCCAGTGATATCACTGCTTATATCAAAGCGAACGTGGTATATGCATATCACATCACAGCCAATTATATAATTGTGCCTACCTCCTATACATATAACGGAAATATATAAATTTATCTCAGTCTGCTATCATATTACTATATATTTTAGTACGTACGACAAATACATTTATTATATGTAAGATGTATTCATTGTACAAATCATTTATTTATTTCAATGATGTACTAGCTGAAATACAACTTTTAAATTAATTAATTAATTGAAACTGTGAATAATAAAGTAAATTAAAATATAATATACTGAGACTAAAATTAGTAAACAGAAAAGAGAAAAATTGGAAAGATTCAACACAATTGGGCGGTTGCTCTTTTGACGATGGGGTTGGTAATATGTTCCAAAGTTGTGTCGCAGGAAGGTGATCGACCTCATGGTAAAATTGTTTAATTTTACATACGTTTTAAATATATATAGTTGATATCGCATTCATAAATTAGCGCGACTTCAGTAAATATATAAATAGTATTTGTATAACGCTTGCATGTATGTGCTTCTACGGACAAATAATATGATCACGAGTACATCAGAAAAGTTTCTTTTCGAGGTTGTTTCGGAAAGATTTCAAGCGAACAAATTATTATTCAGTTCCCATTTAATAATGAGATTATCAAAATAAATCAAGATATGCTATATAAACCATTCCCGTCTCAAAAACCATAGGCACACACACAACCATTTTATAGGCATTATATATTTTTAAATTGTTTATTTTATATATAAATTCATAAATAAATAAAACTTATGTAGGCTAAAAATTACTCATTGAAAATCGACCGTTTGGTGATTTCAGCTGTGGTAACAAACTGTAGTATGTAGAATACTAGCTACGCAATCAACTTCTGACTTGAAATCATTTATATTTGATCGGCCACAACTGTTTGGCCCCATACAGAACTTGGGATCAGGTTTACAAAACCTTCACTTATTTCAATACCTTTACTTCATACAATACTTCCTTTAACAGGTGTCTTAATGATATGGCAGGAAAAATATTCTTGTGCTTCACTAAAAAGCTTCACTAAGAAATGCCTGGATTTTAAGATATATATATATATATATATATATATATATATATATATATATATATATATATATATATATATATATATATATATATATATATATATATATATATATTTATATATATATATATATATATATATATATATATATAAATATTTATATATATATATATATATATATATATATATATATATATATATATATATATATATATATATATATATATATATACTGTTCCATGATTTAAATCGGATAAAAGATCTTCCCTATAAGCAATTATCTACACGTTATTTAAAATACAAAATAGCTTTCCTCCTACTTATGACATCAGGGTGGACATACTAGACTTTATACGAAAAACACTATACTTGAAACGCATATATAGACGACTACTCGGTATTCACACATTCTCGTGGCACATTCAGTTCACATCAGTCAATTCCCTCGTAGAGACAACTCTTGTTATTTACTGGATGCCTTGTTTACATCTGTACTATTGTCGTCGTCAAGTACTTCAGTTCTATCAACCTGGAGCTCAAAAGTCCTTGACAGGATCATGGAATAAAATGCAAGTTAATATTTGCAAGTTAATATATATATATATATATATATATATATATATATATATATATATATACGAGTATATATATATATATATATATTGTAACGAACCTTTCAGAACCGTGGTATGCTCAGCGGGGTCCGGGGTTCGTCAACAGAATATTCTTCACACTTTTAACCTTCTTGTCGTTATTAATATTTTACTTATTTATAGGGTATTTAATATTAACTTGCATTTTATTCCATGATTTATTACAGATGTAAACAAGGCATCCAGTAAATAACAAGAGTTGTCTCTACGAGGGAATTGACTGATGTGAACTGAATGTTCGTATTATTACGACTGAATAATTTATCTCACGATTTTATATTCCAACTTTGAATGTTTGTTTCAATTTCAAACACTTGTTATTCCACACATTCTGAAAGATTCTCAATCAACATTCAACCTAGTGAAAGTTTGACTTGATTGAGAATTGTTTTATACAAAAGAACGCAGCAAGCGAAGCCTAAATCGGATTCGCCTACTTTGAGTTCTTTTGTATTTTGAACAAAAGGTTTTGTGTGGGTGAAATTTTTCCTCTGACTAATTTCATCTTCACACTCCCTCCTTACATCGCGGAAGATTGAAAACTTAGTCTTGTGGCGTGTCAGTGCAGCAGTGTGTCACGGCCTTAGCTATCATCGATCATACAGTACGACTTCAACTCGCTAATATGAGCCCTTTTCGTCTGTTTACTCCCCTCTTGTGACAGCTTAACGATTACCGGGGAAATGAAGCTCTCCATTTTAAACTGTCCGTCGTAAGGTGGGGCTAGCTTGGCGGCGAAGTTGTCGGTAGCTTTTGACAAATGGTGTTGCTTAGCTAATACCAATTGGCCCGCATCCGGCTTCCATGATCTGCGTCTAAGATTGTAGTATCTCCGTTGATCCTGTGCTGCTCGTTCTAGGTTTGACTTCACCAATTGGTATGCTTCCTATAGTTATAGCTTCTATTAGTTGCCTATCAGAGTCTCATTATACAGCGTCTTCGGCAAGCGCGGCTCACGGCCCTGTACTAGGAAAGCGGGACTGTTGCCAGTTGTTTCCGAAAGACTGGAGTTGATAGCTAGAGTCAGTTCTGGCAGTAAGTCATCCCACTTCTATTGCTGTTTGCCCGTAAACTGGGATATCATAGTTTTCACCGTGCGGTTGGTGCGTTCGACCGCGTTCTGCTGTGGTGTGTATGGTGTGGTGAATTGGTGTCTAATGCCGTAATCGTTCATAAATCGTTAGAAAACTCGACTTATAAACTGTGAACCATTGTCGGAAACCAATACTTTTGGGACTCCGAAGCGAGCCAGCATGCGTTCCCGAAAAGCCCGTTGTAACATCTCAGTGGTGACTTTGCGGAGTGGGGCTGGAGTTACAGTGCCCACCTTGCTATGCGTCCTGAAGGGCTTTCAATCGAATTGAGCCACTTCAATGACAGCTGGTCCGTTATCACAGTGAAGTGATACTCCTTCAGGTATGGACGCATCTTCCGTATGCCACTGACAATAGCCAGGAACTCCTCCTCTGTGGGGGAGTAGTTCTGCTCAGGTGTCTTCAAATGCTTGCTAGCATAGGCTATTACACGCTCCGCTCCCTCTATCTCCTCTGTAAGCACTGCGCCCAGGCTGTAATTCCTGGCTTCCGTCTGGAGCGTAAATTTCTGTGTAAAATCTGGGCATGGAAGGACTGGCGCTTCAGTTAGTTATCGCCTTAGTGTTTCGAAAGCTTCCTGCGTAGTGTTTCCCCTTTTTCAGGAGTGACGTCAATGGGTGTATAGTCTTCGCGAAATCCGGGACAAAACGCCGGTGACACGAGGCTATTCCCAGGTAACGTCTCAGTTCGCGTACATTTTGAGGTGATTTTAGTCCCCGTAGGCCCGCATTTTTAACCGGATCTGTGTGTAAACCCCGTTCACTCACTAAGTGGCCTAAGTACTTCAATTTATTCTAGTTTCTAGTCTAGTCTCAGATTAGCCTTCCGCAGTCGTCGGAAGACCTCACTGAGATTTTTTTGGTGTTCTTTCAGTGTTCTTCCAGTAACTATGATGTCGTCAAGCACTTGTCCAGGTTTAGTCTCAGATTAGCCTTCCGCAATCGTCGGAAGACCTCACTCAAATTTTTTTTGGTGTTCTTTCAGTGTTCTTCCAGTAACTATGATGTCGTCAAGGAAATGCATTTCGCTCCAAGTCGGGACCTATTACCTGGTCCAGGGCCCGCAGGATGTTGCCAGTGCAGAGTGTAAGCCAAACGACATGACTCGCCAGTGGAAGAGTCCTCTGCCGGGTACTGTGAACGCTGTGTATTTATTGCTATTTTCTTCCATCGGGATCTGCCAATAGCCGTTCTTCAGGTCGAGGCTGGTGATATATTTGGCTTCACGCAAGCGGTCCAGACTATTATGAATGCGTGGTAGGGGGTACGGGTCGGAAAGAGACCTCGCATTCAATTGTCGGTAATCCACGCATAGTCGCCACCTGCCATCCTTCTTCCGCACCAACTAGATTGGTGCGCAATGGGGGCAGTGTGAAGGCTCTATACAACCTTTTGATAAAAGGTCTATTCCGGTATTGATGAGCTCTTGCTGTACCGGGTTCCTGGGGTAGTATCTCTGTTTGATGGGCCTGTAGTCCTTCAGGATGATTTAATGGTTCGTAAGAATGGACACGCCTGAAAAGCGTCGATAACAGAGTCCTCAGTAATGGTGTGGCTCCGTCTCTCGCGGCACTTATAAGCTGTCCATCACAACGTTTTTTTTTTTTTTTTTTTTTTTTCCCCCATTTTTAATTACATTCTGTTCGTGAACAATAAGTAATTTTTAAATGCTACTAAGGACCTTAATATGTTCTTTAGTCATTACCACAGAACATAATTTAATTTAATTATATATAATTAATTTATATACGAAAAGTGTCCTTTAAAATATTCTATGTGGAAGTTCTGTGGGTCCAATTCGTTTGAGTCTTCTTTCATGTTTTTTCCATTGCCGGCAATTGGCGCACGTCTCGGTTTTGATGAATTTTTAGGCGCTCTGTGTATTTGCTGCTACATTTTTTAATAGTGTCTTCCCCGAGTCAATGTTGAGATCATGGTGTATGTCTTCATTTCTTATATACCAGTCGGCTTTTGTTATTGTCCGCAGTATTTTGCATTGTGTTCTTTGAATCAGTTGTATATTCGTTTTGCTTGCTGTCCCCCATACTTCGATCCCATATTTCCCGATGGGTGTTATCATTGATGAATATATCATTCTTTTATTATATAGTGATAACTTTGAACTAAGTCCTAGTAACCAGTTTAATTGTTTGAATCTACTTTTTATTTCATTTCGTTTATTGAATATATTTTGTCTCCATGTAAGTTTGGCGTCGATTGCTATGACAAGGTATTTTGCGCTGGGGCAAATTTTTATAATTTCGTCTTTTATAGTGAGTGGGTGTTTAGCAGAGTTTCTATTCGTATATACTACTTGGACAGTTTTCTCTTTGTTAACTTCTATTCCCCATTTCTCGAACCACGAGACTATATTTTTAATTATTTGTTGAAGTATGTCTGTCGCCGCTTTTTCGTCTTGATTGGATGCTAAGAGGACCGTGTCATCCGCGAATGTTGCTATCATGGCTCCTTGTGTCTTTCGGGTTGGAATGTCTGCAGTGTATATTAGGTATAGGAGTGGACCCAGCACACTGCCTTGAGGCACTCCCGCTGTCATTGGTAGGATCTCAGAGCATTCATCGTCATATTTAATGTAAAAGTGTCTGTTGGTGATATAACTGCTTAGCAAGTAATAATAGTTTAAAGGTAGAATATTATTTAGTTTATTCAGAAGTCCTTTGTGCCACACTCTGTCAAACGCTTTCGCAATGTCCAGGAATACAGCCACGCAGTACTTCTTTTTGTCAATATCATCCATGATTTTGTTCACAACTCTATGAACTTGTTGCACAGTTGAGTGGTTTCGTCTAAAGCCGAATTGATGGCTTGGCAAAGCTTTTTGTTGTATCAAGATAGGCTCAATTCTGTCAAATAATATTTTTTCAAATATTTTTGAAAGAGTTGGCAAGAGATTGATAGGTCGATACGAACTGGTTCTTGTTGCGTCCTTATTTGGCTTTGGGATAGCTGTTATTTGTGCTACCTTCCACAAGATTGGAAAATAGTTAAGCCTTATTATAGCATTAAATACACTTCTAATATAGACTATTGTTATGTCAGGTAGTTCTTTCAGTATTTTTCCGTTAATAAGATCATATCCAGGAGCCTTTTTGTTTTTTAAATTCTTGATTTGATTCTTGATTTCTGATATCGTTGTCATTTTTATTGCCGTGTTTCGGGTACTTTCGGTATTGGTAAGCTCGGTAATTTGATTGTCCATGTCGTTTCTGAATACCGTTTCAAAATGTTTTGCAAGAGTATTTGCTTTGTGTTTATTCGTTTTTGCCCAAGTATTATCTAGTGTTTTTATGGGGGGTTTATGTGGTATTGCACTGTTTAGTTTTTGGTTGCCCTCCATAATGAGTAGTTTGTTGATGTTGTCGTTCCTAAGTTCTTTACGTAACTTTCAAATTTTTTCTCCTCAAATTGTTTCAATATTATCTTCAGTTCATTTGCCGCTTTGTTGAATTTGGCTTTGTCGTCTGGGTGTCTAGTGCTTTGCCATCTTTTCCTGAGTTTCCTTTTTTGTCTTATTTTATGCTTAATGTGAGCTGGGACAGTAGTAATTTGGGATGGGCTTAGAATTGGGGTTGATTGAGTTGCTGCTTTGACGATGTTGTCATTTAGGTATGCTATTGCTGTGTCCAGTTCCTTATCAGATTTCAATGAAATGTTTGTTGTCATGTCATTTTCCATTAATTGGCGAAATTTGTTCCAGTCGGTTTTGTAGTTATATAAGCCAGCAGCTATTTTTGTATCCGGTGTGCTTTGAAGGGTCAATAGAATTGGAGAATGGTCTGATGATAAATCTAGACATGTTTTTATTGTTAAGTGGTCGTGCAATATGTTTTTTGTAACACAGAAATCAATTAAATCAGGTAATTTTTTGTAGTCTGTTGGCCAATAAGTTGGTTCTCCCGTGCTAATAAAGCGACTATTATTCTCTTTTATAGCGTCTAGTAGTTGGCAGCCTTTCACGTTTGTCAGTCTTGAGCCCCATATGGAGTTTTTTGCATTATAGTCTCTTCCAGCTATGTAACGACTACCCAATGATTTTAAATAGTCTATGTATTGAGCCTTTGTGTTGTTATGTTTGGGTGGACAGTATACAGCTGACACAGTAATTGGCCCTCTCAAGTCACTTATCTCTATCTCTATTGAGGTTGCTTGGATATGATGTGATTTATATCCTTCTAGTTCTAGGCACCTAATAGATTTTTTTATGATAATTGTTGTCCCTCCGTGGGCTCGATTGTCAGGATGGTGTGTATAATAAATGTTATAGTTTGGTATGTCATTATAGCTTCTATCAGTAGTATGCGTTTCAGATATTAGCATAATATGGGCTGCGCCATGCCTCGCTCCTGGCGGCAACCTTGCCCGTTTCCCTTTGACATCCTGCAACATTCTACTCTCTTCACGCCTCTCTTGCCAAACTCCCAGCAGAACAAGACTTGTGCATTTCGACAGTGTCGTGCAAAGTGTCCAGTTTCCCCACAGCGCCTGCAGGCAGTGTTTACATCCATCGCTGTTTCAGTTCCCACCATATTTACGGTGCCACTTGCCTGTTCCGTGTTTCTCGAGGAGTTATACGCTCGACTCGGTGCTGCGGTAAAGGCATTCGACGTATGTCATGGTGTGCATTGCGGTCACTACGTATGCCCTCGAGACCTTCTGCCATCTCAATCAGCTCCCCCAGGGTCCCGAAATCCTTGCGATGTACGTACCACTGGTACTCCTCCAAATTGTTACGGAATATCCGTTCCAGTTTCTGGGTTTCTGTGTAACCAGCATGCCACATCAGGTTTTGAATCTCCACCACGTATTATTTGAAAGTTTTCTTCGGTCGTTGCAACCGTTGTCGGATCTAATCCTCCAACTTCTCGAAATAGCGTGCCGGCAAGAAAAACTTCAAAGAGTCCTTATTGAATGAAGCACGATCCTTCAGAAACTCGATTAAGGCCGTATACCAGTGACAGCTCTTCCACTCGTTCAAGGAACCCCAGTGGGTCACGACCGCCGTCGAACTTGATCGGCCATTTGCGTACATGGTCTATGACAGTCGTATAATGATTGTCCTTTCTATGATGGGAGTCGGGTAGTGCCGTCTGCAGGTTATCTCGCGATGTACTTGGTTCTTCTTGGCTAAAATTTACAAAGTTGGCTGATAGACGACGATGTTCATCGTGTGTATTAATACGTTGGGATGTCCTCTCCATTGATTCTAGTCTGGCATTTTTTTCCGTTTTCCATTTCTGCAAGACGATTCTCCTGTTCGTCGTCCGCTTTGTTTGCCAGCTCCACTACCCTCCTTCGAAATTAGTCCATTATTCCCGTTAAGTCTACACCGAACTCGATGTGAATGTCACTAGTTGCTCCTTTCGGAGTGTGTTGATCCAGCTTGTTTTTACCATTTCTCATTTTTAAACAATCCTGTGATTTTATTTATTTTTTTTTGTAACCGGAGTGTCCAGTAATATTTTTACAAGGGTCCTGTAAATTTTTGCAAGTGTCCTGTGATTTTTTTTTACCAGGGTCCCTGCTCGGGCGCCACTGTAACAGACCTTTCAGCCAGGGTATGCTCAGCGGTGTCCGGGGTTCGTCAACAGAATATTCTTCACACTTTTAACCTTCTTGTCGTTATTAATACATTATTTATTTATAATTGAGGATATTTAATAATAACGTGAATTTTATTCCATGATCCTGTCAAGGACTTTTGAGCTCCAGTTTGATAGAACTAAATGACTTGACGATGACAGTAGTACAGATGTCGCAAGACATCGAGTATATAACAAGAGTTGTCTATACAAGCGAATTGACTGATGTGAACTGAATGTCCGTATTATTACGACTGAATAATTTATCTCGCGATTTTAAATTCCAACTTTGAATGTTTGTATTAATTTCAAACACTTGTTATTCGACACCTTCTGAAAGATTCTCAATCAACATTTAACCTAGTGAAAGTTAACGTGATTGAGAATTATTTTATAGAAAAGAATGTAACAAACGAAGCCAAAATCTGATTCGCCTACTTTGAGTTTATTTTGAACAAAATATTTTGTGTGGGTGTGGACAAATTTCATCTTCACAATATGTATATATACATATATATACGAGTATATATATATATATATATATATATATATATATATATATATATATATATATATATATATATATATATATATATATATATATATATATATATATATATATATACGAGGTTTGATCAAAAAATAACCGTTATTTTCAATTTTTTCAAAGAGTATTTTTTTATTCATCAACAACTATCTTGTCCCCTTCAAAGTAATTCCCCTCAGATATAATACACTTATGCCAGCGTTTTTCCTATCCTCGAAACACTTCTGAAACGCTTTTTTTGGTATCGCCAACAGCTCCTGTTTCGATTTTTCTTTTATCTCCTCAATCGTAGCAAAACGCTTTCCTTTCATCGGTGTCTTCAGTTTTGGAAAGAGGAAAAAGTCAGCGGGGGCCAAGTCCGGTGAATACGGTGGTTGAGGCATGATAACGGTTTTGTTTTTGGCCAAAAACAGCTCCTGAGCGATGTCCATGCGACGTTGTTTTTGTTCAAAATTTAGCAATTTTGGATCAAACATCGCTGCAGCACGTTTCATGCCTAAAACATACGTAAAAATTGCTTGGCATGAGCCGAACGATATGCCAACATCATCAGCAACCTCTCTGATAGTGATTCGACGACTATCTAAAATCATTGTCTTCACTGCGTCAATGTTTTCATCGGTTGTTGACGTGCTCGGGCGACCAGGACGAGCATCGTCATTGACATCTTCTCGGCCTTCCTTAATCCGGTTATACCACAATTGAACTTGTGTTCTGCTCATAGTAGACTCGCCAAAGGCCACAGTCAACATTTCAAATGTCCTTGCGCATTTAATTTCATTTTTTACACAAAACTGAATACATTTTCTTTGATCCATTTTTTCGAATAGTACAAAATAGAAGAGCACACCAAAACACGACTAACCTTTTTATCTGTCAAAAACAAACTGACAATCCAAAATGGTTGGTATTGCCAACATATATAACAGACATGTGTACCAACATAACAGAAAAAAAAATGCGAACATACGTAACTCACGAAAAGATGAAAATAACGGTTATCTTTTGATCACACCTCGTATATATATATATATATATATATATATATATATATATATATATATATATATATATATATATATATATATATATATATATATATATATATATATATATATATATATATATATATATATATATATATATATATATATATATATATATATATATATATATATATATATATATATATATATATATATATATATATATATATATATATATATATATATATATATATATATATATATATATATATATATATATATATATATATATATATATATATATATATATATATATATATATAATATATATATATATATATATATATATATATATATATATATATATATATATATATATATATATATATATATATATATATATATATATATATATATATATATATGTATATGTGTATATATGTGTATATTAGGGTGGATTTATCTCATAGGGTAAAAAAAAAATGTCAGAATTTTTTTGGGGGCACCCCCCTAAAATGTTTCTTTCTGTTAGATTTTAGGATTGCCAAAGTTTGAGCACGATTGAAAGATGCTAACACGTGCCACTGGGGCCTCAAAGTTTTGAAAATCTCGATTATTATCTCTAGAACGGTTTAATATATTTGCCCGTGTCATACATCAAATTGAAGGCGATACTGTTTTTAACATTTGATATTCTACACAATAAATACGCAACTAGTACTGAAGCCGACAAAATAGAGTCAATGTCCCTAAAAACGTGACTAGGTACTCCTTAGAGCGAAGATGGAACCTATTGTGAAAAAACCCATTTTCCTTCCTATATTATCAATTTTTGGAATGAAAACAATTATGTATTTAAAAAATCAAGTATAATAAATGTCTTTTTCATTTTATTCTTTTTTAAATTTATTCAAGGGGGACATAATGTGGTTTTGGAGCTATCTGGATACAGCTGACGGCATCTGCTGACTACTTGGAGAACGTATTGTTTTTGTTGCTCGTCTTTTGTAAGTAATTGGTTGTAATCTGTGATGAGCTTGACTCCTCGCTCTGCCATGTAGTTCACAACTTTCAAGTTGTTTACCATCCTTTGCCCCTCCTGGTAGTTGATGTTCTGCTGCCAAGTTGCAGGATCTTTTTCCAGAAATTCGGTGTTAATGTTTAATCTCTTGAACAACAGGTAAGTCTCACTTGTAATTAGGGCTGGGAGGCCTTTTTCTAGGAATTTCGGCAGTTATACTTTTTTTAGTTTGTGTCGCATATTTCTGGAGCACTTCTCATTTTCTTCTGCTTGATTTGTTAAGTTTTTTGTCGCCATTTGGCTCTTTACGATGTTTTGCACTGTCCGGTCAAACAATGCCAGGGCAACAAGTTCAGGACTAAGATACCACAAGTGACTTATCATTTTGTTAATTCCTTTTTCTGATATTTTTTTGTCAATGCTTTCGTATTTCAATAGATTTTCAATGAGGTCTAGGTCTTGTTTTGGTGCTAAACACGCTCTGGGGGCGTTAAACCAGGCTTTACAGTAGACTCGAACGATGAAAACACAAAGTGCTTCTAGGGCCTCTTGTTCTTGGGAAGGCAGCTTAAACTGGTCACGGAAGAGTTGTAGTTTCAGACAGTAAATAGCTTTTGCCACCCACCGGGCATGGTGTACTGGACCTGGAGACCTGAAGTGCACATCTTTTCCGTCAAGATGGCCAAGATATATCAATGCCAACTGTAACAGCTCTTTGTAGTCGTCTCTTGGCTGGCATTCCATTAGTTTTCTTTGCAGTTCTTCTTTGATATTCTCTACTTCTTCATTGGGCAGTAGTATCAAAACATTCTCGCCTATATCGAACTTGGATTTATCAATCGCCGACCATTCTTTTTGAAATCTCTTGAATATGTCTGGTTGAGGTCCCGATGTGCTTCCAAACTTGCAGCCAAAACCCCTCTCAAAAAGACTTCTAAAACGTGGTGTCGGCACGCTAGGTACAGGAGCTCTCGACCTAACATCTGCTCCAGGAGATTGCACGCTCCATTGAGTCTCCCAGTAATTGATGCTGTTGTACCGAAGCACATAGCCACGACCGAGCTGGCGAGACCCCATTCCTCTCGACATTCGTACACTGCTAGGGCTTGTTCCTCCCCTGAGTTACTATCAGTTTCAGGAACGTCCAGGAGTTGTTCTTTAGTCCCATGTGATACCAGAACAGCAACCCGTTCTTTCTGCTCTGTTTTGAGGATACCTGGTAGTAGTTTTCATCCCAGTGCACGCAAACAGCCTCGTTTTGGGGTATCTTAAGTCTGTCTTGAATTTGTTCCGTGTATTTTTCACGGTTTATTCTCCGCTGTTCACGGATAACGCTTCTGGAGATCTTATATTCTTTGGGATCCTCTCCGAGAGCTTTTACTGTAGCCAAAATGATACGAGTAGCGTTCCTATCGGACACCTTACAGCGGTCCAGCAACAATGAAAATTTCATGGTTAGGACCTCTTTGAAGCCACGCTTGATTCTCTTGAGGGCAGATGGTCCTTCAGATTCTACGTTCATCTCGAGCTCTTCATACGGCGTTTCACGTCCTTCTGACTCTTCTGTTGTCTCGTCGTCCGTGAGCTCCACCGTCTCTGTGCACAATGAGATGAGACAATAAGTATAAAGTTAATATTGATGGAAATTTCTTGCACTTTCCGTTTTTCTATCCTTGTACTTTTGCATTTTTCTCCGAAAACCTCGTCAATAGTAGTTGTGGCAGAGTCTCTCACATTTAACTTCACATTTAACTTTAACACAAATTGTAGAACATAGTAGCTAGAACTTGTCAATTGGAGGGCAGCTTACATCCAGTTATCTGATGAGCTGGATAGTCAATTAGAAAAATTTTGTCTCTGCCTCTACTTCTCACGCCAGATGTAGAAGCCATCACTTTTACGAGAAATAAAAATGTTCACTAAAAGAAACAATAAATGACACAGAATGACACTAACTAAAACAAAGAGTACGTTCTAGTAGGTACCGACCTAATTAAAATAAAAATGTATTTTGTAGTTAATATTTAGTGGGTTTTTTAAACTCGATCACACGAACGTAGAACAAAATACGACTTTCACTGTTTAGCGAATACTTTTCAACTGACCAAGAAACAAAATCATAAAAGTAAGATCTACCTAGCTATCCTTTTTTTTTTTAATAACAGACACTGAACCCCTGGACTTCTACTTAAAATATAACAATAGGGAGTAGGGTAACCCAATACATTTTTAAACTAGTTTGGTTTTACCTGCTTGGGGTCGCCAGTGATACAGTATGAGGAATAAATAGATGCATACCTAACATAAAAAAAAACATTGTTGTGGGTTTAAAATTAACGGTATACCATATCAAACATATTTAAATGAAATGGGATTCCAAAGTACAACTATTTGTCCATAATAAGCAAAAATAATACAAATAACGCATCTTCGCTCTCAGGGGTACCTAGTCACGTTTTTAGGGACATTGGCTCTATTTTTTCGGTTTCAGTACTAGTTGCGTATGTATTGAGTAGAATATAAAATGTTAAAAACAGTATGGCCTTTAATTTGATGTATGACACGGGCAAATAGCTTTAGCCGTTCCTGAGATATGGGTAGCCGGAGTCGCCAAACTGCCAAAAAATCGAGATTTTCAAAACTTTGAGGCCCCAGTGGCACGGGTTAACATCTTCCAATTGTGCTCAAACTTTGGCAATCTTAAAATCTAACAAAATGAAACATTTGAGGGGGTGCCCCCAAAAAAAATCCGACATCGATTTTTTAAAACCACCTTATTGTATATACGAGGTTTGTTCAAATATTATCGCGAATTTCATGATTTTTCAGGAATTATTTGGTTATTCATTAATATCTATTTTATCTCCTTCAAAGAACTCCCCATCAGACAATATACACTTGTGATAACGATTTTTGCAATCCTCGAAGCATTTTGAAAAATCATTTTTTGTGATCTTGTTTAGCCCATCCTTCGATGCCGTCTCTATCTCGTTAATCGTGGCGTAGTGTCGTCCTTTCATGGGCCATTTCAGTTGCGGGAACAAGAAAAAGTCACAGGGGCCAGGTCAGGGGAATACGGTGGTTGCGGCATAATTACAGTGTTGTTTTTGGCCGAAAATTCGCGCACAAGTAATGATGTGTGAGCAGGGGCATTATCATGATGCAAAAGCCAATTTTTGTTCTTCCACAAATCCGGGCGTTTTTGGCGAATTGCTTCTTGCAAATTGTGCATTACTTGAAGATAATATTCCGTATTGACCGTTCTACCCTGCGGAAAGAATTCATATTGCACCACGCTCCTGCAATCAAACAAAACTGTCAGCAAAACCTTCACATTCGACCGAACTTGGCGTGCTTTTTTCGGCCTTGGCTCATGCGGCAGCTTCCATTGGGATGATTGAGCTTTCGTTTCTGCGTCATAACCATAGACCCATGATTCGTCACCAGATTTGACTCTCTGCAGCAAATTTGGGTCGTCACGGACAGATTCCAACAGCTCCTGAGCAATGTTAATTAAATCTTTCAGAGCCAGCTGTTCGCGGTGGAAGATGTACATTCTAGTTCTTCCCAATGCAATGCAGTTGCGTAATATGGGCTGTGTGGTCTTCTTCTGCTAGACGAAGCCAGCGCTCCGTATCGTCAAGAATGTGGATTTTAGTCGGGTGATATTTCACGTAATAATGTTCTTAATGCCACTATTTTTCTTATATCTGCTTTACGCATATTGCGCTGTTCTCTATTGTAGGTGAATGGCTTGGCGAAGTCCTTATATCCCTTCCCAGTGTGATATTCAGAGACTATGTTCCCAGATATCTACCATAGATTTTCCCTCCGCCCAACACAATATAGCTCTGGACCTATGAGTCTTGCTGCGGAACGGGCCTTAGCCAGTTTGTCATCAATTTCTTTGTGTTCGATCCCTTAATAACCCGAGACCAAGCAAGTTGCAACCTTATTTGTTGCACCTAAAGATTGTAGGTTATTGAAGCATTCTTCCACTAGTTTCGATTCTAAAGAATATGAAGCATATGCTTGTAATGCAGCTTGAATTTCTGAATAGATATTTCTGTGCGCGCCCTTGATACCTCTTTTCAGATTTATGTTTACGCAGATTGAAATTGCATGAATTTCATCCTGAAAGACCCTATGCCACCTGTCCATAGACTCCTGCACCGACTCCGTTGTTTGCTTTTGACCCGTCTGTGAACTATTCTCGACTTGTAGGATCCAGCCAAGATCCTCCTATGTCCCTTCATCACGGTCGGAGATAATAATCTCAAAATTGCGATCAAAATTTGTCATTTTAGGATCATAAGTATACTGCAGATTAAGTTTTTATCCGGTATGTTTTTTTAGAATTCTGAATTGACCAAAGTCATGAGGCTGTTATCTAGACAAGATTTTCATCTTAAATACGCTTCTAGCACAACATATTTTCACGAATATGTGCAGTGGGGATAATCCTATTATCGCTTCAATAGCAGCGATTGGGTAGTTTCGCATGGGACCCGTGACTACCAAACAAGCCTGCGTTTGAAAACATGTAAGTATTTTTTTATCGGATTCTTGTGTGGTCTAAGGCCACCATACAAGGGATGCATAAGTAATTATTGGTCTAACCATCATTACATATATCCAGTGGATCATTTTGGAGTCTATACCCCATATTCCACCAAAGAGACTCCGAATGGCCCGCATTGCTCTTGTGGCTTTGCTTATCATCGAATTTAGATGAGAGTTTCAATTTAGTCGCCTATCTAGCAATACACCTAGATATTTGACCTCTTCGGAATATTTTATATTAATTCCCTCAACAGCTATTGTACCAAGGTTACATTTTTATATGTTTGTATGAGGAACGAGAATGGTCTTGCTAAGATTAATCCAGAACACTTCTGGGCGACTCCAATCTGAAATGAAGGTTAGAGCCTGATTCATAATGTTGGATATTGTTCTATCAAACTTCCCGGTGATAATGGCAGCAAGATCGGCAGCATATTCACTTCCCCTCGTAGTTTTAACCTTGTATTTTGACTAAAATATCGTCAATAACTAAAACCATAGAAGGGTACACCACCTTGGGGACAGCCGTTCATTCCTTTGACTGATACGGATTATTCGCCCAGAGATGAGCAACAGTCGGTTTATCGATATTTTTGCAGACCCCTCTAAAAGCAAAGACACCGACAGCAATTTCCTTGGAATATTGTCCTTTCTCTATCTTTGTTATAAGATAATGAAGCGCTTCCTTTGTGGGTGTCTCCTAATTGTATGGAAACTGAAATTGATGGAGAGGCATTGTTCTGTCCACAGTTTCTCTAATATATAGATCCATCAATGTTGCTATAGTTTTTAGAAGAAACGACGTGAGACTGATGATTTAAGAAGTTTGCTGGACCCTTACCCAGTTTTGGAATAAAGACTATATTAACTTTTCGCCAAATGGGATTCATTCCCTGCTGAAACTGTTCCCAAAATTGCAACTAGTTATTTAAGTATTACATCCAGTCCTCTTATCAAGAGGGCTGGAAAAATATTTTCACCTGGTGTCTTAAATGGTTTAAAGGACTCTACAGCCCATTTAACTTTGTCTGGAGTGAATATTACTTCTGAAAATCTCTCAGATCTTTTGTCTAATGCGGCCCATCTGTCGTATGACGGCTGATCCAGTGTCAATAATAATGTAATTGATCCCTGGAAATGCACCTGAAGCAGGTATTCTAGAGTGTCCCTTCGATTCATTGTATAAAACCGATATGGTCTTCTTAAAGTTGCAACACAATTTGAGTGTTCCTTGCCTAAATCTTTATAGAGTTTAACGCTCTCTGGCATTTGGACTATGCTTTCGCAAAATTTCTTCCAAAACTCACTCTGGGTCTTCTCAATTCTTTGTTGTAATTTTTCAGAGCGACCCTGTCATCCCACACATTTGCGGGTTTACAACAATTGGACAGTTTTTCTTATTTTTTTGCACATATCTGCTAGCTTACTATTCCACCATGGGATCTTACGAGTCACATTATGAGTTTTGTCCGCATTAATTACGTAATATACCGAAATTATTGTATTTTAGTCGATACACCGCCTCCTCGAGCTCACCGACAGAACTTATGCTTGTAAGCAGCGAATCAGTTCTTGATTTGAATAATTCTGTATTTAGTCTCCAATTTTTTTTTTTATGACGTTTTTTTATTCAGATTTACCTGGCAAATCGAATCTTAAGTGTAAATGATTTGACAAAGAGGTCTTCAGATACATGCCAGTTTCCAACAAAATTGGCGATGTGACGACTTGTTACAGTTAGGTCTAATAGCTCTTCTCTAACTGCATTAATAAAGGTTGGCTTTATGTTTTTATTTAAGAGAAAGCTTAAGAGAGACTCACCTCTATTGTTAATGTCCGAACTTCCCCAGACATAATGGTGCGCGTTTGCATCACAACCAATCACATATTGCAGATTGTTTTTATGGCAGTGCTCAATTAACACGTTGGAGTTACCTGGAAAGTTGGCGGACGTATTTATATTATATATATAATAATTAGTATTAAAAACAATCATAATCGACGTCCTGGGCCGCGAACAATGATGATAAACCAACTTGCATCCTTTATTTTTAAGACATTTGATTTGGACCCCAATAATCCATGGCTCTTATATTGGGGCCTTTTTAGTGTGCTCTTTCGCGGTGGCTTTAAATTTTCTGGAGTCTCGCGCCACTGGGACCCTTGTTCTTGTGGTCTCTATGGCCCCCAGTGTGTTGGATTTTGTTAGGCTGTGGCGCTTTCTGCGTGTGCCATACTGCAGCAAATATGAAAGTAAGCTCATAAAAAATTTCCAGACCTGACAATCTACAGAAGATTCAGCATGTCTTCTATCAAATAAGTGAAGCTTTTTTTCTTCTCTCTATTTCTAAATATTGTTGATCGCTATCAGATGCTGGATTTCAAACTTGCGTATTATGTAGCTTAGCAATGTAGGAAATGATTGAAGGGAAGGTGAGGGCAACGATTGGTGCGATAAAAGTAATAACATAATAAAGGGGGCCGCAATTTCAGTTTCTTCAGTAATATCTTATCTAGCAATGAATACGCCCTTAGATGAAAACATTTAATCCACTGATCCCTTGACTGACACCACTTTAATTTACATCTTAACACTTTACTATCATCTCAGATGAACTATCTATTCATAATTGTTTTGTAATGTTTCAGTTATTATAATTATTCAATAAACTATAAGCTACAACTTATAGCAACAGAATTAAATTTTCTCAATCCATTTTATTTTAACAAACAAATTGCACATGCCACTAGTAATTTCATCCGACAACTGACGATAAATCCAATTATGTCTGGATTTATCGTTTTGCTCGTCCGGCAATCGAAGATGACGGATCGACAATCGACTGAAGTGTGAGAATGTTCATTCTTTTCCATGGGTTTGGATGTATTGTGCGCGTACGGCCGACTCCGATTCATCAATTGTTGTCTGAAATCGGTAACAACGTGCGCGATTATGTCACAGTTATGTGACATTGCGAAGTTCGCGAATGATTGCTACAACGAGACGAACGGCACAATGAGCGTCTACGAGCTACACAGTTTGTATCTGTTCAAGTACTTCGCGAAACTTTGCTTGCATATAGGCCGTCGAATACGCAAAAATATCCATATAATGAATTACACAGATCACATTCACATTTTATAACTGGATTTACGTATGCTGATTAACTCTGAATGACTACATACAAGAGTTAAACTGAGAAATGTTCAAGGATAATGTCCTACTGCATTCGGAGAAAGTATCGACTATGAACGTAGGGCTGTAGGATAAGTCTATTGTGGCAACTAATCTCTACTACCAGCCTGAAGTATTTGTTCCAACACCAACCGCAGTAGCATATAAACTTTACAATCTTCCGTACTACCAACTATCAAGCTAAGACGTCAACAATTACCTCAGTTACCGTATTCTCTATCGAATGTAATGCAACATCTTTATACACCAGACGAGGAACGAAATTGCTTTGAGCAAATAAAAGATAAATAACCTTGCTCATATACAACGAATTAACATACAAAATAAATTTCTACAGATTGTATTTAACTTATTTTTTATTTTTATTTTTTATTTCTTCCTCTATATATTACAATCTATATCAATAATATTAAGTAATATTTTGTGCAGGTTTGGATTGAATATGCTCTTTTTGCCAATGCCAAAAGAACTTCTTTTATTTACCTGTTTATTAAATTTTCTCTATTTATCCATCATTTTATTTATGTTTATAATTAATTATTTATTTTGTTATTGTTTGTATTTATTTTTTTAAACCTTCCTGTAAGTTCTGCAGGGGCAATTCGCTTCAATCTTCTTGGAGTTGCAGCCTCCGTGTCTGCTGCACTACGCAGTTCCAGGTTTTGATGGCCTCTCAGTCGGTGTATATGTTTGGTGCTGCATTTTGTGATTGTGTCCTTGATGGTTTCAATGTGTAGGTCAAGGTGTATTTAACTGGAGCGAGCTATCGGTATTATTCACCGCTCAATAGAAAATGAAAGAACCAGCTAAATACTACGTGTTGCAGAACTTTTTTTATGGCTCCGTCCACGGAGAACACAGCTGATATCCATCTCAAAATAGCACGAATCGTACTCATGCGTACGTGTTGTGAGTTAAAATTAAGCCACCTGCATGTAGTAGACGCATAGCACCAACTCCTAATAGACATTACATCTTTGGTAAAGTTGGCTTTTAAGAATTAGTATCAAATAATTAAGTAAGCACATATTTTTAGGGTGGAAGTATTATTAATAAATAGTGATTTATGAATAATCATTATGTGAAGTTTTAGGGTGTTACAGTTTCGCAATCGAGTTGTCGAGGGGCATTCCCCTTTAGAATGCACCGTCGGCATTCTTATATTCAGTAGGTCAGTTTATTGTTCAACTGGCACCAATCAACAATTGCGCAACTAGAAAACCAGAAAGGTGCTTACCTAGATTGCAAAATAGTATATAAGGCTTATGATTTTAAGCAATAAATGTCTTTTGTTGTAAATATAAATCGGAACAAACGTTTATTTAATTATATTTTTCGTGCGCCTAACAGTGGTTCGCAAACAGTACCGGCTGCAGAAGGCGCAAAATAAGACGAGCGACGCGAGGACCCCTACAGAAAGGGCCCTCAACACACGAGATGTCGTAAGGATATTTTTAGAACCAAAGCACTGTCGGTTTTAAAAGTAGCTTACCAGAAGATGCTATTATAGGGCAGCTTGGGTCAATCCCTATCTAGTTTGGACAACAAACATGCCAATAATAGAATATCGTCAATCCATAATAACTCCATAGAAATATACACCAAAAACGCAAACAGATTTAAGACAAATTCCGTCAACTCAATTGGCGACGATTCAAGCTGACATTTAAAAACAAAATTCTGCTATACGAGTATACTAGAATAACAATTATTGACGGCAGCATTCCAAATTATCAGGAAATAGTTAATGCACCTTGATACGTCTCAAATTACATTATACATTGCGACTTAAATTTACAAACTATCAACGAAGGAATCAAAAAAATTTGATAAAAACGCACACTGCAAGTAATCTGGATCGGTGCATAGGGGAAACAGTTTCACTAGCCAGCTGTTTTAGAAGATTTAAACCAGTGAACGAAAGGAACTATATTTGGGTATTAATGGAATCCGCTTTAGAGTGATTTAGAATGCTTTAGAGTGCTTTCAAAATTGTACATGAGTGCAAACGAAATAAAGGACACTAAAATAAATGTGTAGGCAGAAAGTATACTACTATATCGTATCGTTCTTGGTCTCAAGAAGTTCGTACCTGAGAACAAGAAGGCTACGATATCGTTTCGTACTTGAGAACTGGAACGCTACGATATCGTTTAGTACTTGAGAACAGGAACGCTACGATAAAGATTCGTACTTCAGAACAGGATCGCTGCGTGGTTTTGGTTTTCTCAGCATGATCGCAAACGAAACCCGTTCGAAGTACACTAAACGATTCGTTTGTTTAGTGTCCTTTTGCTTTCGTATTTGTGGAAATAAAGCCATGTCTTCTTGCAGCATGCGAAAAGTTATTTTTTTCTTTTGTCATAATGATATTCTCATTAACTTATATCGGGTTTTTCAATAAGTGCGCTACAAAAGTTTTTTTTAAATAAAACAAAACCAGTTTTAGATATCAATGAAATTCTTTATTCCTGTGAAAGTACGTTCGATGCCATTATGTATGGAACCCGATTTCTTTTGCATGGCTACCACGGGCACGCTTGCAGAAGTCCAGACGCTGAACCCAATTTTCAATGGTTTTCAAGCATAAATCAGCCGATACTGCTGCAATTTCACGTTCGATATTCGTACGAAGTTCATCAATCGTCGGTGGCTTGTAGGCATAGACCATAGACTTTACGTAGCCCCACAGGAAATAATCTAACGGCGTCAAATCGCACGACCGAGGCGGCCAATCGACTGGGCCATTTCGTGAGATAACACGTTCACCAAACTTGATTTGCAGTAAATTGATTGTGGCATTCACTGTGTGGCTTGTGGCGCCGTCCTGTTGGAGCCACATGTCCTCCAAGTCCATATTATCCAATTGGGGCCAAAATATTCGGTTATCATTGAACGGTAGCGATTCGCATTCACAGTAATGTGCCGGTCTTGATCATCACGGAAGAAGTACGGCCCAATGACGCCGCCGGCCCATAAAGCGCACCAAACCGTAATTTTTTCGGGATGCAATGATGACTTGTGGAGTACGTGTGGATTGCTGTCTAACCAATAATGCATATTTTGCTTATTGACGAAGCCATTCAGCCAGAAATGAGCCTCATCATAAATTGGACGTAGCGCTCTTAAAGTTGAGGTGACTGACTCCGAATTTCGGTAATAAATTTTAATAATTTCGACTCGTTGTTGGCTCGTATATCTTTGCATTATGAAATGGCAAACCTTGCTGAAGAGAAATGTCAAAAAAGCTGGAAAAAATATGGCGTCGTTTGCTGTCACTATCGATTTACTTTTGTAGCGTTTCTTTTGAAAAACCGTTTATATAATATATTTTATGAATTATTCTTCAAATTTAAACTCCCCGTTAACTCTAACTAACAATAAATGTAACTAAACGGAACGGACTAAGCCTATTTCTATTATCACTTAAAATAGCGGAGAAAAAAAATCGTTTGACACTTACTTTAGTCGATGGCACTGCTAACGCTAATTAAGCTATTGTAGACATAATATTATTTAGCGCACTCCAAAAATCTAAATAAAGCTGTTTTAGCTTTTGAGAAAATGCGATGACATGCTCATTATACTCATTAAGGCGTATATAATGCTTCAAAACTGGTGGAGCTTTAGGGACGGACATTTTTGGTAGAAAGCTCCACAAATACAATCTCAAAGTTTTTTTTTATGCCTTTGCATAATTAGTCTGCTAGGACACTATTTTGATACCAAAGCTTTTCTTTTTGCTAATATAATCGGCATATAAAGTGGAATGCATTAATTTTAAATGCCGCCCCAAATTTCCGTTGTGGCCATTTAACACTTTGCCAGAATAATTTTCAATATAACATATAATATGTCTAGAACTGTCTTTGTTCAAATAATCACGCAATGTACTTTTTGATGTGTTAACATCTATAGCGGCGTGTAGGAACAAAATCTACAAAGTCAATACATGCAAACAACACACAGAGTCATTTTTCCTGCGACTGCGAAAAC
The DNA here is from genome assembly GCA_920105625.2 of Clusia tigrina. Lineage (NCBI taxonomy): Eukaryota > Metazoa > Arthropoda > Insecta > Diptera > Clusiidae > Clusia > Clusia tigrina. The sequence goes on from OV050031.1 coordinate 175,175,322, forward strand.
GAAGATTTTCTGAGAATCAAGATTTTATGAATCAAGTCTGGAATTGATTCGAATCAGCGAGCGCAACAACAAATTCATGAGAAATATTTCCTTCACAGACATCGGCACACGCAAATAGCAAAACCTGTCCGGTATATTCTGTGTTAAAAAGAAGTAATAGGAAATTATATGCAAAAAAATTAAATTGAAATCAATAATCTATTTTTTTTTATTATCCAATGTAACATTTACTAATGTGTTCATAGAAATCGAACAGGTACCATGTAACAAAAAGGTGTTAACACATCGCCCGTGAGTTCGAACACTCATTGGTTTTTTTTTTTTCCAACGCGGCATGCTTAATTTATAACAATATGTGAAATTTTAAAAGCCATAAAATCGACCAGAGAACACAGAAAAGGGACACTTACGTAAAATTTTCTGACGTTTCGAAAAAAATGTCTTTCTTTAGCATAAGTTGGCAATCTGTATAGGTTTGTTTATCATTGGCTCTGAAGAAAATCAACCAAACTGCTACAGTTTTGCACATGGGTAAGTATGCACAAAACAAGAGTAATTTCTCTGTATTCTCTGCTATCGAGGAACAAAAAAACACTAGCACCCCTCTATTCTTACTCAGTCACAAAACTCAACACAGGCACATGTGTCATCCGAGTATCAGTAGAGACTCAGAGCTATTCACAGAGAAATCTGAAAGCTCTCTTAGTGACACATGAGATTTTTATTGAGACAACCTCGATAGCAGGTCACAGTGAAATACAAATATAAAATTAATAATTAATAAAATACAAATAATAAACTTAATACTGTATGCAAGGATCGGTGGGGCATGTTGGCGAAACTGCCTGCGACCGTGCGTAGGAATAAAAGTTGTATATTAGTGATCTATAAAGTTTTGAGTGATCTATAAAGCCATGGACCTGCGACAACATAGCGGAGATATTTGCTGTTTTTCTTCATGTCATCGATCCCGCCGATACGAACCAAACATAAAATTGTTTCGGTTTCCAGATGCCGTCAATGCGTCAGGGCAAATTTGGCGATAAAAGTGTTCGATGCGTTTAGAAGACTATGGAAAAAAATTGAAAATTTGCGACAAACACTTTGATCCCTCCGACATAGGCAAACAATTTTGAAAACGAGGCGTTTATCCTATTTATAATCTGGGATGTGATGAAGCACAAGATAATTTAAAAGAACTTCAAAACTTGTCCAATTACAAACAAACAGAAGAAGTTCTGGAGTCTTTTTGCCATAATTGTGAAAAGGAAACCAAGTGCGCTGCGGTGTATAGGAAAAAATATGTCAACGCGTAGAAAGAAAATTAACGGCTAGAGTAAAGTAGAGAAGACGAAAAAGAAAAACAAGAGCATTATAGAGGCCATCGATTATGTCCAAAATGTTAGCAAAGAATCGAAATCATTTTGTAAAATGTTGCTTTTATCGCGACAAAAAGAATACGACGAAGAAGCAAGGTTCTTAGCGCAAAATCTTTGTCTAGTTTCCCGATCCACATATGTATATATTTTTGCGAAACAGATTAAAGTTCAATTTGCTTCACGAAAATACAGTAAGCAACTGGACCCCTATAAAATCTTTACAACCGGGCTTTGTCAATTCTGGATTAGAAAGTTTAAAAAAAATATGCAGCACATTGATGCAGAGTGACAAAAATTTTGCAGTTATGATTTTGGACGAAATGGCGCTAAATTGATGGCTTTTTAAACATGGGGTTTTTTAAAACAAAGGCAATAGGAAATCAACTCTGTCTGTTTATGATAAAAGGTCTCTTTTCGAATTGGTCTCTTATCATGAACTACTTCATTTCTGACAGGGGATTGCTTAAGCAATATTGTTTTAGAAAACCTCAGAATGTTAAAAGAAATCGGAGTTACGGTTCGTGCAATTACATGCGACCAGGGCTCAGCTAACAGAAAGATGTTTTCAAATTTTAATGTAACTGCAAAAAACCCCTATTTCTTATTCAATGGGGAAAAAATATATTGTATTTTTGATTTCCCCCATTTAATAAAATCTCTGAGAAATGGTCTGCTTAAGAGTAACATTAGTGCATCAGACGGTGTAGTAAGCTATATCTTGCTTGAGTTGTGGCAAAGGGAAAAAATGCAACCACTAAACTTGGCCCAAAACTAACAAGACAGCACATTGAGCCTACACATTTCGATAAAATGCGACACAGCTTTTCAGCAGGACAGTGAAAACGGCTATACGAACAGTTCTGCAAACGGAGGGAGTTCAAGCGAAGTTGCATTGGCCACTGCTAATTTCGTCAAGAATATTGACAAAGTTTTCGACTGTATGAACAGTAATTGTCTATATTCTAAACAGTTACAGATATGGTCTACAAAAAAATAATGAGCCGTAAAGACACAAAGAAATTTATTACTTATTTGGAAAATATTTCATTTGTGGACAAAAATAAAAAAACATTTTTCATTAACGGCATGAAAATATCTTTGAACGCTGTCCTGCAACTGGCACATGAAGTATTCGATGCCAATAATGGGATTTACTTTCTTTGATGTTTGCACCAAACATGTGTCAATTTTTAGGACACAATTTAATTCAGAGCCTCAAGCTGATTTCTTCAAGGAATTGATAACAAAGGCATGTCTGCTATCAACACCTGAATGGTTCGCTGATGAATGTAGCAGCCATAAAAAACAACAGCTTGATTTTATAGTACTCGTTCTTCTGGGAAAGCATTATTCATGGGCATTAGAAAAAATCAGATGGACAAAATAAAAAAGATTAAAAATATGTACATATATAAAATAAATGAAAAAATGTATATACATACATATCTATGTATATAGCAAAATAAAACTTGTATTGTATTTGATCTAGCGCCACACAAGCGCTGCAACTATTTGATATACCATCATTCAATCGCACGCAGCGTAAAATGTTCTCTCCCACGCTCTTCTTGGTCATGGCAAATGAGTTGTGGCGCTGCGATATGAAAATGAGAGACATTGAGTGGAAGTGGCGCTATTAGCAGCGCCACCATACAAAAAGATGTTTGTTCTAGATTGTGACTCTTATTTCTTTAGTCTATGGTGCAAGCAAACTCACTACAGCTTCGGCTCCACCTCTAATTGCTGAATCTTGCTCAGCAGCAATTTCCCGTTTGACACATAACAGCATTAACACACTCACAATTAAGCACCCGCTAGGAAATACACAAAATGAATCACTATATAAAAGCCGTGTACTTATTCTTAAAATTCACTCAACAACAATAACCCACTCACCTGATAAATATATTCATTCACTCACAATAAAACACCCAGTAGGAAATATTCAAACCGATCCACAATCTAAATGTCGTGTACAAATTCCTGTAGTGAAAACAAACCAAACCCCTAAACGGGCTAGATCAAGACCAGAAAACACAACACAAAATAAACAAAAACATTCAAAACTAGAAGACTAATTGCCAACTAAGTCAAATAGATTCGCGATACTATCAGAAGTTGAAATCGACGGTACCAGTCCACAAGAAGGGGACCAAAGAGTCCCGAAACCTCCTCCAATCTACGTCTCTGGAGTAAATAATGCTCAACCGTTACTAGATCTGCTAAATAGGATTGCCAAGAATGAATACCAGGTCAAATTCCTCAAAGATAGCGAGGTTAAGATTCAACCAAAGTCAGGAGAATGGTACAAAATTATTACAAAAGCTTTGTCTGAAAAGAACAAAAAATTCCATACATATAAACCAAAACAGGAAAAAGACTTTAACGTAGTATTAAAAGGGCTACACCACACAATATCAACAGAAAAAATAAAAGAGGAAATAACTAGGTTGGGATTCGATGTTACAAACGATTCAAATATAAAACAAAGAATCACAAAGCATCCGTTGTCGATGTTTTATGTCAACTTAAAACAAAACAAAAATAATACAGACATTTATAAAGTTGAAGCAATTATGCACACAAAAATAAAATTCAAACCACCAAATAAAAAAGGGAAATAGCTCAGTGCACAAAATGTCAGAGGTATGGCCACACTAGAAAATATTGCAACCATACTCCTCGATGCGTTAAATGCGTTGGCAATCATGCAACGTCAGACTGCCCTAGTAAAGAAAAATCACCGGATGTGAAATGTGTGCTATGCGGAGGAAACCACCCGGCTAATTACAGAGACTGTAATGTGTACAAAGAATTACAGCAAAAAACATTCCCCACGCTAAGGCAGAAAGTGTTTGAAAACACTAATTTTAACAAGGCCCCAGATGTCGAAAGCCAACCAGGTTGCACGTATGCGCAAATCGCCAAACAGAGCACGCAACAAGAACAAATCTAAACCAGCAAAGTGAAAATCAATTCGCCCCACATCGATCAAATGACATGACTGAATTAAAGAGTATGCTGAAAAGCCTTATGGAACAAATGAGAACAACATGGGATGGAATGCGAACGGACATTGACATAATGCTAAAATCTGAGACACACTTCACAAAAGAAAGCTTCTTAAAAATAAATCAGTACACCATATATTACACAAATCATCCAGCCGGCACGGCACGCGGTGGTACTGCTATCATCATTAAAAACAAAATAAAACACACAGTACAAGACAATTATGAAAAATCTCACATTCAAGCATTAAGCATAACAGTACAGGACCCATATGGACCGCTAACCATAAAATCAGTGTAATGTCCTCCGAGGTATTCGATTAAAAAAGAGCAATACTACCATTTTTTTTCAAACACTAGGTGTACGATTTTTAGCTGGTGGTGATTACAACGCTAAACACCAATTTTGGGGTTCTCGGACAATCAATCCGAAAGGAAGAGACCTACTAAAAACAATGTAAGACCACAACCTTACACACGTATCAACAGGTCAACCCACTTACTGGCCATCTGATCGAAACAAAATTCCAGATGTCATTGACTTCTGCGTGATGAAAGGTGTTCTCAGAAACTGTGTTGAGATATCCCCGTCGCTGGATCTGCCATCAGACCACTCTCTTATTATTGCAACACTGCACTCGAAGGTAGCATGCACAATAAAACCACTCACACTACATACGAAACAAACAATCTGGTTGCATTTCAAGGAAATTGTAGATGACATTCTGTCACTCAATAGTTGTCTGAAGTGTGCTGGGGATATTGAGTTTGCCGTTGAAAATTTTAACAAAACTGTTCAATACGCTGCGTGGAACTCTACTCCGGACACTAAAAATCAACTGAACAAGCATCCTTCCCCGTTATTAGGGAGATGGTTGATAAAAAATGCAAACTAAGAAGGGCGTGGGAAAGTACCAGGCATCCGAAAGATAAAAATAATTTTAATAGAGCTACAAAAAACCTTAAGCGGTACTTGGCCCAGAAGCAAAATGAAGAAATACAGCACTACTTGTCCACCTTATAAGCAAAAGAGACCACATATTACTCACTTTGGAAGGCGGCAAAAAAGGAGAAGCAACCGACCACCCGTGCTCCTCCTATCAAAAGCGCAAATGGCTCCTGGGCAAAAACTGATAAGGAGAAAGCAATTACATTTGCCAAACACCTTACTGGGGTCGTAGGTCGTTGTGTCGTCAATCACTCAAGGGGACCAACATGTACTTAGGTGCGTGTCGTAATTGAGTGTCTGGCGGAAGTTGGGTCTATCACATCCACGCGGTGACGGCTGGTAACAATTGCGCATCAGATGTCTGGTGCGGCTTGTTAGTTCTGATAGGGCGCGCCAGGCAGCTGGTGCGCGATTGGCTATGATAGATCAGGCAGACTCACTAGGGCGACCACCCCTGGGGAGTGATAATTCTTGCTGCAATGACTCAACTAGCTATGCCGATGGGGAGCATTAAGCTCCCTGGCAGGGCCACCCATATCGGAAAGATAGATTGAAGAGTAGCAAGTAAGAAGATTCGTCCCCCCCTAATCCATAGTGTTATGCGACTGCCGTCCCGATCCAGGGGGTAAGATCGTGCTGTATATTAACGGAGCCTCTTGGACACCGTGTCGAATCCAAGAGTAGCTGTGACCTTGCTATGGCAACCGGGCTCTGTCATAGTCAACCATCCCAGTCCCGATGTAGTATTGTAGACTGCCAAACCTGCTAAGGCGGGTAGGCGGTCGTAAGAAAAAGATGGATCAACAAAAAAATAAAAATATAAATATAAAAAACTTGAATACGCGGGAATTGTCCGCGACAGAACTCGCAAACCAAATGGAGCATCAGCTCTTTGATGACGGTTCGCGGGGCAATGCTCTTACCAGCAGGAGCAGTACTCATTTGCCTCTGCGCATGAAACCAGGGGCTAAGCAGATTGGTCACAAAGGCCAACTAGTGAAGGCTGGTGCATTAGCACCAGCAACACCCAGCAAAACATCAGCATCAGCCACACAGCTCAACGGAGCTACTTCAACATCGCAGTCTTGTCCTCTTGCACTACCCGCGCAAAGAAGTAGGCCAGCGGCGGCTGATGTTTCAAGAACAGGAGACCCATTACAGAGGGCAGATGCAGCTGCAACACCAGCATACAGCGGTGTAGCTCTGTGGCCCAAACGGGGTGAGAAAGCAACAGGATCTGCAGCTGTTGCAGGAAATAGGCCAGGATCGCGGGGTTATGAAACCCGACGCATCCCAAAGGTTCCACCTCCTGGACAACCTGGAGCAATCGACGACCCACTGAGGAGAGGACTTAGCGGGGCTGGCTGCAGGTGGTACCTTAGGTACCTAGAAAAAGAGCTTGAACCGAATGAAGCTAGGAAGAAGGTTGGGGAGCACAAAGTTAAGCCAGATGAAGCGGCGTCATCATACCAACAGACGGGCGAAAGAGGCAGTAGGTTCACAACACCACCACAACTGGCAGAAGGCAAGAAGCCAAACTTACCCGACAAATCCGACAAAGGCACCGCAAGGGCATCGGAGAGAGCTGCGAGTAGACCTATGCAGACGTGTCGAAATCGGTTAGGATGGCAGTGCTACCGAAGGAGTACCCTGAGGTGAATGTCACACCCGCGGAGCTAACTGCCCTAGAAGAAGCTATCCTTGTGGAAGTGGCGAAAGGTTGGGACCACAAATTAAAACTTGAGGGCATCCATTTCCGTCAACATACTCGTTGATTGCAAGGATGTGCAGACAGCAGACTGGCTTAGACAAGCTGCCTCTATGCTTACGGCGTGGAAGGGGGCACCATTAGTTGCATGCTCGGGAGATGAGGTACCCAGAGCACATGTAGTAACTATCTTCCTCCCTAGAAGTACCGGTCAAACGATCGAGCAAATCATGGCCTTGATTAGTGCTCAAAATGAGGGGATTAACACATCTTTATGGAGAGTGCTCAAAATCAAGGAAGAGGACAATGGACAACTGATTACGTTTGGCATCGATGAGCAATCGCTTGAAGCCATAAAGAAATCAGGTAACACCATCAACTACAGGTTCGGCAAGGTTACAGTCCATAGCATTGCCAAGGACAAACAACAAGAGAGCAGCACAGCTCCCGCAGAACCCATTCCTGAAACATCGGAGGCGATGGCGACGGAGTGTATACCACCGGTAGTAAGGCGCACGGAGGGCATCAGCCAAGACCTCCCCGGCACAGTAGATCTTTTTGAGGATGAAGACAATCTGCTGCTGAGTGGCAGCAGCTTGGGCAACAAAGCCTATAACTTCTCCCTAGATGAGTGACGGATCAGGTATCAAATGCGTCCAGGTTAATGTCCATCACGCCAAATCTACTTCGGCAGTAATTGCAAGGACATTTACTAAATTTTACTTGGGCATGGTATTGATCCAAGAACCCTGGCACTATAAAGGTGCAATCAAAGGGCTGAGCTGCGACAGCGGAGGGTAATATGGGATAATAGGCACATAGCACCCAGAGCCTGCATCTTGCTTAGTAAAAATATTAATTATATTTGTCTTACAGAATTCATGACGAGGGACTTAGTTCCAATCCAGGCTCACATTAACATGAGGGCAGGAAACGAGTCATTGTAGTGACATCAGCATATTTTCCGGGCGAAGAAATCTCATCGCCGCCCGCAGAGGTGCGGTAATTGGTGGATTTTTGTGACAGAAACAATCTGCCACTTTTACTGGGATGCGATGCCAATGCACACAATACGATATGGGGCAGCACTGACGTCAACAGTCGGGGTGAGTACCTTTTAGAATACTTAGTAGCATCTAACCTAGAAATCTTAAATGAGGGTAACAAACCTACATTTGTAACCGGGGTTAGACAGGAGGTCTTAGACCTAACTTTGGCTAGTCCGAGCATTGCTAGGATTATAAGAAAATGAAAGTTTCTAACGATGAATCATTATCTGATCACAAGATAATTGAATTCTCTTTAGGAGGCCTAGACATTCAAGTACTATTCTATAGAAATCCCAAGAAAACTCACTGGGAGAAATATAAAGAAATACTTAATTGTAATTTGCAAGGCATTGCATCGAGCAAACTCATACGTAATCACTATGACCTCGAAGACAGTGTGTCTCAATTGAATGGGGCGATACTGGATGCTTTCCATTGCAGCTGTCCCGTAAAACCTAGGGGCAAGGAAAAAGACGCAGTTTGGTGGAATAGCTATTTTTCTGCACTTAGAACTGAAGCCCGCTACCTAATTAATAGGGCAAAGCGGAACGGGCAATGGCAGGAGTATAGCGCTAAACTGACAGAATATAATAAAGAAATAAGAAAAGCTAAACGCACATATCCTCTTTACCAGCAGCAGCGAGGCTATATAAAACTTTGGCAAAGGCTGGACCGGACATAACAATGTCCCTAAAGAAGGAAGATGGCAGCTATACCACGAACGACCGTGAAAGGGAAGAGCTACTACTAATGACAGACTTCCCAGAATATGTGGAAGTAATGAGCAATGGATCGAGGTATAAGCGAAGCAATCCCAATCCCAACTCGGATATCAGAAGAGTTTCGGCAGATATTGTATCTGCGGCAAGAATAGATTGGGCCTTAAGTACCTTTCAACCATCGCTAAAGTCTCTCGCCTTTATCAGCGAGAGCGCATCCTGGAGGAGACGGGGATTGTTACCGCAATCTCTTCTTCTTCAGAGACGGAGGAACGTAACCTGGATCCAGGGGGCCTGCGTCGGGAAGTCACCACAGTGGCGGAACGACCGACCAATGGTTCTAGGGCAACGCGAACTCAAGCGAGGAGACAGAGAAAGAAGTGGCTTGATAGGCTCGTGCAGGAGAAATCCTCAAAAGACCCAGGTCGGCGGAAGTGACACCCACGGAAGCCACCGAGCCTGCGGAGGGATTGACCGCTCCGAAAGCTCCCTCGCGAGGTAAGCGGCGGAAGATTGTTGCTGAAAACAGCATTCCCACCTGCCCTGCAGCTGTTACTGCTGGTGGCGCCACGACCCCAAAGGGTACGAGCGAAACCTCGGTGGCGGCTAATGTGGCGGGGAAGAATGTTGCCAATAAGCTACAGCTTGCCCAGCCCCTCGTATCCAGCAAAACCATCTGCCCGGCGAAATCTCTGCCAGTTGCGGGTGGTGAGCTGGACTTTCGCCCAAGCACTTCCAAAGGTGCAGCCAAGCCATCGTACAGCGAGAAGGCTAATGGCCCGCAACCAATGGCGGTGATTGGGAAGCTGGGGCCTGACCATCAGCTAACTTATGCAGAAATAAAACACTGCAAAGGTCATCTGATGCGTCGCGTCATTGCCTCCGGTCCTGAAGCTAATGCGAAGGGCTATGAGACAAAGGACGGCACTCTACAGGTGTCGTGCGCGTCTCAGGCCAACTTTGATTGGCTCAGGGGTGCAGTCAAGGACGTGCCCCCCATGGGGACCACTCGCTTCGCGGTCTATAGCGAAGCAGGCGTGTCCCTCAGGAAAGCCATCTGCTGGATTCCGGATCCCGATCTGACGACAACAGATGTCCTTTCTTATCTGCGTGCTCAGAACCCAGGCATCAACACAAGGCTTTGGAGAGTTCTTTCGCACACCAGGGGTAGCTACCGGAATGGTAAAGCAGGTGCTAGTTTTGTGGTGCGAGTGGATGAGGCCACTGTTGATATCATGGTTTCTCGGTACCGGAGCCGTCTGAGTCTCTTCTTTGGGACTATAACCTTTCATGACTTTCCCAGATGAATGGCTCGGACGATTCTCGTAGCTATCGTCCTTTGACACTAACGCAGATCAACTTGCAGCATTCTAAAGACGTACTCCTAAGAAGACGACTCACCCAGCTGCACACATCACCCCACATAACAACAGTACAAGAGCCCTGGGTCGTTGCCTCTGTGGCCTTGGCTTGTTGAAAGGGGCCACGATATTATATGATAGAGACTCGATTAGACCTAGAGCCGGTCTTATAATATCATCCCATCTCGCAGCGACCTGCCTTGACGCATTCTGTTGTCAGGATCTGGTTGCGGCAGAGATTAGTTTTAAGAGTATGCACGGATGGTCGAGGTTTGTGATTGCATCTGCTTACTTTCCTTACGATGCTTCGGAGGCGCCACCACCTGGGAAGGTCTCTACTCTCGTAGGGTTCTGTGAGCGGCGCAGTCTTGGTCTGGTTCTTTGCTGCGATGCTAATGCCCAGCATACAATCTGGGGCAGCAGCAAGGGCAATGAGCGGGGCTCTCGACTTTTCGAGTATATTGCCTCCTCCAGCCTGAACATCCACAATGTAGGCAGGCAGCCTACTTTTGTGACTACGAGAAGGCAGGAGGTAATTGACGTCACCCTGTCAAATCCAAGACTGGGGTGGTCGATCAACAACTGGAGGGTCCTCACCGAAGACTCGTGCTCGGACCACAGATACATTGAGTTTCAGTGTGGCGAGCGGGCGCAGATGCCATTGCCCACCAGAAACCGAAGAAAAACAGACTGGCCAAAGTTCAGGGAGGCACTGCGTAGCAATCACGTGACGCCACTGAAACTTCGCAAGGAGCAGAACATTGAGGCGGCTGTTGAACATCTCAACACCGCTCTAACAAACAGCTTCGAGCTAGCCTGTCCAACTAGACCTCCTCTTAGCCGGACTCCTGTTCTATGGTGGAACCGAGAGCTTCAGGTGCTGAGGCGTGAGTCTAGAAAACTCCTCAACCGGGCCCTCAAGACGAATCTTGATGAGGACTGGGAACGATATCGTCGTGTTCAGCGGGACTACAAGAAGCTAATTCGGGACTCGAAAAGGACTTCTTTTAGAGACTTCTGCAGTGATATCGAATCCCTGAGTGACAGGGCAAAACTGGTGAAAGTCCTGGAAAAGGACCAAACCGCTAAGCTGGGGTCGCTCAGGAAACCTGATGGCTCCTATACGGAGAGGCAAAGTGAGACACTCAGCTTGCTGTTGGAGTCACACTTTCCAGGAAATCAGGTAAGCATAGCCCGTCAACAACCACCTTTGGTCGGAACTGTTGTCAGGGCAGCTGCACCCTCTCGACATGATTGGTATGTCGCCAGAACTGTGGCGAATGAAGCTGCTATTAGATTTGCTATCAAATCCTTTGACAGCTTCAAGTCGCCCGGACTGGATGGCATATATCCGATTGTGTTGAAGGAAGGCATTGAGTTAGTGATGGTAGCACTGAAGAAGATCTTCACTGCATGTCTCGCACTGGCCTATGTACCACGCTCTTGGAGGATGGTGAGGGTTGCTTTCATTCCTAAGGTTGGAAGAGACGACTACACCAATTCCAAGAGCTTCAGACCTATTAGTATGACCTCGTGCATGCTAAAGAGTTTGAAACGGCTGGTGGAACTTCGCATGCGTAGGAAATGTCTGAAGACGCATCCACTCTCTCCATTTCAGCATGCCTATCAAAGCGGAAAATCCCGCGAGACGGCTCTGCAAAACCTTGTTGGAAGGATAGAGCGAGCCATCGACAGGAAAGAATACGCAATAGGCATCTTTGTGGACATAGAGGGTGCGTTTGACAATGCTACTTTCGACAGTATGTGCGGCTCTGCTAGGCGGCATGGCGTAGACCGGGTCCTAGTAAATTGGATACGTTCAATGCTGGCCCAGAGAATCATAACGGTGCAGACGGAGGAAGATTTGCTGATGTCGTCTGGGGTTAATAGAGGCTGTCCCCAAGGTGGTGTACTGTCTCCATTGCTCTGGTGCATGGTAATCGATCCCCTGCTTAACGCCATTAATGACTCGGGTGTATACGCTCAGGCATATGCGGATGATGTTGGCTGTCTTGTGACAGGTCCAACCCTTATGATTGTCTGCAGAAGGGTGCAGAGAACTCTGGATATGATTGACACTTGGTGCAGTGCGTATGGGCTATCGGCTAATCCTGTCAAGACTGGTATTGCCCTCTTTACCAGAAGGAGAAAGCTTGATGGACTTATTCTGCCTACACTAAAAGGAGTCACTATCCAGCTATCCAAGGAAATCAAATATCTTGGAGTCATCCTTGATAACAAACTTCTTTGGAAAACACATGTCGAACTGAAGACATCCAAAGCACTGTCAGTTTTCTGGCAGTGTAAGGGTGTTTTTGGTAAGACATGGGGTTTTTCCCCTAGTCCTATGGATCTATAGAGCTATGGTAAGACCTATTATCACCTATGCATCGATGGTTTGGATGAGCAGACTCTCTCTTGTAGGGGTCAAAAAAGCTCTATCAAAACTACAACGTGCTGTGGCCATATGTTGTACCGGAGCATTTCCGACTACTCCAGGCCCGGCACTTGATGCTTTGGTGAATCTCCCGCCACTAGATGTCTTCATCCGCGGAGAGGCCGTTAAGGCCATCTGCAGAGTGAAACATAGTGGCCACTGGTAAGGGGTGTGCTCGATGTTGGACGACGGCGCAGGCACTGACATCGATTCTGCAATCCTGTCTATGCCCCCGGACTCCATGTCGTCAACCGTCATACTAGAAAAGCGGTAAAATGTGTTGCTGCCAGAGCCTCGTTCATGGTTAGATCCCGAGAACGAGCCCGGCAAACACTGCTGCCGTATTTTCACTGATGGCTCCAGGACTGAAGAAGGTTCAGGTTCTGGTGTCTTCGTGGAATCTTGTGTGACCCGTCGGTTCTTTGCCCTTGGTCTGCATGCGTCTGTGTTTCAGGCGGAGGTGTATGCGATACTTGAGGCGATGGACTTTGTTGTGGAAAACAGGTGGAAAGGCAAATCTATTTGTGTATGCAGTGACAGCCAAGCTGCGCTCATGGCCTTGGATAGTCCGACCACCACTTCCACGATAGTCAGGTCCTGCAAATCCAGGCTAAATTGTATTGGAAAACATAATAGTCTGACGCTGACTTGGGTCCCGGGACACGCTGGCATTGCGGGTAACGAGACCTCTGACTCCTTGGCCAGGATGGGCTCCGAGGCTGTTTTTATTGGCCCTGAGCCTGTTCTGCCACTCCCTTCCGCTGCCATGAAGGCCACTGCAAACGGGTGGGTTGTTTCGACCCACAAGCGAACATGCCGGGCTGAGAGAGGCTGCGGATGGACGAAAATTATGCTACCTGCTATCTCTGACCGATGGTCACGGTTCCTTCTATCTTTAGGTAGGAGGGACTGCAGGCTGTTGGTTGGCGTGATGACAGGGTACTTTCTATGGGCTAGGCACATGGAAAGGATTGGCATATCAGACAGTGCGCTGTGCCCAACCTGTGGAGAGGAAGACGAGACGGCGGACCATTTTCTTTGCGTCTGCCCTGCCTTTGCTCGAATCAGGTTTGGGACTTTTGGCACTGATGTGCTGAGGAGTAACCAAGTTGGCTCCTTGGCACTACAGGATCTACTTCTACTTCTTCGGAGGTCGGGTAGATTTAAAACCGAGTAAAAGGGAACCTTAAGTGCAGTACAATGGATATATATTATGTCTGAGTGCTGCGCTTACTAGATTGTTCCGACAAAAAAAAAAAAAAAAAAAAGTACCTTTCAACCATTCAAGTCTCCAGGTACGGATGGTATTTTCCCGGCTCTGTTACAAAAGGGCATAAAGGAATCACTACCGTTTTTGATAAATATGTACCGAAATAGTCTAGCTCTAGGGTACACACCGATAGCTTGAAGAAAGGCAAAGGTAGTGTTGATACCCAAAGTGGGGAAAAAAGACACCGCCCACTCTAAGTCCTTCAGACCGATAAGCCTGACATCTTTTATGTTAAAAATACTTGAAAAAGTTGTGGATAACTATATAAGATGCGGAGTCTTAGGGCAGGTGACATTGCACCCCAATCAGCATGCTTACAGAGCGGGCAGATCGACAGAGACCGCTCTTAAAATCTAGTAGATCTAATTCAAAAAACACTTGAGGACAGGGAAATAGCTATTTGCGCATTCCTTGCCATAGAAGGAGCCTTCGATAATACGTCACATAATGTAGTAAAAATGGCATTAAATATAAGAGGAGTGGACTCAATAACATCAAACTGGATGGCAGAAGTTCTTCATACCAGAACGGCAGAGACATCTGCTGTAGGCGAAACAATAACTATTACCATAACCAGAGGCTGCCCACAAGGAGGGGTTCTCTCGCCTCTTATGTGGAGCTTAGTTGTTGACGAACTATTAACGAAATTGTCCAAGGCGGGCATTGACTGCCAGGGCTATGCTGACGACATCATCTTAATAGCTATTGGCAAATTTGAAGAAACCCTCTTCGATATTATTCAAAGTGGTTTAAGTATTGTTGGACAATGCTGCAGGTAGGTAGAATTGAAAATAAATCCTACCAAAACCACAATCGTTCCATTTACCAGGAAAAGGAAGCTTCCGAGATGGAAAGACATTCAACTGCTGGGTGAAACCATTATACCCAAAGCCGAAACTAAGTATCTAGGGGTAACTCTAGACAGCAAATTAACATGGAAAGCTCATGTTGAAATGATTTCATTAAAGGCCAAGCGTGCTCTAATGCTGTGCAGAAGACTGGCGGGCAAAACATGGGGCTGCAAATCCAGTATCTTATACTGGATGTACACCATGATGCTTCGTCCAATAGTGACAATCGCATGGCATAATAGAACTGAACTTCAGTCAACGCAAATGGAGTTGGCAAAAGTTCAAAGACTAGCGTGCATAGGTATAACCGGGGCAATGAGAACCTGTCCTACGGCAGGGCTAGCGGTAATCTTGGACTTAACCCCGTTACACTTGGTTGTACGGAAAGTGGCAATAGGTACTTTAATTAGGATGTCGGCAGATAAGACAAGGTCCGGGGCATACAAAGGGCTATGGAACCTGAGAAACCCGCTCAATAACTCTCTTCTAGATTATCCACAGGACAAGCCTAGTAAGAAATTTGATTTTGAAAAACACTTTGTGGTGAAACTTAGTTACAAGAAGGAATGGAGCAATTTAAACGCTGCGTACTCCTTTAAGGAACATACGATCATATGGTATACAGATTGGTCAAAAACCGATAGTGGTACTGGTTTGAACCAAATACTCCGAGCAAATCGGTAAATATCCAAGTATTTTCCAAGCAGAGATTCTCGCCATTGAAAGGTGCGCGCAGTTTAATCTAAACAGAGGCTATAGAAGATGGGAAATAGCCATACTTTCTGACAGTCAAGCGGCCTTTCGAGCATTAAGCTCGTATGAAGTGGACTCTAAGCTAGTATGGGACTGTCTACAGAAATTAAATCAGTTGAGAGAGTACAACAAGGTTAGTTTATGCTGGGTCCCTGGCCACATGGGTATCCGGAGCAATGAACTAGCGGACGAACTTGCCAGAATATGGCAATGATAGGCCCAGAACCTTACTGTGGCATAGGCAGAGGAGTATGGCAAGAAGTACTTAGGGAACAAGAAAGGTAAAAAAGGCAGGAACTTTTTGCAAGTCATATTGGGCTAAGACAATCAAAACTACTTTTGGGCAACTACAACTGCAAGAGATTCAAATTTTGCATTGACTTGCCCAAAAACAGCTTCAGAGTACTGACCGGGCTTTTGACTGGTCACTGTAAGCTCAAGGGGCACATAAGCAACTTAGAAATCGTATAAAGTTCATTGTGCAGATTCTGCGACGAGGAAACCGAGTCGCCAGAGCACATATTAGGCAGCTGTGGAGCACTGCTGCACAGCAGATACAAAAGCCTGGGATCATATTTGATAGCAGGTAATGAAATAGCAAAGTTAGATCCAGCTGATATCCTAGTGTTTCTAAGGATAACAAAGATGGATGAGTTTCTATAGGGTTTTCCTATATTATCAGAAGGTTGTACAATAGATATTTTAGGTCGCAGTACATGACATACCTCCCTATACATTACATTACATTACTGGGGTCTTTAAGCCGTTTCCACCAACTTCACAGCAGGAGGAAGAGGAGGTATTTAATCTTCTCAATAGTCCAGGACAATTAGAGTTACCTATCATACCCTTTACAAAAACGGAAATACATAACGCTGTGCACAGGACGACCTGAAAAGAGGTAAAATATTAAAGGAACTACCAAATAAAGGAATAAAATACCTTCCCTATCTCTTCAATGCAATAATTAGATGTGGATATTTTCCGCGTCAATGGAAAGTGGCCGAAAATATTGTCATCCCTAAACCCGGAAAGCCCTTGGAGGAAGTCAATTCTTATAGAGCAATTAACCTTTTGCCAATTGTCTCCAAAATGTTTCAATAGCTCCTGTTAATCAAACTTAAACCAATTCTGCTCAAAAAGGAGATACTACGCAATAATCAATTTGGATTTAGGGAACACCATGCCACAACAGAACAAGTGCACCGAGTGTACATCATAATAAGAAACGCTCTTGAGGAAAACCGTTATTGTACAACTGCTTTCCTAGATATAAAACAGGCGTTCGATAAAGTACCCGTATGCCACCATGGCTTACTATTTAAACTAAAAAAGCTACTACCTCAGACGTTTTATGATATCTTAAGATCATATCTGGAAGAGCGGAATTTCAGAGTAAAGGCCAATGAAGAAGTCACTGAAATGTTCTCTATAAAGGCGGGAGTACCACAAGGCAGTGTTCTAGGTCCTGTGATCTACACTATCTACACGGCTGACCTTCAACTGACGGAGAATACAAAAATCGCAATCTACGCAGATGATACTGTCATAATGGCTACAAGCAGCAACAACATAATCGCTAGAAATTATCTCCAAGAAAGCTTGGATAAGCTCCAAATCTGGCTAAATAAATGGAGGATTAAGGTGAATGCAACTAAGTCTGTGCAAGTAACCTTCAGCTTAAAACAGAAGACTTGTCCTTCAGTAATATTAAATGATTGTCAACTGCCCCAATGCGAAGACGTCAAATATTTAGGACTACATCTTGATCGACGTCTGACATGGCAGAAGCATATTCTTACGAAGAGTAAACAATTTGGAATCAAGCTTACTTCCTTATACTGGCTCTTCGGATATAAATCCCAGTTGTCGCTTGACAATAAACTGCTCGTTTATAACACAATCCTAAAACACATATGGACATATGGTATACAGCTATGGGGTTCAGCGGCAAAAACTAATATAAAAATCATTGAGAGATTCCAACAAAAAGTATTACGCATGATAGTAAAGGCTCCATGGTTCGTCAGGAATGATGTAATACATCACGACCTAAACATCCCTACTGTCGATGAGGAAATATCAAGATACAGCATTAAATACCGGGAACGACTAAGGAAGCATCCTAATATACTAGCTTCAAATCTTCTGGAGAGGACAGGCACAACACGGCGACTGAAGCGAGCAACACCACTCAATTTATAATAATAATTTTCTAACGTAATAGTTCTGAACTAACCTTATGGGAGATTAGCACAGGCTCCTCTTCCTCATGTTGATTTAAACTATTTAAAAAATTACTTTGTGTATTTATTTATGTAGTTGTTTAATATTGTTATTTAATTTGATTATTGCCGGGTAGAATGCAAATAAAACTGCAGTTAAAAAAAAAAAAATGTTATTTTGAGAAGTTAAGTGAATTGGGGAATCACGATTGCTAAAGTTAAATGGGATTCACTGTATTTTTACCACTACATACATCAATTTTAAAACATTCTCACAATAGCAGAATTCGCACAAATACATCCATATCAAGTGTCTGTTCTATTTGTTCTTTGATTAAGAGTTACATATGCGCAGGAAGAGTTACATATGCGCAAGAAGAGTTACAAATGCGTTAGCAAAATGCGCATTTTGAGAAAATGCGCATTCTGAGAATTTACGCATTTGAGCATTTTTGAATGCGTTTTTTATTTTACGCATTCAAAACGATCCCACGGATTCGTATCTGCGCATTAAGGTATGTTCCCACGGAATATATTTTGATGCGTAGATAAAGGAGAATTAAAAGGATATAAGAGAGCCAGAAAAATGAAAAGGCATCTCAGTCATAAAAAGTTTGTGCAAGAACGCATTCAGTCATAAAAAGTTTGTGCAACAAGTCAGTCATAGAAATGATTCGTGTATTTAGTTAAGAAACTTAACTCTTATTCTTATACTATATTTAAATAAAAATTATAAAGAAAAATAAAATGATTTGTGTATTGTTTTTTTAATTTTAAACGGAACTGGCGACGAGGATGGGATCCCGGGAGTTCATATTCTGTTGAAAAATATGAATAGTGTTTTTTAAAACTTAACCGGGCATTCCAAAAAAAAAAAAAAAAAAAAAACAAAACAAATAAGACAAGTCTTATAGGAAATTATAAAATTTTTTATAAATTAAAAACAAATGAAAATAAAATAAAAATCAAACATTAAAAAAAAAAAGCATAATTCAAAATTTCAATAATATTTTTAAAAAATTATAAAATTAATTTTAAACGTACTATATAAAATTATAAAAATAAAGTTTTAAAAAAACGGAGAAAGCAAAACAAAAGTTATTACGCATACATCAGCTGGCAGTGACAACTATAAAGAATGCAGACATCCTAACACAACTACAACCAAAGGAGCAGCAGCAACCACAAAAACAGGAAATAGTAAATATTAAAACTATAGTTTATTTAAATATTTTAATTTTAATTTAAAACTTATGTTAATATTTTAATTTTAATTTTAAGTCTATGTAAATATTTTAATTTTAATTTTAAGTCTATGTAAAATATTTTAAAAATGGAACCGAAAATTGTGCCTGTATCGCCATCAACATCTATGACTGGACATTCTGTTACAATAGATCCCCTTAAATATATAAATAATTTACCTGAGTTCAGAGGGAACTCAGATGAAATTCAAACTTTTTTTGAATTAATAGATAGGATTTATCCACTATTAGATACCTTTGACAACAATTCCCAACTACTTTTTTTGGATTTAATTAAGGGAAAATTAAAAGGAAAAGCCAGGGAAATTATAGAAATTCATCATGATGCAAGATCCTGGAGGGAAATGTAAACAATTCTATATAATAATTTTGGAGATAGATTCACTTGTGAAGAATTATTTGACGAACTCAGGGCAGTAGTCTTTCGAAATAATAGCGTTAGTTTTTATAATGAAATAACAAATAAGTTAAGAAGACTTAACAACAAAACAATTTTTTCATTAGGAAATAATCCAACAGCGTCGGAATTCCTAAAAAACAATAGGAGAACTGCTTTAAATATATTCAAAAATAAAATGCCTGAGCCAATGCGCACAATCCTTTTTTGTAGAAATCCCTCTAGCTTGGAAGAAGCCATGGATATTCTGCAATCGGCCGGATATGCTCATACTAGTGAGAATAAACCAAACCAACATACAGTAAAGCAACATTTTTCTAAACAGGAATCTGGATAGAATTATACACGTACACATAACAATTACCAGCAGAGACAATATAACCATCATAATCAATTTCAACCAAGTAATTTTAGGAACCACAACCAATATAATAATCAGGGTAAAAATTTTAACAATTCACAGCGGCAATACAGAAATTTTAATTACAATCAAAGACAACCAATTACTAATAATAATAAAAATTTTGTATCACGACAATTACCAGCAGAACCGATGCTAACAAATATTGAACAAGAAGATCCTACAAATTTTCGGCTTTCAGCCTCAAACAGAACTTACCATATATAGAAGTAAAATCCAATTTAGGAACATTAAAATTTATAATAGATACCGGTGCGACACATTCAATTATAAATCCCAATATTTGTGATCCTAAGTGGAAAATACCAACTGATCCGATCAATCTAAAGACACTCCAACACTTTATTAAAATAACAGAAAAAGTATCCATACCCCTTTTTGAAGAATTAGGCGATCCCAATGAGAAAATAGACATGTTTATTTGCAAATTTCATAACGAGTATGACGGTATCATTGGCAATAATATATTAAAACAGTTAAAAGCAATAATAAATTTTGAAAGAAATATTATTCAAATCGGTCAGAAACAAATATGTATTCAATTTTTAACAAAAACTCAAAGTTTTAATTTTATAAAGAAAGGCATTTATGAAGTAGACATTCCAGTTCAGGAAATGGAAGGTTTAGTATATACTCCTGGCAAAACATCACAAGATAAAAAAATAGAAATTAAAGAAGGTATATGCGAAGTCTCTAATTATAAAATGAACGCCATTGTAGAAATAAAAGATGCTAAGCCAAAAGAAATAATTTTCAATTGTCAACCAACCGTAGCGATTTCAAATGATAATTTCTATGTGAATGAATTTAAAAAACAAAAAATTCCTTTTGATCAAATGAGACTAGAGCATTTAAATCATGAAGAAAAATACAAATTAATTTCGGTCATTAAAAAATTTTCAAAAATATTTTATAACGAAAAAACAAATCTTAGTTTCACTAATGAAATAAAACACAGAATCCGTACTAAAGATCATACACCAATAGCAGTCAAAACATATAGATATCCTTATGTACACAAGGAGGAGGTACAACGACAAATTCAGGAAATGATTAGTAGTAAAATTATAAGACCAAGCCAATCACCATATTCAGCACCAGTATGGGTAGTACCTAAAAAGTTAGACGCCAGCGGAAAACGTAAGTGGCGATTAGTGATAGACTACCGGAAATTAAATGAGGTAACGATTGATGATAAATACCCTATTCTAAATATGGATGAAATTTTGGAAAAATTGGGAAGATGCCATTATTTCACTACTATAGATCTAGCAAAAGGTTTCCACCAAATAGAGATTGCGAAAGAAGATATTTATAAAACAGCATTCAGTGTAGAGGGCGGACATTACGAATTTCTTCGAATGCCTTTTGGACTCAAAACAGCCCCCGCCACATTCCAACGATTAATGAATAATGTATTAGGAGATTACATTAACAAAATTTACTTAGTCTATCTTGACGATATTATAATTTTCTCTACCTCGTTGCAAGAGCATCTGGAGTCAGTTACGAAAATTTTTCAAAGACTTAAAGAAACCAATCTCCAAGTCAAATTGGACAAATCGGAGTTTTTGAAACATGAAACCGAATTTCTCGGGCATATTGTTACAAACGAAGGCATAAAGCCTAATCCACAATAGATAATCTGTGTACAAAATTTTCCACTACCAAAATCAGCAAAAGAAATTAAACAATTTCTTGGTTTGACTGGGTACTATCGAAAATTCATGAAAGATTACGCCAAAATTGCGAAACCGATAACTAAATATTTAAAGAAAGGTATAAAATTGAATTTAGAAGATAGTGATTATTTAAATAGCTTTGAAACATTGAAACGACTATTAATAAATGATCCTGTGTTGAAATATCCAGATTTCGGAAAGCGTTTCACTTTGCAAACAGATGCAAGTGATCTAGCCCTTGGTGCCATATTATCTCAGGATGGTCATCCAATCTGCTACGCTAGTCGTACGTTAAACGACCACGAACAAAATTATAGCACTATTGAAAAAGAGCTACTTGCAATCGTATGGGCAACCCAATATTTCCGTCCGTATTTATTTGGTAGACAATTCATAATAGAAACAGATCACAGACCACTGGTTTGGCTTTTTTCGATAAAAGAACCAAATTCTAAATTAGTCAGATGGAGATTGCGACTGGCAGAATATGATTATGAAATTAGATACAAAACAGGATTAAAGAATGGTAACGCAGATGCACTTTCTCGCATCTTAATAAATCACAATCAAAATAATATCTGCAAAGACATATAATGATGACACTATCATTATGTTAATTAAAAATCATTTTGAAAGTAATAAAACTAACGCTATTTTAGTAGAAGACGAAGAACTATACGAAAAATTTAAATTAATTATTGAACAAAGCTTTAGCAATAATAGTAATAATAAATTTAAAATTGTAAGATGTAAAAACATCCTAAAAGACATAACAGATGAGAATGAATTAAATGAATATATAAAAACCGAACACCATAAAAATAACCATAGAGGAATAAACGAAAATTTTAATGAACTAAGGAACGAAATATACCACCCAAAATTAAAAACAAGAATTACACAATATATTAATAACTGCGATATATGTAACAAGGAAAAATATGACAGACGACCAGTCAAACACCAATTCAAAATAACATATACACCTGAAACCCCCAAAGAAATAGTTCATATAGATATATTCTACAGTTTAAATAAATCTTTGTTTCTAACCATAATAGACAAATTCTCAAAACATGCTCAAGCAATTAAGATTTCGAATCGATATTGGATAGAGTTTAAAAGAGCTCTTATACAATATATCAGTACAGCAGGTCATTTCACAAAAATTATTGTAGACAATGAATTCGGATTCAAAGCATTACCATTATTACAATTCCTTCAAAATGAAAATATCGAAATACATTATACCTCAAGTAGCAATCATACATCTAATTCAGATATCGAACGACTTCACAATACAATAAACGAACACTTAAGACTTCTAAGGTATGATCCTAACAAAGACTTAGAAAGCGTAGAAGAAAAAATTTATAGAATCATTACTTACTATAATAACACGATTCATACAACCACTGGACAAAAACCAATAAATTTTGTTAACGGCTCAATAAACCAAACAGAGTATCCTTCTATTAAAGATAGAATGATACAAATTAAAGAAAAAATCACAAATAAATTAAACCAAAATCGAGAAGATATAGACCTCACAACTGGACCTGTATTTATAAAGAGGAAAGGGGAGGAAAGAATCATTCTAAATTTAAAAAATTGAATGTACATAGATTAGATGAAGATCATGTAGGTACAAAAAGAGGCCAAAAATATTACAAAACACATATAAAAAGAAACAAAAAGTTTCAAGTCAATAATTTAAAAAAAAAAAAAAAAATGATGTAAACAAACAAAAAACAAAAGAAATGGTGTAAATACTATTATAAGAAAATTAAATTATGACTGTATACTTACTTTTAATTTAATAGAATTAAGAAAATGTACAAAAAACATTATCCTCTCCGGAGTCTCGGACCAAAGGTGGGCGAGTTACATATGCGCAGGAAGAGTTACATATGCGCAAGAAGCGTTACAAATGCGTTAGCAAAATGCGCATTTTGAGAAAATGCGCATTCTGAGAATTTACGCATTTGAGCATTTTTGAATGCGTTTTTTATTTTACGCATTCAAAACGATCCCACGGATCCGTATCTGCGCATTAAGGTATGTTCCCACGGAATATATTTTGATGCGTAGATAAAGGAGAATTAAAAGGATATAAGAGAGCCAGAAAAATGAAAAGGCATCTCAGTCATAAAAAGTTTGTGCAAGAACGCATTCAGTCATAAAAAGTTTGTGCAACAAGTCAGTCATAGAAATGATTCGTGTATTTAGTTAAGAAACTTAACTCTTATTCTTATACTATATTTAAATAAAAATTATAAAGAAAAATAAAATGATTTGTGTATTGTTTTTTTAATTTTAAACGGAACTGGCGACGAGGATGGGATCCCGGGAGTTCATATTCTGTTGAAAAATATGAATAGTGTTTTTTAAAACTTAACCGGGCATTCCAAAAAAAAAAAAAAAAACAAAACAAAACAAATAAGACAAGTCTTATAGGAAATTATAAAATTTTTTATAAATTAAAAACAAATGAAAATAAAATAAAAATCAAACATTAAAAAAAAAAAGCATAATTCAAAATTTCAATAATATTTTAAAAAAATTATAAAATTAATTTTAAACGTACTATATAAAATTATAAAAATAAAGTTTTAAAAAAACGGAGAAAGCAAAACAAAAGTTATTACGCATACATCAGCTGGCAGTGACAACTATAAAGAATGCAGACATCCTAACACAACTACAACCAAAGGAGCAGCAGCAACCACAAAAACAGGAAATAGTAAATATTAAAATTATAGTTTATTTAAATATTTTAATTTTAATTTAAAACTTATGTTAATATTTTAATTTTAATTTTAAGTCTATGTAAATATTTTAATTTTAATTTTAAGTCTATGTAAAATATTTTAAAAATGGAACCGAAAATTGTGCCTGTATCGCCATCAACATCTATGACTGGACATTCTGTTACAATAGATCCCCTTAAATATATAAATAATTTACCTGAGTTCAGAGGGAACTCAGATGAAATTCAAACTTTTTTTGAATTAATAGATAGGATTTATCCACTATTAGATACCTTTGACAACAATTCCCAACTACTTTTTTTGGATTTAATTAAGGGAAAATTAAAAGGAAAAGCCAGGGAAATTATAGAAATTCATCATGATGCAAGATCCTGGAGGGAAATGTAAACAATTCTATATAATAATTTTGGAGATAGATTCACTTGTGAAGAATTATTTGACGAACTCAGGGCAGTAGTCTTTCGAAATAATAGCGTTAGTTTTTATAATGAAATAACAAATAAGTTAAGAAGACTTAACAACAAAACAATTTTTTCATTAGGAAATAATCCAACAGCGTCGGAATTCCTAAAAAACAATAGGAGAACTGCTTTAAATATATTCAAAAATAAAATGCCTGAGCCAATGCGCACAATCCTTTTTTGTAGAAATCCCTCTAGCTTGGAAGAAGCCATGGATATTCTGCAATCGGCCGGATATGCTCATACTAGTGAGAATAAACCAAACCAACATACAGTAAAGCAACATTTTTCTAAACAGGAATCTGGATAGAATTATACACGTACACATAACAATTACCAGCAGAGACAATATAACCATCATAATCAATTTCAACCAAGTAATTTTAGGAACCACAACCAATATAATAATCAGGGTAAAAATTTTAACAATTCACAGCGGCAATACAGAAATTTTAATTACAATCAAAGACAACCAATTACTAATAATAATAAAAATTTTGTATCACGACAATTACCAGCAGAACCGATGCTAACAAATATTGAACAAGAAGATCCTACAAATTTTCGGCTTTCAGCCTCAAACAGAACTTACCATATATAGAAGTAAAATCCAATTTAGGAACATTAAAATTTATAATAGATACCGGTGCGACACATTCAATTATAAATCCCAATATTTGTGATCCTAAGTGGAAAATACCAACTGATCCGATCAATCTAAAGACACTCCAACACTTTATTAAAATAACAGAAAAAGTATCCATACCCCTTTTTGAAGAATTAGGCGATCCCAATGAGAAAATAGACATGTTTATTTGCAAATTTCATAACGAGTATGACGGTATCATTGGCAATAATATATTAAAACAGTTAAAAGCAATAATAAATTTTGAAAGAAATATTATTCAAATCGGTCAGAAACAAATATGTATTCAATTTTTAACAAAAACTCAAAGTTTTAATTTTATAAAGAAAGGTATTTATGAAGTAGACATTCCAGTTCAGGAAATGGAAGGTTTAGTATATACTCCTGGCAAAACATCACAAGATAAAAAAATAGAAATTAAAGAAGGTATATGCGAAGTCTCTAATTATAAAATGAACGCCATTGTAGAAATAAAAGATGCTAAGCCAAAAGAAATAATTTTCAATTGTCAATCAACCGTAGCGATTTCAAATGATAATTTCTATGTGAATGAATTTAAAAAACAAAAAATTCCTTTTGATCAAATGAGACTAGAGCATTTAAATCATGAAGAAAAATACAAATTAATTTCGGTCATTAAAAAATTTTCAAAAATATTTTATAACGAAAAAACAAATCTTAGTTTCACTAATGAAATAAAACACAGAATCCGTACTAAAGATCATACACCAATAGCAGTCAAAACATATAGATATCCTTATGTACACAAGGAGGAGGTACAACGACAAATTCAGGAAATGATTAGTAGTAAAATTATAAGACCAAGCCAATCACCATATTCAGCACCAGTATGGGTAGTACCTAAAAAGTTAGACGCCAGCGGAAAACGTAAGTGGCGATTAGTGATAGACTACCGGAAATTAAATGAGGTAACGATTGATTATAAATACCCTATTCTAAATATGGATGAAATTTTGGAAAAATTGGGAAGATGCCATTATTTCACTACTATAGATCTAGCAAAAGGTTTCCACCAAATAGAGATTGCGAAAGAAGATATTTATAAAACAGCATTCAGTGTAGAGGGCGGACATTACGAATTTCTTCGAATGCCTTTTGGACTCAAAACAGCCCCCGCCACATTCCAACGATTAATGAATAATGTATTAGGAGATTACATTAACAAAATTTACTTAGTCTATCTTGACGATATTATAATTTTCTCTACCTCGTTGCAAGAGCATCTGGAGTCAGTTACGAAAATTTTTCAAAGACTTAAAGAAACCAATCTCCAAGTCAAATTGGACAAATCGGAGTTTTTGAAACATGAAACCGAATTTCTCGGGCATATTGTTACAAACGAAGGCATAAAGCCTAATCCACAATAGATAATCTGTGTACAAAATTTTCCACTACCAAAATCAGCAAAAGAAATTAAACAATTTCTTGGTTTGACTGGGTACTATCGAAAATTCATGAAAGATTACGCCAAAATTGCGAAACCGATAACTAAATATTTAAAGAAAGGTATAAAATTGAATTTAGAAGATAGTGATTATTTAAATAGCTTTGAAACATTGAAACGACTATTAATAAATGATCCTGTGTTGAAATATCCAGATTTCGGAAAGCGTTTCACTTTGCAAACAGATGCAAGTGATCTAGCCCTTGGTGCCATATTATCTCAGGATGGTCATCCAATCTGCTACGCTAGTCGTACGTTAAACGACCACGAACAAAATTATAGCACTATTGAAAAAGAGCTACTTGCAATCGTATGGGCAACCCAATATTTCCGTCCGTATTTATTTGGTAGACAATTCATAATAGAAACAGATCACAGACCACTGGTTTGGCTTTTTTCGATAAAAGAACCAAATTCTAAATTAGTCAGATGGAGATTGCGACTGGCAGAATATGATTATGAAATTAGATACAAAACAGGATTAAAGAATGGTAACGCAGATGCACTTTCTCGCATCTTAATAAATCACAATCAAAATAATATCTGCAAAGACATATAATGATGACACTATCATTATGTTAATTAAAAATCATTTTGAAAGTAATAAAACTAACGCTATTTTAGTAGAAGACGAAGAACTATACGAAAAATTTAAATTAATTATTGAACAAAGCTTTAGCAATAATAGTAATAATAAATTTAAAATTGTAAGATGTAAAAACATCCTAAAAGACATAACAGATGAGAATGAATTAAATGAATATATAAAAACCGAACACCATAAAAATAACCATAGAGGAATAAACGAAAATTTTAATGAACTAAGGAACGAAATATACCACCCAAAATTAAAAACAAGAATTACACAATATATTAATAACTGCGATATATGTAACAAGGAAAAATATGACAGACGACCAGTCAAACACCAATTCAAAATAACATATACACCTGAAACCCCCAAAGAAATAGTTCATATAGATATATTCTACAGTTTAAATAAATCTTTGTTTCTAACCATAATAGACAAATTCTCAAAACATGCTCAAGCAATTAAGATTTCGAATCGATATTGGATAGAGTTTAAAAGAGCTCTTATACAATATATCAGTACAGCAGGTCATTTCACAAAAATTATTGTAGACAATGAATTCGGATTCAAAGCATTACCATTATTACAATTCCTTCAAAATGAAAATATCGAAATACATTATACCTCAAGTAGCAATCATACATCTAATTCAGATATCGAACGACTTCACAATACAATAAACGAACACTTAAGACTTCTAAGGTATGATCCTAACAAAGACTTAGAAAGCGTAGAAGAAAAAATTTATAGAATCATTACTTACTATAATAACACGATTCATACAACCACTGGACAAAAACCAATAAATTTTGTTAACGGCTCAATAAACCAAACAGAGTATCCTTCTATTAAAGATAGAATGATACAAATTAAAGAAAAAATCACAAATAAATTAAACCAAAATCGAGAAGATATAGACCTCACAACTGGACCTGTATTTATAAAGAGGAA
Organism: Clusia tigrina; assembly: GCA_920105625.2. Taxonomy (NCBI): domain Eukaryota; kingdom Metazoa; phylum Arthropoda; class Insecta; order Diptera; family Clusiidae; genus Clusia; species Clusia tigrina. The sequence goes on from OV050031.1 coordinate 175,203,685, forward strand.
AGGGGAGGAAAGAATCATTCTAAATTTAAAAAATTGAATGTACATAGATTAGATGAAGATCATGTAGGTACAAAAAGAGGCCAAAAATATTACAAAACACATATAAAAAGAAACAAAAAGTTTCAAGTCAATAATTTAAAAAAAAAAAATAAAATGATGTAAACAAACAAAAAACAAAAGAAATGGTGTAAATACTATTATAAGAAAATTAAATTATGACTGTATACTTACTTTTAATTTAATAGAATTAAGAAAATGTACAAAAAACATTATCCTCTCCGGAGTCTCGGACCAAAGGTGGGCGAGTTACATATGCGCAGGAAGAGTTACATATGCGCAAGAAGCGTTACAAATGCGTTAGCAAAATGCGCATTTTGAGAAAATGCGCATTCTGAGAATTTACGCATTTGAGCATTTTTGAATGCGTTTTTTATTTTACGCATTCAAAACGATCCCACGGATCCGTATCTGCGCATTAAGGTATGTTCCCACGGAATATATTTTGATGCGTAGATAAAGGAGAATTAAAAGGATATAAGAGAGCCAGAAAAATGAAAAGGCATCTCAGTCATAAAAAGTTTGTGCAAGAACGCATTCAGTCATAAAAAGTTTGTCATAGAAATGATTCGTGTATTTAGTTAAGAAACTTAACTCTTATTCTTATACTATAGTTAAATAAAAATTATAAAGAAAAATAAAATGATTTGTGTATTGTTTTTTTAATTTTAAACGTAACTATTAAGCAATGCATATTCTCGCTGCAAAAATATATATTTTTGGATACACGGATTATATGAGAAAGAATACTAAACGAACGAATCGTTCAGCGTACTTCCTACGGGTTTCGTTTGCGAACGTACTGCAAAAACGGTACGAAACATCGTTGCTCTTCTCAAGTACGAAGCATTATCGTAACGTTATTGTTTTCAAGTACGAAACCATATTGTAGCGTTCCTATTGTCAAATACGAAATCATATTGTAGCGTTCCTGTTCGCAAGTACGAAACAATATCGTAGGGTTATTGTTCTCAAGAGTACTGTATTTCGTTTGCACTTATGACCGTTGATAAAGAGATAACACAATCAGAATTGCGAAGCATCAAGGTTAATGGATTTGTCAGGGGGCTGACCAACAAATTAAAAACGACCAATGCTTTTGAAATTAGTCGCTAACGATTAGTATAATGATAATTTATTCTTAATATCGCAATATCAATATTCTAATATTATGGTCTAACAAGGTTAATTTGTTCATTTATAAATTCACAGAATATAGATCATTGTTTCACCATACAATTTGGCAATGGAACGAGAAGATTCAAATAGGTTCACATTTACGCAATACGATATATCAATAAGATTTTATTAGTTTCACAATATAAGTCACTGAATTCAGTTTATTGTTTCGCAATATAATAAGTCGACTGGATTCAGGATTACAAACAGTACATCATTTAGTTTATTGTCACAGTAGAGTTTCGTTTATTATGTCATGTATCACATGGACAGGATTCAATTAGTTCACCAATACAAGTTAATATTAATATTAATAGTTTTAACTATTCGCTTTATGTGTTATCATTGCAAAATGTGTTATAAGTGTCGGATGCATCTAATACGTTCTCTTTGTCCGAAAGAGTATGTATACTTAGTTTAAATTTTCTTATCTAATATCTCTGCTACCCCGGCTGGCCTAAGAGTTTAATCATGCTTTTTTTTGTAATGGCATTCTCAGTTGTTTTGGATTCATAGATGTTTCGATTGCGATTACGATGCGAAAATAACACATCTTGCAGAGCCTACAAACAAAATACATAGATGAAATAGGTTCTTTACCACCAGTAAGGAAGATTTCTTGTTAGCAATGTAAATATAAGACAAAAAGCAAAGCAAGTCTGAATCGTACTGAATAATAAAACCGGAATATAAACAAGGAAGTGGTCTTGTCCCCGGGGACAAACATTTGTAGTTATCTTACCTGCTGTTGTTGGATTAAGATTGAAAATGAGAAACAACAGTGCATCAAGTCAGGGACAGTTTGTCTGGGATTGCGGGGGCAAAACAGGGTTGCAGTATGATTTTATATGATAATAACGAAATGAAATAATTCTAAGTTTCTCTATCATTTTCTCTTTTAGCTATCGGTCATCGTGAAGAATACATCTACCTAAGGAATACCTTTTTCATACCTGTACAATGCATATTTTATGAAATATTACAAATATATAAAATGAAATGAAAATTCAACAGAGGAAATTCCGGAAAGAAGGAAACCTTAAAAGCAATGAACGCTAAATCAACGGGAAATAAATTAAAAATTAAGATGTGGTAAAAATGTAAATAACACAAGTGTGACAATGTAAGGGGGGGAAAAAATTCGAAGAAAGAATTCGAAGCGCCCTGAGGACAAATATCACCTGTGTACCAAGCAAGTAAGATGATGCTTAAAGCTGGTGGTGCCCCTAGCTATTCGATGGTGGCTAGTCCAATCTTGCCATGATAGCATGAGCAATTTTGTATACAACATTTTTTTGAAAGTATAAAGCAAATCATTTGGAGGAAGATATATATTTATATTGGCGCTTATATCAAGCTGTGTATAGAATATTATCATACATAAGCCTCAAAAGGAAAACCAGCGGACAGTCTACATTACGAGAGTGAAGAATTTTATTCATACTAATTCACATTGAAAATTTGTGACTATTCTTTCGAAGCAAGCGTGAAAATATTTTAGCAATACTTGATGCTATTACCAAATAATTGGATGGCAGTTTATAGTTCCAAAACTTGCCGTGCTATAAATGTGCGAGATCACCTGATAATTTGGCCAAAAGTTGTTGTTGCACCTCGAGGTACCGCTTTTACCACAAACACATTGGAAGATTTTTTGCAATGGTATTTATTTACAACAATTTAGACTTGCAGTACATTCAATTTTTGACGGTACATACTTCAGATAAATGAAAACAGTGGTGTTCTACTTGTTCTTCTCTTGATAAAGTTTCGATCAGAACTGTTTCTCCAATCGGAGACGGATGCTCGTCAGGTAAAGGTCGAACTGTAAGAGTAACAAAATATTCCAAATTTTTGTTCCTTTTATATTTCTAAGTTTATATATATATATATATATATATATATATATATATATATATATATATATATATATATATATATATATATATATATATATATATATATATATATATATATATATATATATATATATATATATATATATATATATATATATATATATATATATATATATATATATATATATATATATATATATATATATATATATATATATATATATATATATATATAAAATTCGTAGAATGTTAATTTCGATAACTTTTACTATATTATTTAATATTTCTAGTTGTATTCGTGTTGCCGAAGTTATCGAAATTAACATAAAAGAATTCAATTCTGACAGCATTTGATCGCCATTATGTTTCAGGAAAGGTACAAATACAAAAAAAACAAAAAGTCAGTGCTCGCTTATTAACATTATACGAATTTTTTAATATAATAAATGTAAAAAATAGAAATGCAGAAAGATATATATATATATATATATATATATATATATATATATATATATATATATATATATATATATATGTATATATATATATATATATATATGTATATATATATATATATATATATATATATATATATATATATATATATATATATGTATATATATATATATATATATATATATATATATATATATATATATGTATATATATATACATATATATATATATATATATATATATATATATATATATATAAATATATATGTATATATATACATATATATTTATATATATATATATATATATATATATATATATATATATATATATATATATATATACATATATCTCAGAGTGATATTTTCAGTTGATCGGATATTTTGCTGATATCCGGATCTTTGAATTTCTGCAACACTTCCAGTCGCTTCAAACACGATTAAACAAAAGGCCAATCATTGAGCCTATATTGTACAAATAATCAGTTCTCCAATTTCAACATGTAGTTAGAGAATTGTTATTTCTCAATAAACTTTTATAAATCATTTGCATTGCCTGCTTGCAAAAGTATCCCTATTATAGGCTTTCACCATGCAAATATTTTACCAGTAGTGTACTTAACTTCTAAAGGTAAAAATGGATCAGAATTTAATTTTCGCTAGGATAAATGATTGAATAATGGTGTATTCTAACTGGAAGGTAATTTTGTCTGATCTGTTTCGATATTCGTTGAAAACTAAATGAAACTCAATGTTAATTTATTCATATTTTTCTTTTTTAGCAAGGTCCCCGTAATTTCTTATCAAAGTTTCTACGTCACTGCTAGCGTGATATATTTATAGAATTAAAGGAAAAAGGTAATTGTAAAACATTTACGAATACTTTCAAGTGGCGACGTGGTTATCGGTGACACATTTTATTTGTCCAAAAAGGGAGTTTATCAAAAAAGGCATCGCAATAGGCGGATGCGAATGCAACATGTTTGGACTTGTGTGTGCGTGCAAACACACTTCATTCCTTTCTACAAGCGCATAGAGAATTATATGGAATACGAAAAGCTTCAAATTTCAGGGCGCAGACTTTATGGACAATCTTGTGTATTAAGTGCAGCCCATATTAACCGAAAACAAACCTAAACAAAACAAAAATTAAAATGGAAACTCAAGTGCAGTTGAATAACTGAATTAGTGGCTAAGTTAGATGCATGTGGCTACACCAGTGGGAAAGTTGTTGTTGTTGCCTGTGAAGTCACTGCGGTGTGATGCATGGTGGTGAATGCTCCACCAACATATACATGCATTCATGGGAAAATAAAAGCTTTCGCTTCTCAGATAGTCCATGATACACGCTGGCTTCCATATTATACAGTAACATGCACTTAAATTATTTACAGCCATTACTGCGCTTGTATGGCGTGTACTAGGCCAGGTCACCACAACACAGTACTCAGTCTACTCACTATTAAACCAAATATTTCAGTGAATGTAGTATTAAAAACAGGCAATATCCTCAACGAAGAAGAATTATCGTGAAAAATGCAATGGTACGGTACGGGCTCGGCTTAGCTTTGGTGTCTACCAAATTTTTTTGAATAATAAAATAGTCCTTCTAATGTTATTTTTTTATATGCGGTATAGTTTTCGATAACTAAGTTATCAATTAGCTTGGTTTCTTGGCATTTTTTTTTATTGCGCCTTGGTAGATAAAAAATTACAAATTTCAGACTTCTGCAAACTAAGTATTTTTATTTTAAAAATCTCTTATTCCAGAGCGAATTTTTTATAATTCACTTCATAGGATATTGTTGTGTGTTACTCGAAGAATCCTTGATTCCAAAAAATTATTGAATACGTCCAAGAGTAAATAAATGTGTGAGCACCAAACAGAATTTTAGTGTCATAAGTGAAACTGTAGCTGAAGATTCTAATTTTTCTAATTGACTTAGATTTCATCACGGCCACTATGTGCAAAAGTAAGTATGTGGATCTTTACAAGATTCACCTGAACCAAGAACGCAAGCCACATGACCATCGTTTGCCTTGTATGCTTGAAGGTTCGTCTCTAGAGGACTTTCATAATTATCCATTTTTTTTTTATAAATTTCGGTCAGTCAAAAGTTCATTATTTGCCGCCATTCACATTAAAGGAAAATCGCTGCATATGAAGTGAGTGCATGTCCTAATGACGCTTGTTAATCAAAGCTGATCGCCATTTCGGATGAAATCGATCTGGAAGTGGTTTTTTAGAACAACCTTTTATTTGTATGTCCCACACAATGTGCGGATGACACATTATTATGCTAATCAATCATCAACAATAAGGTCACAACAGCTATAAAATATTGTACAAAATTAACACCAAAGGATTATCTTTTGTGTAAGTATTCAAATATTAATGAGATGGTGGGAGGAAGGGATGAATGCTTTTTAATTAAAACAGATTATTATAAATCCTGTAAATTATTCACATTATAATTCAATTGAAAGTGGCAGCTTATTAAAGAAAGCAGTATTTCCATAGGTATTCCCTCCATAGAATATTAGAGACATTTATTTAATAAGAAATTGTTTGCATTTTAGCAACAATCTTTGGGGTGTAACAATTTCAAATGACAAAAATACGCAAAAGATTCCGAGTACGTAATTGAGAGATAGTAATTACATAATTATTATGCAGGAGGCAGTTATTTTTCCTATTGACTATAACATGTATTTACGAAAATTATTTTTATTGCCATGTTCTGGTCTTAGCACCTTCTAATAATGCCATTGCGATACGATAAATTGAAAATATGGTTGCCTGTTTCTATTATTTTTTATTTGTAGAACTCTTAGATTAATTTTTTCTTTCCTAATTCAAAACCTACCAAATAGTTAATTTCTTTAAGGCAGGATTTTCATAATATAGACACATATATAAAATGTTACAAGACACACACAGATTTTTGTATTTTAATACATAAATAGCTAAACTATAAGAATATCGGATTATTTCGCAAATAATTTGTTGCAAAATATGTAAAAAAACATAATATCAAATACGACTTGTTATTCCTCAGCGGCTATAAATTTATGTAACCAAATATATAAAATTTACTATACCGGGAGAAAGCCCTGTGAGCCACAGGCTCCTCTTTTGAGTCCCTAATATCTATTAACGTCAAAATGGACACAGAGCATGATAATTTGCGGTTGTTGCTTTACACTTTTCCCCTGGCTTGCAAATAGCGTAGCTTGCGCAATGTGAGCGGTACTCGACGTCAGTTGGTGTTTATACGGCTATCTATGCCTAAGCTTCTACGTTAGTTTGCTGCATGCTAGGGGAGTGGAACACTTGGGTTATTTAGGTATCATGTCTGATATATTTGATACGATTTGCTTATGTGTATTTCGCCAGTGGTATTTTTGGCTGCTTGAACAGTGTACAGTGTACACACATGCACATGGCTTTCGGTTGGATGCTGAATTGGCTCCGTTTGTGGAGCGGGCTTTGCCCACATGCGCGAGCGCTGCTAAAAAGTGATGAATTAAAATTTTCATTCACTGGCAGGTATTGCAAATGAAATTGCAACAGCACCAGCGCGTCTGCTACGAACAGCTTTCATGAGTTCTGATGTCGCACCTGCCATCCGCCTCGCCGTCGTGGCACATAATAAATTGCTGCGTGTCTGTGTGTGGTTATCAACGGTGCGGTCGATTAAGTGAAATATTCTATCATCGCTTCGCAGCATAATCTGTGTGGAAAATCTTTCAAGTGCTGCACTCCTAGTGTGGCGAAACTTTCTGCTTCAAGTGCAGTTTTTCATTACCGTGGCAAGAAGGCGTGACAATTTTATAAAATATGCGTTTTTCATTTAAAGTTTTGTTGCTGTTTGTTGTTGTTTTATGTTTTTTAACTTCATTTACTCGCGCACTCGTACACAGTGGCGCAGTGCGCTTCAAAATTTAAAGCACAGTTTATGGCGTTTCATAAGCGTTTATTAAACTTTATGGAGAATGCTGGCGCTTTGTTTAAGTTTTTAATTAAAAATGGTTGTGCATGCCTTCGTTGAAACTCATTTCGTTTGTAAGATTTACTAAGTTTAATAACACGATTTTAAATTGCATTCAACAAATCGAATGCTACCTTAAAAATATTATGCGAAAAAAGGAAAGATCAGTTAAATGAAATAAAAAGGATGTAAATTGCAAATAGTTAAAAAAGGATTAGCAGACATGGCAGATGAGCAGTTTGCCACGTAGTTTGGTGGATACAATCAATTTCATAAAATACGGTATATTAACATATCAATAAAAATCATACTGAAATAGAGATCGTCATCGGACTGGTCTTCCAACTATGACGATTATATACATACTAGTACCCAAATAATTAATTAAATCCAAGACTATAACAGATAATTCGTGCCATGAATCACGTCCTATAAAAGATTAGCATGATAGTGAAGCTTCAAAAATACAAATACAAATAATAGAATCTAATATAGATTTTGAAACGCAGTTCTAGCCTTCATTTGCCCACAGTTAAAATAGCATTGTGAACGTAGAAAATACCTTATATATCTTATCTGATTCCTGATGAAAGTTAATAAAAAAATAATATACGACATATACACAAAATATGTAAAAAAAATATGTCGGTAAGTATTTTTTATTAAAAAATCAATTATTTGTTTTCAAATTGTTTACTGTAGAAGTATAAAAGCAATGCACTAAATCGGTCTGATGTTGCATAGAATAGCTTTCATGTAAGCCTCATGTATCATAACCTATAAAAACTCACTTGCTCTGCTAAAACACGAGTTCCTACGGCTATTAAATTCAATGATTCTCTCACTCATTACTATTCAGCATAATCTGTCATTGAGTATACAGCATAATATGTACTGTTCTTGACACAGCCCGCTATGATTCAGCAGTTATAATATAAACTTCAAGAATGATATATTAATATTTGAACAAGATTTTAGGTTTTCGGTTGTCGACCTGGACCTTTAGGAATAGATTATTCATAAACACTTCTCTTGTTCTTTTTTACCTTCCATAATTTTTATATAAGATGAGTATCTATATTGAAAAATATAAGTATTTGCAATATATCTCTTTAAAATTGAGTACCATTTTAATATACAGAATTACTATAATTAAAGTATGATAAATCTGTAGTATAAGCACTAACTGCTAGGACTACTACTGACTTCTGTATAAAATATTTTATAGTGCTGCACAGAGGTACGAATACTATATTCGGAAGCATTCTTGAAAAATTAGTTTCTGTTACTACAAACACAATTTTTGTTTTATTTTTATACCGTAACAAATGATGAATTATGTTTGCAACGTTTTTTGACAATAATGAGTATTACCAGGTAAGGAAAGGAAAAATAAATAAATAGAATATTTTGAGCCAGTGCACTAGGCAGGAGTTTTTCCTAACTTTTTTTTATTTCCCATTTTGAATACTTTATGTTATTGTACAACACTCAGCAATGGTTAGAATATATATATAGGGAATTTTACAATTGTTTAGGTCATTGCCAAATCATCATACTCATTACTTTTACATTTTGAAATTAAAATGTATACATATTTTAAACATATATAGTATATATACATAAAGTTAGTTTTAAAATCTAGTTCATAAGTTTGATGGTCTGAGTCTCTTTAACCGTCGTCTGGTGATATTTTCCTTCCAACTATGTGGTTTAGTTCATTATTAGGGTGTGAGAGAAGACTATTTTTATATTTATTAATATTTTTTTTTTTATGCCATATTCAGCTCCAGTTTGGGTTGTACCAAAGAAAATGGACGCCAGCGGAGAAAGTAATTGGAGGCATGTGATAGATTATCGCAAGCTCAATGAGGTAACAATAGATGATAAATATCCGATTCCAAATATGGACGAAATCCTAGAAAAACTAGGAAGGTGCCAATATTTTTCCACATTGGATTTGGCAAAAGGGATTCCATCAAATAGAAATATTTCAGAAAAGGACATCCCCAAAACATCATTTAGAGTTGTAAATGGACACTACGAGCTCTTGAAATTGCTCTTTGCGATATTTCAACGTCTGATGAACACAGTCTTGGCAGACTTTATCAACAAGATATGCTTAGTATACCTTGATGATATAATAATATTCTCAACTTCTTTACAAGAACATGTTGAGCCATTAGGAAAAATATTACAGAGACTTAAAGACACGATTCTTAAAGTTCAAATCGATAAGTCTGAATGCATGAAGCGAGAAACTGAATTTCTCGGTCACATAGTTACCACGAACAGAATAAATCCTAACCCTGAAAAAGTCAGTTGTGTACAAAAATATGTACTACCAAAGATCTCAAAGGAGATAAAACAGTTCTTAGGTCTCACAGGTTTCTATAGAATATGTATAAGAGATTATTCGAAGATTGCTAAACCAATGACCAAATACCTAAAACTAAACGCCAAGGCGGACAAAAATGACTCCGAGTACATTGATAGCTACAACACACTAAAGCTACTTTTAACAAATGACCCTATCCTGTAATATCTAGATTTCAATAAGCAATTTGGCTTACAAATAGACGGAAGTAATTTCGCAGTAGGAGCGATTTTATCCCAAGAGGAACATCCAGTCTGCTACGAGAGTAGAACGCTCAACATAAAGAATAGAAAAGGAACTGTTGGCCATAGTGTGGGCAGCCCTATACTTTCGCCCATACCTTTTCGGACGAAAATTTGTCAATGAAAGATATCACAGACCATTAAATTTGTTTTTCTCAATTAAAGAACCAAATTCAAACTTAGTTAGGAGTGGACTAAAATTATCAGAATACGTTTATAAATTATGTATAAAAAGGCATCAAAAACGGTAATGCGGATGCTTTATCACGCATAATAAAAAATTTCACTAAAGCAGAAATCCATAGAATTAGAGTGGGGCAAAGCCCTTTGAATCTCTACAAAAGCCAAGTAACAATACAAAGGATTAATTCATGGTCACTAAAAATTAGAAAGGCTAAGATTTTCAAAAATGAGAGGACAACTGTGCTCACAAAATCCCTGAACAAAGCCACAATACGAACTGTAATTCAAAACCATTTCGAAATAAACAATATAACTGCAATACTCGTACATATTGAAGATGAAACATTTTACAGAATCTTTTCAGAGGCAGTTTCTACAGAATTTGTGGAAAATTACTTAACAGTTAGATACAAAAAATGGTTAAAAGATATACTAAATGAAAACGAGCTACCGAAAATAATGGAGAAAGAATACTTGAGAAACAACCAGGCATCAATGGAAGCTTTTTGGAGTTAAGAGAAGACATTTAACACCCTACTTTGAAAGACAGAATTATGAAATTTATAAACAATTGTCAGTCAGGAAATATATGAAAGGAAACCAATAAAACCCAAATTCCGGATTACTGCGAGCCCCAATGCCCCAATAGAGATAGTACATATGGACGTATTTTTGACGATAATTGATAAGTTCTCAAAGCACGCCCAAGCTGTAAAAATAGCACGAAGATCATGGACAGAATTCAAAAAAGCCATAATACAGTATTTAAGTAAGGTAGGACATATAAAGAAAATAATAGTTAATAATGAATTAGGATTTAAAGCAATGCCACTACAAAGTTTTTTTAAAGAAAATACATTTTAAATACATTCCACCTCAAACGGAAACCATGCGTCAAACGCGGATGTCGAACGACAACACAACACGATAAATGAACATATAAGATTACTGAAACATGACCCGAACAGAAACATAGAGACGACAGAAGAAAAAATCTTTCGAATAATCTAATTCTATAACGACGCAATACAACAGATCATACACCCATAGACTTCGTGAACGTAACCATTACACACGAAGACAATAATAAAATCAGGGAAACAATTATTAGAAACAAAACAGACAAAATCAATAAACTAAATCAGGATTGAGAAGACGTTTAAGTCCGGACAGGGCCAGTATTACTTAAACAGGTCAGGGGAGGAAAAAATTACTCCAGATTAAAAAAAGCAAATGTACAGGAGTTAGATGAGAACCACGTCACATTCAAGGGGCAGAAATATTATAAAACCCTCATAAAACGAAAAAGAAAACACCAAATGAACTAACACGTCTTTGTGCATTTTACAGGATCATGAAAAACATAATAAGGACAATTTTCTGGGTAATCGTCCCAATCTTCACAACACCACAGTATATCGAGATACAGAACATCAACGAAAACAACGGATATATTAATATACGCACAGAACAAGTCAAAATAATAAATATCTTTACGAAAATCTTATATGTAATAGACCTGAAAGATTTTGAAATCAATAGGAAAATATTAGATATAATATTAATATAATTAGAAATCAAATGGAAAAGAACGAGGCAGCTTTCGATACCCTACTCAACAACTACAATATGCTGGACGCAAAAATAAGAGGCTCAGACCACACGAAAGAGGAAAAAGTGGACTAATGAGCATTTTGGGTAAAGGACTCAAGATAATAGCAGGAACTATGGACGTCGATTGCCAACGTCCTTGGCCAAAGAGCAACCGCAGGAATTGAACTCGCTCCTGTACGTATCATTTGAGCTCAGCAGAAGTTGGGACGTAATATCTACATACATACATACAATGTTTACTGTCACTACAACTAGTTCAAGGAACTAATGAGAAGTTTGATTTTAACATTTTTAAGGAATTTTGTGAACAGATTTTTGAAATCCTACTTTATACTAGCAGCCAATCAGTTCAAAGGGTTTTTTCGTTGGAGTCGTCGGGCTAGGCCTGCTTCCTGGCTCCTTCGTTTACATGCCTCTGGAGCCTCTTATAGTAAGCTTCTGCTTGCTTTTGAATTTCTTAAGTGACCGTAATAATATTGAGGTCACGATGAATGTCGACGTTACGAGGTTACCACGAAGACTGAGAATACATCTGAGGACTTTATTTTGAAATTGTAGAATTATTTTAACTTTATTTTGGCCAGCGCAGTCCCATATTTGTGCACCATAAGACCACATTGGTTTTAAAATGTGTTTGCATATCGTGATTTTGTTGTATATGGTGAGATTTTATTTTCGTCCAATGAGCCAGTCCATTCTTATCAATTTCAAGTTGAGTTCATTATCTTTTGTTTTTATATGCTCCTTTCAAAGTAGTTTAGCATCGAGAGTTATGCCAAGGTATTTTGCAGTGTTTGCGTTTGGGATTGGAGTGTCTAATAGTATTATTGGGTGATAGTTAACCTTTTTATTGGTGAACTTCACATGGATTGATTTGTTGTTGTTTAGTTTTATTCGCCAAGTTTTTGTCCATTTTGCGACTGCGTCAATAACGATTTGAAGTTTAGCTTTTGCTTCTTCCACAGTTTCATGTAGCAAGTTTTCCTCTTGATTCTGTGCACCTGGTCTATGGTAGAGTGATTGCAACGAAATCAAAATTGGTGTGATGATATCAGATTGCGTGATTCAATTATTGGATTTATGCGATTTAGAATAACCTTTTCTAATAATTTTGGAATTTGTGGCAGAAGAGAGTATTGCCTGCATGAAGAGACGGAGTGTGGGTCTTTCCACAGGGTTGGGATATATTGGATACGGATCGATGAATTAAATGGTTTTGCTAATTAAACTAAATTTTTGCTGGGTAGTTGTTGTAATACTGCCGCAGTGATTAAATCTAAGCCAGGCGCTTTCTTATCTTTCAGTTGTTTTATTTATTTTTTTAGTTCGCTTTTAGTTATTTGCGTGATTGGTGCCCTACCCCGCTCTAATGAAGAGTACAAGTTGTCGCATTGATTCTCATTTGGTTGGAAGGTGTTAACGAGATGCTTTGCGAATACTATAGGATTATCTTTATTGCTTCTCGCCCCAGTGTTATTTGCATTTTTGACTGGTTGGACATGACAGCTTGGCCTTTTAGGTATTTTTTATCAACTGCTAACTCTGATAAATACCGATTCATTGATTCGTTTCTGATGGTACTGATTTCTCGCCTTAGTTCCTGGGTTGCTTTTCTAAGATTCGCTTTATCGTTAGGGCAGCGAGTTTTTTGCCATTTTTGGCGTAGTTTCCTTTTTTTTTGCTAGCAGTTTCTTTATTTCTTTGGAATAATTAGCTCCAATTGTTTTTCTTTTGAGGGTGGGAGTACGAGACCATACCGCTTGTTGAATTTCTTGCGTAAACTTTTCTTCTTCTAATTGTTCCTTTGTTGTGATCGGAGAGCTGTTGCTTCTATTGCTTTGGAGTGTTTTTTTGAAGGATTTCCAATCCGTTTTTTTGTTGTAAAGGGTTGGATTTTGTTCTTTTTCGACAATTGTTTCGCTGATGGTGAGGTATATCGGGGAATGATGCGAGTTAAGGTGAGAACCCTAATTGATTTGAATATAATTCATTGAAAGTTTATTTATCATAAAAATTTAAATCAGGTCAGGGGTTTTATTAACATCCGTTGGGCAGCTGTCGAAATAAACTCACATCCTGTGTCCCTTGCTGCTTTGTATAGATCCAACCTTTTGTTTTAGTTAATCCCGACCACCAGAGTGTGTTCTTCGAATTGAAATCTCCGCCCATTATAAACTTGTATTTATGCATATTAATAAGTTCTTTATATTCGTCTGAAGAGATACTGTATCTCGGGGGGCAATAGATAGCCGTGATAGAAAGAGGCTGGTTTTTAGTTTTTACAGTGACAGTAGTAGTTTGAAAGATATTAGTACTTCAGTGGAGTTCTCCGTAATGTTTAATGTTTTTCTTCATAATTAAGGCACTGCCACCCCTTCCGCAGTTGCTCGGATGAATAGTGTGATAAACGTTGTAGTGATTGAAGTATATGTGATCAGATATTAGGCAGAAATCAAGTCTAGTAGAACTTGTAGTTCGTTTTGATGTTTTCTTAGGCCGATTGCATTCCATGCAATAATTCGTAACATGTTTTCTATTGCTTAGTATTGGGATCTGGTTTGTTGTCGTGTTCAAGGTCGTTTAGCCGACTTTGAAGGTTTCTGCTGAATTCTTCTTGATTATTCAATTTGTTAATCTGCTTATTTTACTTTTAATTAGTAGTAGTCGAGATTTCATTGAAATCCTGTAGACTATTCAGTTTTGCAAGTATTTGTGACAACAGATTGGTTTCATTAATTTTTATATTTCTTTTAAGGGTATCTGCAAAATTTCTTTTTTTTTTGCTGTGGTGTTGGTTTTGATTTATTTTCACTTCTTGCCAACGTTAATTCCTTAGCTTTAAATTTTTCTGTTTTATTTTCATTATTTTTTGCTCTGTTGTTGGATGAATGTTGCTTCTACGATCTTGCAGTTGATCCTTATTTCGAAAACAAATTGCTTTATCTCTTATTTTTGTAAATGTTTAGCCACTACGCAACCTCTATAATTTGACGGGTGAGCTTCACCACAATTACAACATTTTGGATGTTTCTTATATGGTATATTGCAATCTATTGTATTGTGTTTTCCAGCGCATTTAACGCACCTTAGTGGCTTACCACAGTAGTTTTTGGTATGACCAAAGGATTGAAATTATTTGCATTGTGGTATTAATTTTTGTGACCATGTTGCTTCAATGTTCACAAACCGGATTCACTATTGTTTTTATTTTAATTTAATTTTTTTTAATATCTTCCCAGCCATCAAAGGTTAGCAGAAACAGTTCCTTGGTCTTCAACTTTAATTTTTTTACAGTATTCAATACTTTGCAACCTTGTGTTTTCATTAGTAAATTATTGGACTTTACAACTCGAATAAGTCTAGATGGCTTGTTATTGTATGTGTGCCAAGATACATTTATAATGGAGAGCGCTTTTGTTCCGTTTCTGTAGTCTGCATCATCCAATACGCTAACTTCATACACATTGCTATTTAGCCATTTTAAAGTTTTATTAGCTGTTGTTTCAGACACTTCTAGAAAAGAATCAACTTCTCGCTTTTTATTTGGTCTCATTTTGTTCAAATTCCAATCAGTCTCAAGAGCCAGTTCTTCCTCATCAGTCATATAGTATACGCTTTCAGTAACTTTCTGAGCATCAGTTTTCATATCATCTTTGGCAGATTTTAGTTGCAAATTTTCAGCCTTGAGCTAGGCCATATCTTGCAGTTCCGAGCAAAGCTGCTTTGCAGCGGTTTCATCTTGGGTTCTGTAATTAACAGTAATTTTCATTAGTCTGCTTGTATGACCTGCACCTGGTGGTGGATTACCATCATTACCCATTTTTATGTATATATATTAGGGCGGGCCAATTTGTATGGAGCCGAAAAATTCGATTAAAGCCAGCCCCTAGGATGATTCTATGGACAATTCTAAGCGACTTTGGTGAAGGAACCATAGGTCAATCTCGATTTTCGAGTCTCCCACTTTTCAAATTTTTTCCCTATAACATCATTTTGATTCAAAATTCGATTTTTTATTCATCGTTATATTATCTTTTTTATGTGTATATGGGGGGTTTTTGGGGTCGAGAATTCATTTTTGATCTTTATTTTTACCTATGACCACCGCCAGAGGGCGTTTCATGCATATTTAAACTATTTTTCGTCTATTTTCCGAGAAAAATTACAAGTTTTCGGTAAAATTGATTGATTGACCCTTTATTAAAGGGTCTTTCAAAAGTAACGCTACAAAAGTAAATCGATAGTGACAGCAAACGACGCCACATTTTTTCCCGCTCTTTTGACATTTCTCTTCAGTAAGGTTTGCCATTTCATAATGCAAAGATATACGAGCCAACAACGAGTCGAAATTATTAAAATTTACTACCGAAATTCGGAGTCAGTCGCCTCAACTTTAAGAGCGCTACGTCCAATTTATGATGAGGCTCATTTCTGGCTGAATGGCTTCGTCAATAAGCAAAATATGTGTTATTGGTTAGACAGCACTCCACACGTACTCCATGAGTCATCATTGCATCCCGAAAAAATTACGGTTTGGTGCGGTTTATGGGCCGGCGGCGTCATTGGGCCGTACTTCTTCCGTGATGATCAAGACCGGCACATTACTGTGAATGCGAATCGCTACCGTTCAATGATAACCGAATATTTTGGCCCCAATTGGATAATATGGACTTGGAGGACATGTGGTTCCAACAGGACGGCGCCACAAGCCACACAGCGAATGCCACAATCAATTTACTGCAAACCAAGTTTGGTGAACGTGTTATCTCACGAAATGGCACAGTCGATTGGCCGTGCGATTTGACGCCGTTAGATTATTTGCTGTGGGGCTACGTCAAGTCTATGGTCTATGCCAACAAGCCAGCGACGATTGATGAACTTTGTACGAATATCGAACGTGAAATTGCAGCAGTATCGGCCGATTTATGCTTGAAAACCGTTGAAAATTGGGTTCAGCGTCTGGACTTCTGCAAGCGTGCCTGTGGTGGCCATGCAAAAGAAACCGAGTTCCATACATAATGGCATCGAACGTACTTTCACAGGAATAAAGAATATTTCATTGATATCTAAAACAGGTTTTGTTTTATTTAAAAAAACTTTTGTAGCGCTCTTATTGAAAACCCCGATATATATATATATATATATATATATATATATATATATATATATATACGAGTATATATATATATATATATATATATATATATATCTATATGTATATATATATATATATATATATATATATATATATATATATATATATATATATATATATACTCGTATATATATATTTATTTTTGTTCTTATTATTTATTTTATTTTTCTGTTTTGTTATACTATGCTACAACTTTAAATTAAGATTAAGTGGCAAAGCCAATCACCCCAGAGTACCGACCACAAGTGACAACTCCTGCCTATTATTTCGTGTGATAGGAACAACTGCTATTTTTTTTCTCCCACTAAATTCACCCCGGTGTCAGGCCGGATTATCCTCTCAGGACTTCACCTTTAGTTAATACGTCGAGAAGCTGTTAAGGACAGCTACTGTATATGCACTCTTGGTAAGTTGATCTTTTTTTTTTTTGTTTTATTTTTATTTTTATATCCAAAATTTGTAATTAACTATTTATTTATTCCTATATTTCAGGTATAATATGAAAAACCACTCGCCGCAGTTTCTACAAATCGGTGTGAGACTTATGTTTTCTAATAACTATCACCTCCTGTATTATGTCCTTAGGTATGTACCATGGATCATTTATAAATCTTCCACATTCGTTTTCCTGGCGGTGCCCCATATATGTTGCCTATGAGTTCAGATTGGTTTAAAAATCGAGCCAGTATAATAGTCCAAATTTAAGTTTTGTTTGCCATATTTCTTTGTTTTCTATATGCTTCCATGGTACTTACCATTGTTTTTAATATGTATTAATTTGTTCTTAATGCTTTGTTGTATCGGTGTGTAATGTCTTGTTGTTGTGTATATTAGTTGTAATGTTTTGTCCTCATTTATTTGGATAGCCCAATATCGGAACCAATCCATTAATTTGTCCCAAATTTCTTGGAGGGTGATTGTCGCTTTCACAATGCAAGTATGTGAATTAAGGATGACAACGTCGTCCGCTAATGTTTAAATCATAGCGGCGTTGTCGGTTGGCTTGGGTAGGCCAAATGTAAATATGAGATATAATATTGGTCCTAGTATGCTGACTTGAGGGCCGGCAGCAGTTGCTTTATATAATTAGAAGCAAGTATCATAAAATTGGACATTAAAATAGTAAAAATTATGTGAGAGAAATTGTTTTAACTTGAGTATTCCTATATGCTAGACAGTATCAAAAGCCTTTGGAATATCAATGCAGCCGGCTATGCTGAATCTTGTTTCATAAAGGTCTGACAAGATTTTGTGGATAACTCTATGTAGTTGTTGTATGGTAGTTTGTTGTCGGCGAAATCCCAATTGGTGATCAGGTATAAATTTATTGTCCATTAAGATTATTTCCAGATCAATTTCCATTTTAAATTGTGTCCTTGATTTCTTGCGTAGATACTTTCCTTATTGGTTTGTTAGTTTCGTCATATGTGTTTGTTAGTTTCGTTTGTTCCGGAGTAGTGGTACTGGAATTGGTATTTGAAAATGTGGTTTCAAATCATTTAGACAGAGCTTGAGTTTTGTCTTTGTTAGTGCTAGCCCAGGAGTTGGTAGTTTTTTTGGAAACTTTCCATAGGGAATAATTTCTTCATTTTTTTGCAATTTTTCCACCTATTGCAAGTTTTATGATTGTCATATATGTATTTTAAGTATTTCTTTGAGATATGTAGTCACTTTATTCAACTTTGCTTTATCCGCTGGAAACATGGAATTTTAATGAAATTTTATGCTTTGCTTTAATCATGTTTGTGTTCATGCATGCTTCTTTTTGTTTTAGTGCTGCCGTGGATCTCGTAAGGGTTTCATCTATTATATCATTTAGGTGGACAATTGAACTTTCAAGATTAACAGGTATTTTGAGGGCAACGTTTATGCATAATTTCTGTTGCACAAATGCTCTAAATGACTCCCAGTCGTTTTTTTCATTATGCAGGTGAAGTGTTGGTAAAACTAATTTTGACTAAAGTTTGAAGCACGATTTAGTTATCATATTTTTTACCTGAATTTTGTATGCTGCAGAAGTCAATTAGGTCTGGAGTTTTGTTTAAATTGCACTATACATTTTTCCCTTTAGTATTTGTGATCCTTGAACTCCAGTCCATATGTTTTGCGTTCAGATTTGAAGAAGTTGTTAAATTCTGAGGTGCTGGTAGTGTGTTTGGGTGGACATTAGGAGGAAATACACTAATGATCCAAATGCATCAATTATTTTTTTTTTGACGTTGCGTGTATATGGTTTTATTAGTTGTCGAAGAATATATAGAAATACATTTTATTGTTTGTATAATTATAATAGCTGATCCGCCGTGAGCCTTGATATCTGGATGGTTTGTGCCTTGATATCTGGATGGTTTGTGCCTTGATATCTGGTGGCAATCTGTATATTTCGGGATTTTAAAGTAGCTCATACTGTTAAAGGTCGTTTCAGATATAAGAATCAAGCCAATTGAGTTATCATTTACGAAACAAGAATAATTAATATGATCTTTGAATAAATTATTTATTTGTTTACTTCTTATACTCGTATATATTGAAAAATAGAAAATTTTCATTTTTAAAAAATTTTATTTTGTAAGCTCAAATATTGCGGAATTTATAAGAATTTTGACATTTTTAGCAAGTTCCATTAACATACAAAATAAGTCGTATTAGTTTCAAAATTAGATTTATTGTAATTAGCAGATATTAATTCTATATATGTGTTGCTAGTGGAAGTATTAATTTATTATTTCGCACAAATAGAATAAATGTTACTACAATGCATATAATAATCAAATTTTTTTATTGTATTATCAAGATGTTTAAACGGTTATTTTAGTAAGTTCTCAAAAGTTGAACGTGTATTTTATGTAAGTTATTTTAATAAAACAAAGTCGTTTGAATATTTCGATGTATAAGAATATACCCCATATGCTTAGAGGTCTGAATTTCTATTGTCCGATTTAGCAATCAATTCAGTGTTCAAATCTGCGCAAATTAATCGTTAAAGTAGCCTCCATTATTGTAAGATACTAACTAAATTAGTTTATAATATGACTACCAAGAGAACTGCAATTCATTTAAAAGACAATTTTTAATATATATCTTCCAAATAGAGCATTCTATTCAGGTAAGCTAAACTCTTTCTGAGGAAACTTTATGCGATAGTCATACAACAATTCTCATTAAATGAAATATCTATACTTGCAGCACACTTTTCTAGGATTAAAATTAGAGAAATATCATTTTTTTTTGTGGAAATTCTCTTCCACAAAACCTTTGAATTAATATCTATATTTATTAGTAAACGTGAACGCACACAGTAGAAAAGGGGAGTTGCAATTGTACCAAATACAATTATTTTTGAGGATGCTGGAGGCGGATGAGCAAGAACATCCTCTTTGCCACTGCACGTTTTAGAGTATGTACAGGCAAGAAGCTGTTTTGCGTGTTGTTGCAATATCGTCAACATATCGTCCTTTTATGGAGTATACTGAGAACTTACTTTCGCAGTACGCTTGATGCTTGGTTGTCGCTCATATTTTCTTATTTCTTGGTTTTATTATATTTAACTGCTTCTTTTTCCTTTTTGTTTAGCAAAATTTTTTCGGTTCTGCAGATCTATGCGTGTAATTTTCTTTGTTTTTGTTTCATTTCTCCTTGAATTTCAAACATGAAAATTGCATAATGCACGCATTACAATTTATGACTTTTGAGCACAACTCATATGAATGATGGAAATAATTTTTGCAGAAAGTGCTGAGGAGCACTACTTTTACTTGCTGTATGTGGAAATACAACCCAAACAAACATCAAGAAAATGACAATGAAGTAGGAAATCCATCAAAATACAACATCAGAGTTTGCTTTTACGAAAATTTATATTCATTACGCTCGAACCGAAACAAACAAAACAAAGATGTGGAGGTAGGATCTGATATTACTCATTCTCGTATTGCCTGCATATCTATAACTATTGTTTTGATAGTTAATGATATTTTATAAAAATTTTATTTATGGCATATACGTATTTCCTCTGGGATTTACGCATTCACTTTAGTTGCCTTTTTATTTTCTACTTGTAGCGGCTTCGTTTGCTCTCGAGTGAATTGTTGCCTTTTAAGACAATCTTCGAGCTGTTCTAAATAACAGGGAGGCGGAAAGGTATGAACTTATGATGGAGCATTTCATCAAAAGAAGCTGAATGTGCGGGGCTGGTTGTGGATGGTACTTGGCTGATATTGTTTTTCATTGATAATAAAAAATCAAATCATATTTCTATAAAAGACAGGTATTCTTGAGCTTTTCCAAGTCATCTATAGGGTATATTTGCTAATATACAATATGTAATATTTCTATATACTCGTACATACTCGTATGTAAATGTCTAGCCATCAGTACTTCTCCTCGATGCAACATTTCTTGACTGATACGAGTTATCCTAATTAAATTTCTATCTGAAAATACAACCAGATTATTCTTTAAGCAAATTCGGAAAAGGGAAATGAAAATTTCCCAAATATACAACTGTCCGCACATTGTTTTTAGTAAGAAAGTTTTGCTTCTATTGAGATCATAAAGGTGACAGAAGCTAGCAAACTATACGTTTGCTGCTCCTAGTCTCAATGGAAGTCTAACATTATTACAGAGTTCTTACAAAGTGCAATATATTAAGTAAAAGTTATAATTTTTTTATTTTTTTATTTAAACGTTATAATTATACGTACATATACAGCGTTTATAATATTGCAGCTAAATTATACATTCAAAAACTAACGAGCAATTTAGGTTTATTCATTATATTCAGCTGGATAATTCACACCGCATTGGTGCTACTAATTTGTGAGGTCTCTGGGCTTCGTTCTCTTAAGACGTCGTTCCGTTATATTTGGTTCGAAGAGTTTCGGTGCCTCTTCGTTTATGTGGTGTTGAAGTCGTTCGTAATATAAGATTGCGACTTTAGTAATTTCGCTGTGTATCGTCTTCACGTCAAGATCTCTGTGGAGGTAAGACATTCGTACGTACCAGGGTGCATTGACTATGTTCCGTAGAACTTTGTTTTGAAATTTTTGTATTCTATTAATATTGGTTTGTGTGATGCATCCCCAAAGTTGAATACCGTAACTCCATACGGGTTTCAAGATTTGATTATATAACAAAAGCTTGTTATATGTAGAAAGCGTAGGAGATCTGCCAATTAACCAGTACATTTTTTTATACTTTATTTCGAATTCTTCTCTTTTCTTTTTCACATGTGCACACCATCGGAGCTTTACGTCTAGTGTCATACCCAAATACTTAGCGTTATTTGAGTATGGTACTTCTATTCCGTCTATATATAGCGGGATATATCTAATCTTTTTATTCGTAAAGTCGATGTGGACCGATTTTGTGTTATTTATCTTAATACGCCATTTCTTTGCCCAATTAAATATTGAATTTATGGCACGTTGGAATTTCTCTACTAAGATTTCCTCTGTGCCACCAGTAGCTATGAGTGCCGTATCGTCAGCGAATGTTGCGGTAATATGGTTTTGTTCGATCGGTAAATCGCTTGTGAATAGGAGATAGAGTAGGGGCCCTAGGATGCTGCCTTGAAGAACACCTGCCTTAACTTCGCGGAGCCCAGAATAGGCATCATCTTGCTTAATTCTGAAGTGTCTTTTTTAAGGTATGATTCGATAATTTCGCAATATTCGGCAGGTAGAATCAATTGCAGTTTATGGAGCAGACCTTTATGCCAAATTTTGTCGAAATACCGCAGACAGACTTTTTTCTCTTCAAATGAGTTTTCAATAACTTCGACGATCCTGTGAACTTGATCTATAGTTGAATGTTTTCTTCTGAAACCAAATTGGTGGCTTGCTATGAGTTTCTTTTCTTCAATAATTGGCTGGAGTTTTTTGTGTAGCAGCTTCTCAAAGACATTCGATAGTATCGGTAACATAGAGATTAGTCTATATGATGACACTTCTTGTGGTACTTTGTCTGGTTTGGGAAGCATTATTACTTCGGCCACTTTCCAGATGCTTGGGACATGTCGAAGTTTAAATGTGGCGTTATACAAAGTTCAAAGATTTTCAATACACATCTGTGGCAGCTGTTTGAAAATTTCTGCTGTTATCAGATCAAAACCTGGACTTTTTTTCAATTTTAGGTTTTTATCTCACATTTTACTTCGGAAGGGGTACACCTCAGAGTGCCTGCCTTATTGATGTTGTAGTTGATGTTGTAATTCGTATCAATTTCTACGCAATCATTTGGCGTAAAGATTTTCATAAGGTGGTCTGCAAAAGTGTGAGCCTTTTCAATGTTGCTTTTGGTCCAACCACCATTAGCCATTAATTGGAGGAATCGGTAATGTGGGACTTTTTATGTTTTTCGTGGCTTTCCACAAAGAGTAGTCATTGTTTTTTTTTGTGTGAGAGGTTTCGTAAGAGCATGCTAGTTGATTCATTTTTGAGAACCTTTATTTCTTGACTTAGCTTCTTTGTAGCTTTGTTAAGCGAATGTTTATCATTGGGTGACCTACTTTGGTGCCAGCGACGCCGGAGTTTTCCTTTGTTTGTTATTTGAATTTTTATTTCTTTGGGATAGAAACATCCTTCGGATTTCCTTTTTAGAATTGGCGTGCTAGCCCAAGCAGCATTTTGAATATTTTGCGTTAGTTTTAAGGCTTCGTATTCTAGTTGTTCTTCTGTTTTTGGCGGTTCTATGTGTCGAATGTTTTTACTTAGCACTTCTTTGAAATAGTGCCAGTAGGTAAACTTGTTGGTTAGATATTTATTTTGCATTTTTTGTATTATATTTTCGCTTACTGATAAGAAAACCGGAGAGTGGTCGGAATTGAGATCCAAACCCTCATGTATTTGTAAATAGTTCTTTGAAACTTTTTTAATTAAAAAGAAATCTATTAAATCAGGTATCTTTCCAGGATCGCTTGGCCAATACGTTGGCTTACCAGTTGAGATAAACTCACAACCCGTATCTCTGGCAGCTTTAAATAACTCACGCCCTTTTGTTGTGGTTAGTCTGGATCCCCAATAGATGTTTTTGGCATTGAAATCTCCTCCTACTATAAATCTGGTTTCGTGCTTATTTATAGATTTAACGTACAATTCACTATTAATTTGGTGTCTCGGCGGACTGTACAATGCCGTGAGCGTTAGCGGTTGGTGATTTGAATTTATAATGATAGTGGTTGCTTGGATTTCATAAGTACGGAATTTCTCTGACTCGTAATGTTCTATATTTTTTCTTACGATTATTGCGCTACCACCACGAGCTGAATTATCTGGATGAGTTGTGTGTTAAGTCTCATAGTTATTATTAATTTTTATGAACGACTGATTTGTGAAATGTGTTTCAGAAATCAGACAAACATAAATTTTTTCTTCGTTGAGTATGATTTGTAATTCGGGTTGATGTTTGGCCAGCCCGTTCGCATTCCATAGCATTATTTTTAGTATCTTGTTTATGAGGGTAATTTTGTTGCATTGAGCCCTGCTCGAGCCCTACTAGACGAGTTTCTAGGCTTTTATTAAATTATTCTTGTGTCTTTAATTGTTTTAAAATTTCAGACAATATTTCTTCTACAGAATTAGACTTGGTAACTTAAAAGTTATATGGCGAATATTATCGGAGTATAGCTCATATTTCCGTCATATAACTAAATTTATTTATATGTACACCAATTAAAACTAAATTATGTTACTAGCATGATAAATGGTGAGGTTAAAAGGTATATTTTGAATTCAAAATTTTTAAATAAATATTTATTTGTTTTACTCATGAGTGAGAGGGAATTATTACTTATTCTTTTAATCACCAAGTTTGGCAAAGCTTTTCTATAGCTTCAATGCACACCACTTCCGCCAACATCTTTCTCACTGTGGCTTCGTTTTAGGGCATTAATTTCAGTATTGCCAAAAAAATCATCGCAACGCTTACAAAAATATGATTTAGTAGCAGTGAATTTCTTAATAGTTCTAAATTATGGATAACATTTTGAGCAAAAAATTTAATTTTTCGCAGCTATGAAACAATTTGACCAATCTTTTTTCTTATTTATCAGTGGAAATTCAACTATTAATTATACTGATTAACTAAGTATTGATTATACTGATTAAAAGCACACATAGGTTGGAATTGGGCCATAGTGATACCGCTTGGAGACACAAGTCCCATTTCCTTTTATATGTCCAGCCACTTAATGCTTTGGTGAAGCCATTTATAGGACCTATTTTTTATGCGATAATTGCCCCAAAAAGTCAAGGAAGTACCTGCCCAAGGAATAATGATTCTTTGGACAGCAGTAGACACATGCAGATCAGGTATTGGATAGACTTCTACACCAACTTATCCATGCAGCTGCTGCAAAATTCATTTGAGAGGATTCCTCCTACCTTGAGTACGCAGAGCATTTAATCACAGTAGATCTTTTGAGCGCTTGACATGTTTGTCTTGCTATATTTCAACCTGCTTCTTCGGACCAGCACCTAGGAGTTCTAATAATACAGAGGTTTAACCTAGATCTCTGAATCGGTTTCGCAGTGCCAACTCGGGCGAGTTCATCCGCTTTGCAGTTCCCTGGAATATCCCTATGGTCGTCAATATCCCTGTGAGACAGATGCAGGTTGGGTCAAATTTGCGGCCTATCCTGTAGACAGATTTGCGGCAGCTTTTGATGAAATTAGAACTGAATCCAGGGAGTGCTGCAGTGGTCGAGAACCCTAAAAGATACTTCAATGTCTAGTTCATTTAAAAATATACCACGACCAACCCTTCGCTGTAGCACGGATACGTCTTTATCCCGTAGGATTCATGTCCCAGCATTTCTCCCTAGAGATACATAGCATAGTGCGATGTACTCAACAGATTAAGGAATACCCTCGAAAATGGACGCATGTCCTGTATTCCTCACAAGCCATGAGTGGTTTTTAATCAAAGAGCACAATTCCTAGCAATTTATCGCCGAATTACCTGACAGAAAGCAGATTGAGCATAATGCCTAAAGCAATCTTTGACTTCGTTGTGATGGTATCACTTATAAATATCTGAGCTCTTCTTCTTACCTTTATTAAGAACCTATTGTATGTGGATTTGTTTAGACCCGTCTACAAAGCAAATACCCCATAAAAGGATTGATGGTATTACAATTGTATATATCAAAGAGGCTAGCAATGGCTGTAACTTCCATTTTTTTACATATGACTCTTTTTCAAGAGTAAGGGCTATCCTCTTCAGTAGTCCTGGCACCGCGGACCAGGTATCTCTGTTTCCACTGCTCCTCGATCAAGACTACGTCAGCCTCGGCCTTTGTAAAGCAAAGTTGAAGCCTGGGAGAAACAGCCTTCGAATAATGGAAGTTAGCCTCCACTATTCTTACTATATGATTGGGAGTCCTTTCAGTACTTCATTTAACTACTTCAACGTCGATTTATGGCCTTTTTGGGGTCGAGGTAGGTGGTCTTCTCTACGGACCACTGACATTTCCAAGCCTGCTGTGACGAAGCCGCGGCCTACTTTACGACTTTCGTCGCCCATGCGAGGGAAGCCTATTGTTTCTCTATTTTCTGTAAGCTCCGCGACAAGCGTTTCACCTTCTGAGGAGCTGATCTCCTTTCCCTATAAACCCTCTTGGAAGGAGAAAGGAATTTGGCAACACTGCTCTAGCAAGTGCAACCTCATTGTCCTTAGCATCAGCAGCCGCCGCGGAGTTTTTCATTTTCATCCGTTTTTGTGACCTCGCATCTGTTTGGTTTTTAAATTAACCCATCTGGTTCGTACCCGCTACTATGCACGTAAAGTTAGCAAAGTATATGCGGCCCTCGAATTGCATTATTAACTTTCTCTGAGCCGTTAATTTCAAAGTGAATTAAACTAATAATGGCTATAAGTATACATGAAAGAGGAGGCCAATTCCAAGAGGTATTGAGGCAACTTCAAAAATGTTGCGTTAAGTTTAAACGATTCGCATAATGAAAACTGCCACAACCGTGACACCATGAAATTGTTTGTCAAATATCTTTTTAGATACTATCCTATATATTTGGCCAACTTAGTTAGTTAATAGTTTCAATCAAATATTTGTCTGACTGTGCTGGAAAATACATACCAATATGTGTAAATTATATTGTAATCCCATGTGCTATCGAAAAAAGGTGGCAAAGATTTAGGACTATTACGAAAACCAAACGAAAGTAAATGGAATCATGATAATAGGAATGCATATGCTAAATTGTGTAGGTAAACTTAAAAGCAATAAGGTTTATAAAAATATTCTGTAACTATGAAAACTTACTTATTTTGAATACGAAGATGTTACGGTAGAGACTGTACCATTTAGTAGTAATTTAAAATTTTTATGTAGCGATGAGGAACTCGTCAGGACTGAAAGGAAGCTATTGAACTGACCACGCGAAAAAGTATTTTGAAGCCTCAAAAAGTTTGCGGACTCTGACTCGCCCATCACTCAAATCCATATCGTGGATTTTCTCCATCATGTGTACGTCCTAAACAATGTTCTTCACTTATAAAGGGAGGTGTTATTTTGAATCGTCCGGTATTTCGGAAGCTGTCACTTTTGAAGGTTTTTTTCTTTGACATTTGATTTGACAAGTAGAAACTACGCCATTACTAGAAATGGAACGATACACGCTTCAACAACGCATTGAAATTATTAAAACTCACTACAAAAATGGTGAAAATCTTGCAGTCACAGTTCGCAAAACTAAAGCATTTTTGGATCGTCGTGAAGCACCTTGTCGGACCGCAATACAGAAGTTGGTGGAAAAATTGGAGCTGTTGGGACAAGTTAGTGATGTGAAGAATAAAACCCGTGCACGTCGCTCAAGAACAACTGAGAATATTGCTGCTGTAGCCCAAAGTGTTAAAGAAAACCCAGGTTTGTCCATTCCTCGTCGTTCTTTGGAATTGGGCATTCCACAAACGTCATTACACCGTATTTTGCATAAAGACTTGGGTCTTAAGGCTTATAAAGTTCAGTTAACACAAGAACTCAAGCCGGCCGACCATCAACAAAGTCGTGTCTTTGCTGATTGGGTCCTTGAAATGCATGAAAATGATCCGGAATTCCATCGAAAAATCATCTTGACTGATGAGGCCCATTTCCACCTCGGTGGCTACGTAAACAAGCAAAATTGTCGCATCTGGGGCTCGGAAAACCCAAGAGTTATTGTTGAGAAGCCTCTCCATCCTCAACGTGTGACTGTTTGGTGCGGTTTATGGTCCGGCGGGGTCATTGGACCTTACTTTTTCGAAAATGAGGTTGGATCAACAGTTACGGTGAATGGATTGCGCTATCGAGAGATGATTAATGATTTTTTATGGTCGGAGTTGGATGGTATTGATCTGGACAACGTTTACTTTCAACAAGACGGCGCTGCATGCCATACAAGCAACGAAACCATTGCTCTTTTACGGGAAAAGTTTCCGGACCGTGTTATCTCTCGAAGAGGTGATCACAATTGGCCACCGGGATCTTGTGATTTAACACCTTGCGACTTCTTCCTTTGGGGCCACGTAAAAGATAAGGTCTACGCCAAGAGAGAATTCGTGAGGCTATCGAGGACATAGGGCAGCCACTTTGCGATTTGGTTATGGAAAATTTCATGAAAAGGATATGTATACTGTAAGCGTGGTCGTGGTGGCCATTTGGCTGATGTTGTTTTTCATTATTAACGGCATACCTTCCTCTTTATTATGAAATAAACATCCGATCATTTATCTAAAAAAATGGCATTTTTCTTTGAATACCAAAATAATACTTCTTATTGGAAAACCCTTTAGTTGTAAGACCATATATAAACTCATTCGAGGGGTCTTAAGTGCCATATTGACGATCAAATAAGCGCATCAATCATATGAGTGAGTCCGTGCGCTGGTGCTAATTCGGGTCGCTTCGTCGCACACATAAGATGTTGGATGGAAAATAAAGAATTTGATTGTTCGATGGATTTTTGTCAGTTTTTTTAAACTTTCCTCAGCGTGTTCAAACCATGGATGGAACCAAAAACGAAAAGAATTTCATAATATAATTTACAACTTCGAAAAAAAAAAACATATATATTGTTTAATAAAATCCAAGAGTAACAACCGCAGGCAATTATCCTTACTTACTTTTCCGTCTTAAAACGAACGGCAAGTAACAGAAAGCATTTTTCGACTTCCGACTCCATAACTTCACCCCACTAATACAAACTGAAATTTGATCATCAAAGTTGATGCGATTGTTGCAATCCGTCAATCACACACGTACATACACATATGCAATGATAGTTTTATCGTCTGTATTGTACATTAAACGCAGTAGGAGATGTGCCACGAAATTCATCCAACTCGGATTTAAATTCCTGCATTGTTTCGCTTTTCAAATGATAATGTTGAATCACTACATGAAATTCGCTTTTTTGGATTGTCTGAAATTAAGAAAAGTTGTTTGCTTCAATCGATTATTAAAATTGTACAACTCGATGGATATGGATGAACATTCTACAACAGTTTGTTAAAATAAATGACTTTATTTAATTACTTCTTTAATTTGTGAAACCTAAGGGGGTGGTTAATTATTTTGATAAAACTTTAAAGCATTTGAATTGCAGCATAATGCCATAATTTGCAATAACGTGTTATTCACAAAGGCGAAAGATGTGTGCAGTTGAGATATTTTTAAATCTAATGAAGAGGCGTGGCAGGTATGGACTAACATACTCGTATATATATGTTCGCGCCTAATTGGTGTCATCCTTGCGCAGAGATACTATAGCTTCTGTCCGTCCGACAGACTTGCAATGGCATTGACGAGTGAGCAAAATGCATAATGGAAAGTGAGCCATTCGGTGGGATCGCCACTAAATGATGGTAACTGCAGCTTTGGAAGCGGCATAGGTGCAGGCTTAATTTCAGTTGCTTGAGGAGTAGGTATCTTGAGCGGCACATTAAGGCGTTTCAAATTTGCCTAGCGATGGTGTACCACTCCTCACCTTGAATGCGTGATTGCTCCACCAGCTCGACGCTCTCTTCCCCACACGAGATCTCTACCTGTTGTTGGGCTTCACAAAAGCGTACCCATTGTTCCTCCAACAACTGTAGATACGTAGATGTAGCCTCTACGTCAACCAAAAGCTCAACGGATTTGCTCGAGTGCAATTAGCGTTTTATAGCTTTTAATGCTGAATCACGAACTTTAAGCGACGACATTTTGCGGGTGCGGTAAAATTTTATTATATTAAATAACGCGGTGTGGACGCGAAGGAATATATAGCGGAATTCGGCTCGAAGGACCAAAATGTTGCGTTTTGAGACGCTTGCGGGTGTGTCTGGTAGCATTCTTGCAACTAAATGTCTCATCTGGCAGCACTGTTTTTTCAGCTGTCAAACTCGACATCCTGTCTTGCTTTCTTCCTCTACAATAAACGAATTCAAGCCAACCGGACGTGTTTTCGTCAATTGAATTTAATCGAGAAAATTCACGCTACCAGACACACCAGCAACCGTCTCAAAACGCAACAATATATATGTATATATACGAGGGCGGATTGATATTGAAGCTACCTAAGTAGGAAAAAAACATTTTTTTTTCAGAAACCTTTTATTTCTCAACATAGTCTCCTCTTACTTCGACACACTTAGTAAGACGATATTCCAACTTTTTTATACCATCTGAATGATACGATTTGGGGAACCCCTCAAAATACGCGTTAGTTTCGGTAATCACTTCTTCGTTTGAGATGAATCTTTTTCCTGCGAGCCATTTTTTCAAGTTTGGAAACAGGAAAAAGTCACTAGGAGCTAAATCTGGACTATAAGGTGGATGATTAACCAATTCGAAGTTTATTTCACTTAATTTTAGCATCGTATCTAATGCTGTGTGAACTGGTGCATTGTCTTGAAGAAAGAGCATTTTTTTCTTCTTTAAATGTGGTCGGTTTTCCTTGATTGCATCAATCAATTGATCCAATAATGCACGATAATAGTTTCCTGTGATTGTGGATCCTTTTTAAAGATAATCGATGAACAATATTCCGTGTGCATCCCAAAATACAGTGGCCATAAACTTGGCAGCCGATTTCACTGCCTTCGCCTTCTTCGGAGCACTTCCACCAGCTTCCACCCATTGTTTCGATTGATTTTTGGTTTCAGGTGTGTAGTGGTGGACCCACGTTTCATCAACAGTTATTAATCGACGTCAAAAATCACCAACGCTTTATCATGTCCAAACACCGCTGTGAAGTGGTCTGTCGAACTCGTTTTTGTTCGACACTGAGCAAACGCGGCACCCATCTTGCCGATAGCTTTTTATATGCAAATTTTCATGCAAAATGTTGAACACACGTTCATAAGATATGTTTACCATTTCAACAATCTCACGCAACTTGACTCGGCGATCATTCATAACGATATCGAATATTTTCTTGATATTTTCTTCAGTAACCACCTCTTTTGGCCTTCCTGTTGATGGTATTGTTGCAGTGCTTGTTCGGCCGCGTTGGAATTCAGCAATCCAATATTTTACCATGTAATCTGACGGAGCAGACTCACCGTAATGTTTATCGAGCTTTTCTTTTGTCTCTTTCGCCGTTTTCCCTTTCAAATAATAGTTTTTAATCACTGCACGACATTTTTCTTTGAATACCAAAATAACACCTCTTATTGGAAAACCCTTTATATGAATTTTACATATACTCGTATATATGAGTTTTACTAGTATTTTAACTAGTTGTCTAAAATAGCGAATATTTGGTATCGGTGTAAAACACGATCTTATTCGTGTGGGGCACGAAGTCGCCGTCGCATTTTTGAGAGTTCCTGATGTAAAGAAGCTAAAAAGCAGTCAGTTTACTCAAATATACCCCTTGCCTCACACATGCACTTACATTCAATTTCCAATTGATATTATTGTTAGATTTACGAAGTTATTTCTCTATACCAAAATACATTTACCAGTTATTATTAATCGAAGACCGCTCTCCAAATGTCATTTTCTCTCAGTCATAAAAAGTGTCAAAATGAATAAACAATGTTGATTCTTTTGTAAATTTTGGCCGCTATTTTTGGGCGTTGCAGTTTTTTTCGTAATAAGTAAAAACTCAAATCCCCTTTACTTGTTTGGGTTTTTCTCATTTATTATTATATAAAACAAAATTATACATACACACATATAACAACTAATACAACTTAACATAATATTTTTAATAATTTACTATTACCTATTATTATCTGTTTTTTTTGAGTTGCTCATTTTTTATTTAAAAATTTAATTCTAAAATACATTCGACATTTAAAAAAAAATTGTTTTACCGCATTTGGTAAATTAACTTTAGTGCTTAATTCCAATAACTTTTCACGGTCTTTAGGAACGCTGAAAAATCTAACTTTTTCCTTTCTCCATGTATTATTGCAAATAACCCAACGATAATGCACCATTTTTCTATTTATTATTGTTTATATATATTTTAAAGTGATTTCACTACACTTTGAAAGCTGACGACAATTATTTACTTGTTTCCAAGCACAATAATTTATTTATTTCCCTTTTTTAGTTTGTTTTCGTATACAACATTCGTTAAGAGAGCAGATTTGACACATATTATGACTGTTTTCCTCTCACTCTCTCAATTAATAATACCTGGTAAATGTATTTTGCTCTATACTACTTTTTGGTATCGGTGTGAAACACAATCTTATACGTGTGGGGCACGAACTCGCCGTCACGTTTTGAAAGTCCCTTATGTAAAGAAATTAAGAAGAATAAGCTTACTCAAATGTACCCCTTGCCTCACTGCTCTTTTGGCCATAACTTTTGCTGTGTAACATACCCGCAGTCTACACTTTACCCTTTCTTTTCTCAAAATATTACACTCTCATTTTGAAATTGCATGAATGCCGTGGCGTAAAGCGTTATTCAACGCTAAAATATAATGCCGCCAAGAACCGTATTGCGAA
Source organism: Clusia tigrina (assembly GCA_920105625.2). Lineage (NCBI taxonomy): Eukaryota > Metazoa > Arthropoda > Insecta > Diptera > Clusiidae > Clusia > Clusia tigrina. The sequence continues at coordinate 175,236,740 of OV050031.1, forward strand.
AAGCAAATATGTTATTTGCGTAACTGCTCGATTAGCCTGTGACACAGCGATCGGTTGAGGCGGTAATTGCTTGAAAATTAGTGAAAACAGATCACTACAGGTCTCGCATATTTTTTAATATTCGTCCCCCTTTTAATTTTTTTCCGCGTTTTCTTCTTCGATTAATAAGAGCACAAATGATTCCATTTTAACACCATAAATTCTATTCACTCGCTGTCAAAACCTTTCGCACCATTTACTGAATAGTAAATGAAAGAGTTCTGATTTTTCTGTCAGATTACCGAATACTTAATATTTGTGAAATATTCACTATTAGTGAATGAGGTGAGCTTGTAAGTCTCGCCAGAATAGGGCTATTAGTCGACAATCTACTAATGCCAGGAGGCAAGCTGCTGCCAAAGTAGAAGAAAGTTAAGTCCATTGCACACAGCGAACACAAGATAATCGAGAACGCAGTGTGCGGTAGCGTTCTCGGTTACGAGAAGCAAGGAACATTGATAATCGAGGACGTATAAATTTCAATCGTGCTGCATTCAACTATGATAGTCAAGTGGATTATAGTTCACACAAATCAGAGACCATTGGTTCAATGAACAAAGTTTGCGAACATTAAAAGGCAATCAAATTCAGCACTGAAACACCATGATTGTGCTGTGCAAAGGGGAAAGTAAAATTGGCGGCATTGAATTGTCCATCAGAACCATTGCATTCCTTGGTTTCTGGAACGTTACCAGAATCGAAGTATTTCTTGAAGAATCTTCAGGCATACAATTCATGTTTTCAAATGACTTCGTTTGGTGCAACAAATATTATCAGAGATAATTTCATGCCAACATTTAAGGTAATCGAAGAAATAAACGACAATTGCAACGTTTACAAAAATTTTAACTCGACATCTTTCAATATCAAGATTCAAGGTCATGTGTACCACAGAGTCGGATCGTTATTACCATTTGCAGATAGTTCTCTTCAGTTTTTGCAAATTTAATTTCTTGGAAACTCCAATGATGAAATTCTATTTCTCCGAACATACGAAGAGAAATAATTGTTGTCTTACAAGATTATTTTCATCAGCACAACGAATTGGTGAAACAGCATTGGACAGAATGCCATCCGATAATCATAGAATTTTCATAAGATCTGACATAATGCCCGCTGGACAGCACTCCCGAAGATACAATGTACCAACAATAGACGATGTAGCATGTTGTATTCTGTGGAGGAGAATTCAATGCACGCGATATCCTCTTTCATCGTAGAAATGATTAACTTCAACGTTTCTCTGAACTTCATCGCTCTTATGATGCTTTGCAATATCCCATTTTGTTTTCGCAAGGGGAAGACGGCTATCAAATTAACATTAAGTTGGTCAATCCGTCAACTGGTTAGTGAAATTTATTCTCACAATTTTTACAAAAATTTAAAATTCAATTACAGGTGTGGAAATTCCAAATAAAAAGGTCAGCCCAATGAATTATTGTACGTGCAAATTGATGATTCGTCAAAATCAAGACAATCATATTCTGAAATGTCAAAGACTTTCACCAGTATGTTGAGGACATGTATCCGAAAATCGAGATTGAACGCTTGAAATACATTAGTTTCCATCAGAAAATGCTAAGCACTGAAGAGTACATACATCTACGTGATGCCATTAAAAATTATGGCAACCAGCGTGTAAATCCAAATGACATTGGACAATTGACGATATTGCCATTTTCCTACTGGTAGCCCGCGTCATATGCATGAGTATGCACAGGATGCGATGGCATATGTTCGTTCTTATGGTCGACCAGACCTGTTTATCATTTTTATCTGTAATCCGTAATGGAGTGAGCTTCGAGAATACTTATTGCCAGGCAATCGCTTGTAGTGTATGAAAAGCATAATGTATATACATATATACACAAACACCAACACCATACGCGGCGTAGGCACAAGCAATGTGAGCGGAGACCCAACGTAAGTACATCGAACTCTCATATAAGAATATGTACGTTATGAAGCGCGAACAGCGCGCACGTTTTTGATTACGTTGCATTCTAATGATCGATGCCCTCGAACGAATGTACGCTGGCATTGACCGTGATACTTTCCGCTGACATTGCAAAAGCCCTCTTTATGTATTAACAACCATATTATATACTAAGTCTTAGCACATAAGAAATTAAAAGTATAAATAGCAATAAGATTTTACCAATAAATCAGATTCGATCTGGAAACCAAACCTTTCGTTTCTCATCAAATATTTGGCTGTACTCTAGTAGTCGCCGATTGAAATTGTGAGCTAGCTCTCGCGCCGCTAAATAATACTTTGAGCCCATCTGTACATAGCGATCATATATTTCGCTTCATACACAAATATTTAGTTGTACTCTAGTAGTCGCCGATTGAAATTGTGCGCTAGTTCTCGCGCCGCTAAATTAATTAATTGAGCCCATCTTTACATGGCGATCCTGCCATCTTTACACGCTAACAGATCGTCACGACATAACGCTGTGTGTGTTTATACAAAAGCTGAAATCATTATCAAACACAAAGTATTTAGCGAAGTGCAATGCTGGATGTATTCTGTCGAATCGCAAAAAGTGGAGTCGCTCACGCACACATATTTATATGATTGGTTGACAAAATAAGACCGGATCAAATTGATGACATCATAATCCAGAATTATTTGAAGTGAGTAGAAAGAACATAATCCATGGCCCGTGAGCTCACCATGCATGAATGATAGTAAATGTTCGAAACTTTATACCAAAGCATTGATTTCAGACATAGTTACAGGCAATGACGGATACACGTTATATCGTCGCCAGTCAACTAAGGATAACGGAAAATCAACAACTATCAAAATGAGAGATCAATACTTTGAAGTTGAATCGTTGGATCGTGCCGTAATCACCGATTTTGTCCGAAACGTAAAAAGCACACATTAACATGGAGTATTGCAATTCGGTGAAATCCATAAAGTATATTTGTAAATATATAAATAAAGGTAGATACATGGCAGTGTTTTGTGTACCTGATCCAAATAGAAACGACGAAATCACTTAGTTTCAATTAGGGCGTTATGTCAGCAGTAATGAGGAAGTGTGGAGGATTTTTTCATTCCGAATTCATGAGAGACATCCAACCGTAGTTCATTTAGCTCTCCATCTTGAAAATGGTCAACGCGTATAATTTACCGCTGAAAACGCACAACAAAGAGCAGCGACACCACCATCCACAATATTAACCGAACTTTTGAATTGTGTGCATCAGATACATTCGCTAGCACGTTGTAATACTCGGAAGTACCCCAATATTATACTTGGGATAAATCGAAAAAATGTTTCAAAGTTGTTTCGATAAACCAATTGATGGCTACCCAAATGTGATCTCGACAGATGTACGTATTTACACAGTTCACCCCAACAATGCTGAGTGTCTTTATTTGCATTTATTGTTGGTTAACGTCCGTGGTCCAACATTATTTCAAAGTCTTAGAACAGTTGAAATTCAGCAATCCAATATTTTACCATGTAATCTGACGGAGCAGACTCACCGTAATGTTTATCGAGCTTTTCTTTTGTCTCTTTCGCCGTTTCCCTTTCAAATAATAGTGTTTAATCACTGCACGAAATTCCCTTTTTCCATTTTTCAAGAAACACAAAAGTTGCTTACTTCAAACGACTACAACAAATAAACTAATCGATTAATTTGGGTGAAACTTTAACAGCTGACGTTTGACAGATCGCAATTTCTAAAAAAAAGTTTTTGTGTTTGTGCTGCCTTCTAGCGCTAGGTAGCTTTAATTTCAATCCGCCCTCGTATATATACAGTTATATATATATATATATATATATATATATATATATATATATATATATATATATATATATATATATATTTATATATATTATATATATATATATATATATTCAAATATCCCCACAAGAAGAAGTCAGGCGGCGTCAAATCGGGCGAACGCGGTGGCCAGTCCAAATCACCACTTTTCGACATCAAGCGGCCCGGAAACAAATTCTTCAGAAAATCGATTGTTATGCGACTTGTGTGCGCCGTCTTGGTGGAGCGCCGTCTTGTTGAAACCAGAACTGCCTCATACGCTTTCGACGAATAATTGGCATCACAAAATTGGTCATCATGTCGCGATAACGCTCCTGGTTGATGGTAACAGCATGGCCATTTTCATTTTGGAAGAAAAACGGCCCAATGACCGTTTTCGCACTAACGCCGCACCAAACTGTGACTTTTTCGTCATGAAGAGGCACTTCTTGAATCTCCTGAGGATTTTCAGTGGCGTAAATACGGCAATTTTGCTTATTTACGGTCCCATTCAATGTGAAATGGGCTTCATCGGACATGATAATTTTGTTCCAAAATTGCTCGTCATCTTCGGCCATTTCGATGACTCTTTGGGCCCATTCCAATCGACGAGGCAACAATCTTTGCGTCAATTGAATTTTGTACGGGAACAAATGCAAATCAACGCGAATAATCCGTTGTAAAGTGGACCGAGCCATGCCCAACTGCTGAGAACGGCGTTTTTGGGATGTTCTTGGGGACCTCTCAACACTGGCTCGTACGGCAGCGATATTCTCGGCCGATCGCCTTGGTCGACTTTTATTTGGCCTCTTCGGATTAGAAAGAGCCTCACCAGTCGAAAATTTTTCGTATAAACGCTTAATGGTGTTCTTAGAAGGCGCACTTCTCACATTTTTTAAGTTTTTAAAAGCACGTTGAGTTTTCACAATTGACTTCTTCTGTTGAATGTAAATTTCAACTATTTCAGAGCGCTCGCGTGGCGTGTATTGTTCCATGGTAAAAATCTGCTTGGACTGACGCTTCAAACGCGGTATGTCATTAAGCGATCTGACATCTCTGTCAAAAGTTATGGCGTTGCCAGATGGGTCCGTCGAATTGTGAACCCTGTATATATATATATATATATATATATATATATATATAAATACATATATATATATATATATATATATATATATATATATATATATATATATATATATATATATATATATATATATGTATATATATATACTCGTATATAAATATATATATATATATATATATATATATATATATATATATATAAATGCCACTTTCTGAGTCGGTCCGTCTGACAGTGTGTGGTCACCGTTTTTCTATAGCGATAAGATAAAGGTATCTTAATGCAACTATATGAAAATGTAACCCGGACTTTTTGACAGAATCTGATGGCTATGAGAAACCATTTGGGTAGAGGCCACGCCTCCCTCGCATATATGCAGCAGCAGACACCTAAATTTAAATCAGTATAACTTGGGTTCAATCAACATAGTAACAAAATTAGATCATTTATTTATTAGTGGATCCGAGTAGACCCTATGGAAAATGTGGCATGTAAAAATATTTGCTTCGCCCACTCTTTACATATAAGCATGACTTAAGAAATTCTATCCATCAGATCAAGGAATGACTAACTCTCATATAAGCAACGCTAAGGATACCACTCGATCGATAACATATAGTAAAATGAAAATGAATTGGCAATATTCTATTATTATTTATCCGCAAAACGTCTTATGATGGGTCACAGGACTGTATAAAAGACGAATCCCAAAATGGGTGGGATAACCCCAATGGGAAATTTATACAAGATTAAACAATAAAATTTTTTATAATGATACCTTCCTTCTACACATATGATTAATCAGAATGAAAAACGTGCTTACAAAGATATTATTATCCAATATCGCCTTTGTTACGCACGTCCGATTTATTCATTTAAATATACACTTATTTTTCCCTAAATCAAAAATTAATAATGAACCCAATTGACTATTGCTATATATTGAGCCGTAGATATATTTATATTAAGTGAAATTCACATAAGTATGAAAGCTTATGCGATTCATCAATACATAATAAATATTTTTCTTTACTACTGTAAATTTTACCAATTCGATCCCACTTGCTAGCCTGGTACCCAATATAATCAATCTGCACTATTGCAATATTTAAATAGCACTTGAATTAATTCTACTTGAAATAAGCTAGAAAATAATTTCGAAATTCACTTAAAATCATCAATCAAAACTGGGACTCCACAGTTACGCCATAACCACACCAACTCCAATGTGATTATCATCAGCTCACCGTCAGCGTCATTGCTTCTATCACCTTAGCGGCAACTTTTGAGGTCAATCAGCAATTAACAGAGCAAATTAATAGTGCCCAAAAGGCGCTGCGGTATTATCAGCATACGCGAGACGCCACAATAGTACCAACGCTCAATTAGGTTCTAAAGTATTCTTGTCGAGTGCGATTCAAGAGCGCGACAACGAATCGCATTCAGAGGCAGTGGGCGCAAACTTTAAGAACCTCTTGTGAAAATCCCGAAATGCGGCGAAGACACTCAATGCAACTGAGGTGCATAAATTAATTTTGTGTGAAACCCATCGCCGAATGCGGTATGCGAATCAGTAAGTGGAAGTTATGAGTTATGCTTTTATGCTGAGTCAAGTGGCATGAAACTATTCAGTGTGCGGCATGATGAGTTGTGGCTTAAATAAGCGAATATTAGTACAATAAAAAATTGCATGAGGTAAATTTAACATTTCCCATTTTCCGAAGTCTATAAAAATTCATTCAACTCAACGCGGCAAGTAAACTGTTCTGACAAGGTAGGCCGAGAGGCAAAGGAGGCAGGCATTCAGATGCCTTCCTCCCTGTTTGTGAATGGTGTGCAATTTATCTCGAACACGCGCGTGTGGCTACTTCATTCCGTACATCCTTAGCTGAAACTTAAAATACACTCACTACACAGTCACAGTCGCATTAACATTCGCAGCCAATGATATGTAAGCGCAGTGGTGGGAAGAGGCACTGGCCCCCTTTTATTTTGCAATATTTCTGCAGTTTAGCCGAACAAAATAAGGCAAACTAACCATACATATATATTGTATGTAGAAAAATGTGGAAGCAGCCAAACACTACCAATTGAGTTCTGACCTGCGATTTCTTCACTACTTCAGGCTTGATTTCATAAATTTGTAAATTCATCATAACAAATAAGGCATATCCCAAAATAAATACATATTAAGTCATATAAATAAATATGTAAATAAATATTCATATAGGCACTTACGAAACTTCAAACTTATAAAAGTTGTATTAAAAAAAAAACTGGCACTTAAATAGTAATTAGTTCACTATTGTATCCTAATGATACCACAGTGCAAGAGCTGTGTGACAACAAACATTTGTTATCTTGGCGAGCGCATTTATGTAAAATAAAATAAGTAAGTTAAAAATAACAATTTTTGGTTCTCATCCCCAAAAGTATTGGATCAGGTTACATTTGAAACGAAAAGATGGTAGAGACCTAAATTATTACTAATTTAAGCTAATTAAATTGGAAAGATCTACAATATCAAAAACGAGTCGTGTTTCGGATATCGTCAATATATGCCATATGTAACTTCCATACAAATTTTCAAATGTAGACACACCTGCATATAAAGATTTCAATTCAGAAATTTGCTAATAAGGATATTATTATACTATGAATAAATGATATGAATGACTTAATTATATTATAAATATCTTCAGAGAATATTTTGAATTTCAATGACACAGAATTGGCTGAAATTACTAGAATTGAACTTACACTTAAAATTTACGGATTATTATGACTTTAAATTACCACTACTGGTAACTTAAGGTAATTAAGACTGGTCGTCACTGTTAAACTAAGGAATATAAATAAGAGGTGTTATTTTGGTATTAAAAGAAAAATGCCATTTTTTGAGATAAATGATCGGATGTTTATTTCATAATAAAGAGGAAGCTATGCCGTTAATAATGAAAAACAACATCAGCCAAATGGCCACCACGACCACGCTTACAGGACCATATCCTTTTCATGAAATTTTCCATAACCAAACCGCAAAGTGGCTGCCCTATGTCCTCTATAGCCTCACGAATTCTATCTTGGAGGTCTTGAATCGACGCTGGGCTGTTGGCGTAGACCTTATCTTTCACGTGGCCCCAAAGGAAGAAGCCGCAAGGTGTTAAATCACAAGATCTCGGTGGCCAATTGTGATCACCTCTTCGAGAGATAACACGGTCCGGAAACTTTTCCCGTAAAAGAGCAATGGTTTCGTTGCTTGTATGGCACGCAGCGCCGTCTTGTTGAAAGTAAACGTTGTCCAGATCAATACTATCCAACTCCGACCATAAAAAATCATTAATCATCTCTCGATAGCGCAATCCATTCACCGTAACTGTTGATCCAACCTCATTTTCGAAAAAGTAAGGTCCAATGACCCCGCCGGACCATAAACCGCACCAAACAGTCACACGTTGAGGATGGAGAGGCTTCTCAACAATAACTCTTGGGTTTTCCGAGCCCCAGATGCGACAATTTTGCTTGTTGACGTAGCCACCGAGGTGGAAATGGGCCTCATCAGTCAATGATTTTTCGATGGAATTCCGGATTATTTTCATGCATTTCAAGGACCCAATCAGCAAAGACACGACGTTGTTGATGGTCGGCCGGCTTGAGTTCTTGTGTTTACTGAACTTTATAAGCCTTAAGACCCAAGTCTTTTTGCAAAATACGATGTAATGACGTTTGTGGAATGCCCAATTCCAAAGAACGACGAGGAATGGACAAACCTGGGTTTTAACACTTTGGGCTACAGCAGCAATATTCTCAGTTGTTCTTGAGCGACGTGCACGGGTTTTATTCTTCACATGACTAACTTGTCCCAACAGCTCCAATTTTTCCACCAATTTTTGTATTGCGGTCCGACAAGGTGCTTCACGACGACCCAAAAATGCTTTAGTTTTGCGAACTGTGACTGCAAGATTTTCACCATTTTTGTAGTGAATTTTAATAATTTCAATGCATTGTTGAAGCGTGTATCGTTCCATTTCTAGTAATGGCGTAGTTTCTACTTGTCAAGTGTCAAAGAATAAAAGCTTCAAAATGACAGCTACCGAAATACCGGATAATTCAAAATAAAACCTCTTGTGGGAGAACTTTTTATATATAGTAACCAAAAGTAAAACTTTTTATATATAGACCATGGTAGAGGAAACGTTTTCTGAACTTAAATTTAATTAATTTAAAGAGGACAGTCAGAATTGCAAGGATCAGTTCGTGTAATCAAAGTAAAAATGTATCTCTTATTTCTTATTCAACTTAAGTATATTAAGTATTTGGAAGAGACTGCAACGGAAAGAAATATTTTGCACCCCATCTCTTCATTTATGATTAACAAATTTAACTTTAACCCCTGAACAAAATGTTATGTACGCCCATATTCCTACACGTACAATTTCACATACAATATAAAAACCATCACATGAATGTAGGGCCTCAGAAAATATAAGAAACGAAATGAAACGAGCGTTGGGAAATGAAATGAAATACATAAATTTTACAAAGATTTGAAAACCGCATTTTATAATTGAATCACGTACGGCACTTGGTGCCGATTTTGTATTTGAATGGCTCGGCACAACGCAATGCGATACGCTCCACTCGCCTAACAATTGCGGTTATATGAGACCGAGTAGGGAGGAAAACTGTGAGGATAAATGAGGATATTTTAAGAGACGTAGTATTTATTTATTTTAATTTCTTAATGCGTTACATACGATACTTTTGTGTAGAAGAGGGTGTATTTAAATGAATGTGTCTCAATCATGCTAAGCGAAATGAGCCTCTTTTGGCAGTTGGAGCTTGACTGATACTTCATTATAATTGCATAACAAATTTAAGATATTTCAGGCTCATCACCTGTCTGGTGTATTAGGCGCAATCAATTCGCCACTCTATTGACGATAGGAAAGACTTTTCTATGGAAAAGATTTCGAGTAAATTATAAAGTGTTTCCAAACTAAAAATTCCTTGAAAACCAACGAGATTAAAAATTACTCATAAGAATTCCCTCGGATTTTTTTATATTTTAGCTGTTTAAATTAAAAAAAAAAGAAAACAAAAATTAATTTTTGGATGTTGTTTTTTGATTTTAAATATTATTAATCTGTTGATTTAAATTATTTTCAGATGATTAGTTTGCATAAAAAATATAAAGAAAGTAAATGTTTAAAAAAACAGTTGAAACAGTGCTGCCAAGTATACCACTTACTCAAGTACTGTTTTATTCGCACAACTCGTTGTGAGCTCGATACAAGTGACGAATCGAAGACACTTATTGATAAGCTGAAATATTTACTGACTTTGTTCTTACTACAATTATTAAAATACGCTATAAATGAAAAAAGATATGCTATTATAATAAGTTGTAGAGAATTAATACTTCTTAATTTAGAAGCACTCGTTAATATACGCCAGACAGCCCGAGGATAGAAGTGTTGACTTATATCGGTGTTGACTTTATGGCGCTATCTTAACATTTTAGTTGTTTACGAGAATGCACCGATCACCGACTACATGAAATAAATAGCAACCTTAAGCAGATCTAGTAAATATCTCAAAAAGTGGTTTTGAAGGTGGGAAATCCTTTTCCTAATCAACGGGGGACAAGAGTAAAGTAACATTTAGTCCGTATTCCTCCTCATCCTTTCTTAATCTGTCAAATTTTCATTGTTTACACATGAAATCCATGTCTCACAGCATGGAATTACATACTTTATGACTCTTCTTCAAATACCGCTATGGAGTGATATTAGGCAATTATTACGATTTGAACTTCAAAAGAATTTGTTCGAAATTTGAAAGCCACATGCTGCTTTATATCTCTTAAGTCGTATCTTCTTAGAACAAGTGGTTATAACTCAAAGTCTTTGATTTAAGAGCTGAAAATTTTATTTTTATAAATTATAATTCAACCTAGTCAAGGTCACTATTGCTTTTACTTCTGATGGAAAATACAATAATATTTCCGCCAAAGAATTTCTCAATCTCTTCAAATTTTTTATTATACATACTTATTGTTTTCACGATTAGCTAGCGGTCGTTTTCTTAAATATGTATATCCGCGCTTGAAATCGTGATACTCCCTTTGAAGCCGAAATGGGCGTTTTTCTGAATACATGAGAAATAGTTTATCATTCTTTAATGGCTCAATTGAGGAGACTGAAGTGAAGTACATCAAAGTTTTATTGTCGAGCAACCACTATTTCTCACTAGAATTTCTGCGGCAGCTAAGGATGACAATACCGGCTGCTATTGTGGGAAACACCTGAACGCACCACAAATCTTCAAAAGTTTATTCTTATTATTATTTTTTGAATTTTCGACGATCGCTATTGGGCCTCATAATAAAGAGATACTGTTCCATCCTATATCCAGTAAGTAGGAAATACTACAACAAAATGTCTACAAGATTTCATTAAACAACAGTTTTAAATGTGTATGCATGCCCACGTGACACAACATTAAAAAGGCAAACGACCGAAACATAAAAAATGTGAGTGACGCTGACGTGTGACATTTGTGTCCATTTTTTTTCCCACAAAGGAAGAAAAAAATTCCCAAATACTCCAAACCGCAACAAAAACAACACGTACCGAAAAAGAAACTTCAGCCATTTTTGCCTTTCTTTCTTGTTTTGTTTTCCTTTTTTTTTTTTTTGTTTTGTTATCAGTTCCACAATTTTGTGCACACATGCAGCAATTTTTTCACACGATTGTCAAAAAGAAATTTTTACCATTTTAGAAGGACATGTAAAAAAGCAAAAATAATTTTGTTTCGTTTAAGGCTACCTCTCGACTACCCCTTTTGAAATTTCACAGTCTCTGCACTTCCACATGTAGTCCTTTCCGTGTCATTCTTTTGTTTCGCATTGACTCAACATCAAAGCACACATTTCAGCAAATTCCAGTTTTCATTGCTACTGCGTTTGATGTTTCTATTTCTTTGTGTCAGCTCGTAGCGCCTTCACCGCAGTGCTGTAATAATATCCTTTTTAGCGAATCTATTTAAAGTGCACCTTCTATGTTGCTACAGCCCTGAGTAAACTAGGAAATTAAAGGCGTGAAATCGAAATAACTATTGTCTATAATTTTCGGTTATTTAATTTGTTGAAATTCTAGGCGCGTTGCCCAATTAAATAAATAGTCGTAAGCGTTAATTCGATTGTGGTAATTGAGGTGATGTGGGCACAACTTTGAGACGTCAGTGATAGAGAAGACGCTAAATATACAGCAAAACAAATTCGCAAAGGCCATGTATGGTAAGCTTCCATAATTTCTCTTTTGGATAATACGAAATTTCTAAAACCAAATTTTATCGGCATTCACGAAAAAGTTTTTCACAAAGGTTTTTTTTGTAAGCAATTCATATTTATTGTAACAACTCATGGTGGAGACTAACAATAAGTAAATATATCTTAAAACTAGACAACAATGTATCACTGCTCCTTTCCACTGTAAGGAGAGGATATTAGTGAACACTTATTATTTTATAAAAACAATATAAATAAAAGTAATTATAGAAATTAGTAAAGATGGCTTATTTAATAATAGTTTACGATAGCGATAAGTCTGCTCTCTTTAAGCGGGTCGTGGGCTTGTTTGTAGTAAATTCCTAGCTAGTATATTGGGGTGGTTCGATAATTTTAGTTGGTACTTCTTTTTGACATCTGAATGCCTCTGACCTATTAGGGGCACAGCTAGATCTCGGTGAATGTTTAGGTTTTTCATGAACCACGGTGCACCAGAAATCGTGCGTAGTATTTTAGACTGGGTCCTTTGCAACAGTTCGGTGTTTGATGTTTTTGCTTCTCCCCACAGCTGAATTCCATATGTCCAGATGGGTACTATTATGGCTTTGTATAAGAGTACTTTGTAGTCAAGGCTTAGTTTTGAGTTTGAACTTATAAGCCAGTTAAGACTTGCAGCTTTTAGTTTGATGTGCGCTCTTCTCTTTTCTATGTGTGTGCTCCAGGTACGGCGTCTGTCGAGGTGAATGCCTAAATAATTCACTTCCGTCTATAGTTCCGGATAGTTTTGTTGTTGAGTATGATTGGAGGACACGTGTGTTTGTTGAGTGTAAATGTCATGTGTGTGCTTTTTTGTTCATTTACTGCGATACGCCAGTTCAAAAGCCAATTTTCAACCACATGTAAATGTTCGTTGAGATCACGCGATGCTATTTGACGGTGCTTGTGGCAAGATAAAATCGCAGTGTCATCGGCACAAGTTGAGGTGAGCAGATATTTGTTTGTTGGTAAGTATGAGGTGTATAGTGTGTACAGTATCGGTCCAAGAACACTTCCTTGAGGTACTCCTGCCAATATATCCATTTCTGGTGAAAGGTAATCCTCACATTTGACTTGAAATCGCCTACCCTTTAAGTATGATTCCTGGATACTATGGATATTTGAAGGCAGAAGTTTTCTTATTTTGTAGACGAAGCCCTCGTGCCACACTTTGTCAAAGGCTTGTGCGACATTGAGGAACACTGCAGAGCAGTATTGTTTCTCTTCGAACGCCTTTCTCATTTGGGACACTAGTCGGTGTACTTGTTCAATAGTGCCATGATTTTTTCGAAAGCCAAACTGGTGGTTAGGTATTACTTTATTCTGTACCAGATATGGGGTTAATTTTGATAGCAATAATTTCTCGAATAGTTTCGAGACGACGGATAACAGGCTTATTGGTCTGTATGACGAGACTTGCGTTGGAGTTTTGCCAGGTTTGGGTATCATGATTACGTGGGACAGTTTCCAAACTTGAGGAAAGTAACTTTGTCTAAGAATTGTGTTAAATAATGTTGTTAAATGCTTTACTGCAAGCGGAGGTAGCTCCATCAACATCTTTGTGGTTATCAGATCGTGGCCTGCCGCTTTCTTTTTATCTAAATGAGTTGAGATAAAATGCCACACTTCTTTCGGCCTCAACCGTAGGTCCATCTGGGGAATTAGGCTGTTTAGTGTTGGTATTTTAAAGTTGTTACTAGGAGGATTTGGTTGGAATGTGATTTTAAGATGTTGAGCAAAAGCTTGCCCCTTCTCCTCATTGCTTCTTGCCCATCTTCCGTCTATAAGTCTTATAGGCGAGTCCGATTCTGTAGGTTTATTCGTGTTTTTGACTGCCTTCCATAAAGAGTAGTTTGTGGATTCAAGGGGGTTCAGGTGCGAGATGTAGGCCTGTATGCCTCTTTCAGTTTCGTCGCGCAATGCGTTTCGCAGTTTGTTTTTGGCTGTAGTGAATTTTTGCTTTAGCGTTGGTGACCTGTGCTTTTGCCACAGTCGTCTGAGCCGTCTCTTTGCCGTTATCAGTCTTTCAATTTCGAATGATGTTGAGCATATTGATTTGCGTGGGATTTGGCCGTTTGGGGGTGTAGCGTGGATTGCTGCTGATACCAGTGTGCAGTTGAATGATTGTACTGCGGAATCTAATTCATCCGGGCTCTTAAGACTACATTTTTCAGGAAGGTGACTGCAAATATATTTACGGAATTTTAACCAATTTGTTTTACCTGTTACTAATCGAAAAAGTTGGTTTATGTCTTCTGGGTATTTCCATAGGTGTATTATAACTGGGGAATGATCTGAACTCAGCTCAAAGCATGATTCCGTAGACAGAAGTTTTTGGTGGAGTCTTTTCGTTATTGCAAAATCTAGTAAGTCCGGGATCTTCCGTTGATCCGTAGGCCAGTAAGTGGGTTTACCAGAAGACACGTAGTCAATTTTGTTACGCCGATTCGTCAAGGCGTAATATAAATGTTTACCCTTGGGATTTATAAGGCGTGAACCCCAATGCGTATGTTTAACGTTGTAATCACCGGCTGCTATAAATTTTTCTCCCAACGACTTGAAAAAAATTTCAAACTGAGCTGTTGTGACAGTGTGTCTAGGTGGGCAATAAACAGATGATACCGTTATGTTGGCGTCCCAACATTGCAGGCAGATGGAGGTCGCTTGGAGATATTCCTTGTCGTAGTTTTCTAGTGAGTGGTGTTTTATGGGGTCTTTTATGAGTATGCCTGTCCCACCTCGAGCTTTGCATCCGGATGCAACGTTTTGTAGAACTTATAACCTTTTATTTTCAAATTGTGATTCAGGGTAAGGTGGGTTTCAGAAATGAGTATGTCTATTTTGCTGTTAATAAGAAAATTTTGCACTTCAAGTTGGTGCTGGCTAATACCGTTCGCGTTCCAATGACAAATTTTTAACGTATTCATTTGTTTGCAAGTATAGATTTCAGAAGTTGATTTTGATTATTTATTAGTTCTTGCATCATTGATTGCATTGAGGACATGAACTGTGTCATACATTGCGTTAAGGTTAAGAGCACTGCCTCTAGATTTTGCGATTGTTTGTTGGTATTTGAATTTTCAGCTAAATTTGATTTCAGTGCATCAGAGTAGCTCATGACAGGTGGAGCATGTTTGTCGTTGAACGGGATTTGGTGTAGAGGCGCTACGTAAGTAACTTTGGGTCGACCTCTATCCTTCTGTTGGCGCATTTTATTTTTCAGCTCAGCATACACTGGGCAACCTCTATAGTTTGCTGTATGACTTCCGCCGCAATTATTGCATTTTTTAGTAAGAAAATTTGCATTTTTTTATCGACCGTACAGGCAGGGGATGGTTGGACGTTACCACAGCCAACGCAAATGGGGCGTAGGGTGCAATACGATTTGGTATGATGAAACTCCTGGCAGTTTGTACCTTGTACAGGGCCGTTGCGTTTGTGGGGTTCTTCAACTGAAATTCGGCGGTGCATAAGGTATCGCATATTATAGATTGGATGGACTTCGTTTTTTTGCAGGTTTCTTGATTCTGGTTCAAGATCCACTCGGAACCTTGGTTGTGGAATATTATTCTTATTTTTAATGTTGTATATGGATTTTGGATTGAAACCGGCTTCGATCAGTGCTTCTTTCATCTCAGATTGGTCGACATCTGATTCTATTCTTTTTAATACGAAAATCAAACCTTTACTGCTTTTCAGTTGATACGTATAATAGTTTCTTTTACTACTGTCAAGGTAGTTGATTGCCAATCGATAATTTTTGTTAGTATAGATCTGAATTTTTTTTTTTCGTGTAAGTCACCCTTCTTTAGTGCAACTATATGGAAGTTCTTTTGCCCTATCAAGCTAGATAGTCTAGAGACCAGCATATTAGAGCTGCGTTCGCGCAGATAAATTGGGGGAGGTTTCACTTCTTTAAGTATTTCTGTACCTTCATTTTTTTGGTCTGGATCTGCTACATTATCGGTAAGCAAGGCAAAGCGATTTTGGCTCGGTAATGTGTTGGTGCATTCTTCATATTTATTTGATTTATAAATTTTTTTTTGGTTTTTTTGTCATGTTTTTAAACGGACTTAGCTTTCGCTTAATATTTATATAGCGGTCCATGCCGGTCTGTATTGCCGAACTATTCTGTTTTGCAGTTTGTTTAATGTTGTTGTTTAATGCTTTGTTGGTGGCTGTAGCTGTTAATGTGTTTGCTGTGGAGAGAGCAGATAGTGAATTAGCGCGTAGGCGCTGAATATCATCAGTTTTTGAAACTATGCTGATTGCTTTACTGTTTAGTGTACGCTGAGCTTTCATCACCAAACGTTCGGGCGACTGTCTGTGTCGTTACCCTACGTCTCCACGGGCAATTTTTGATGGCATGCCATTGGCAATATCAAGCAAATTGCCAATGGAGACTCCAAATTGCTTCAAGTTGGCAATTTATGTTATGAAATATGTTATGCCATAAATTTCCAACGTGCTGTGTTGCAATCAGTTATCATTTTGTTTGTTTGACAGCCTTTTTTCATTTTTTCGTGACGCTCACAGTGGAAGCATCGTCGGACATTTTCGTTTTACCGCATCTATTAAATAAATAAAAACGCTAAAATGAATGGAGACTGTGCATTTGCATTCTTTGTAATAAAGGATTCACCCAGAATTTCGGTTTCCTTTTTTTTCGTCTTCATCGTATAAATAAACAATTTTTTCAAGCGTGGGCACAGCGAACTAGATTGCTTGACGGCATTTTCAAAATGATAATGGCATAACATCGCAATGCCCACCATTAAAATATTGCCAACCATTGCAATCAAATTTGACAGATGTTATGCCATCAAAAATTGCCCGTGGAGACGTAGGGTTAGAGAGCATCAGATCTTTGCTCACATTGTACGATGCGTTATCTGCCTTAGCGAGCTTACGCTCTGGTTGGGGAGAGCGTAATGTGCTCATAAGCACGCCCTCTCAGCTAGTGTTTGTTTACCGTTTATGTTTATGTTTATGTGTGTGATTTTTCGTTTCAATACTTACTCGAAGCACCTTTTATTTATTTTATATTTAAATTTTTGTTTAATTTAATTTAATTTTATTTTTTGAGTCTCTGTTTCAGATTTAATTAAATATTGATTGCCAGATTTGGCTTATCACCTCATCGCACTTGATTTGAACTAAAAAATTTTTTAAATATTCTAAAAATTACGGAGCCCGAAAAAAACACATCCGCTCACTTTGAAAAATAGTATATAACCTTTCACAAAGGTGAACATTTTTCAAATGGACAAAGTCACCCTAATTATTTTCATTTAATATTAATATAATGTTGATGAGTGCAGCCTATTTTTCATGTTTGCAACATCAACACCAAAACACCAATACCTTCCTTCTTAAAAATATTTAACGGTGTCCGAAAGAATCCTTCCAAAGAAAAATAGTAATTTTCATGATTTCCTTAGAATTTACTAAATCAAGAATTATACAAGGGTGAAAAGTTCGAGATGCTTTTCAATAGTTCTTGCTTGCCTTTTTGGGAACAGACTTTCGATGGAATGAGTGGAGCAGTTATACCCAGTTTCGTAAATCGTGTGCGATGATAGTTTGTTAATAATTCCCAACACTATATTGGTTTAAAATTATGGCAAATGATTGGAAGAATTCATTTGTTTATATAGTCTAAAAAAAACTTTTGTGGTTTTTTATTAATATTTAATGTCTTTTTAAACTGATTCCTTTTTGATTCAGGTATATCAATGAAGTTATTTAATTTTAGATTTATTGGAAGCTCTATCATTTTATTTGGGAATTATTTTGTTTCTAGGATGCTATATCATTCAGTTTAATTTCATTTGAGATTTATTTGGCCAGTGTGTAATGACATTCATTTTAATGAAATCTAATGGTTTATTGTTCTTCTTCAAAAATGTGGAAGCAAATCATTCATAACAAACTATCATGGAATCTGGAAGTGTACCGTACTTTGAAAACTGCAAATTTCTATGTTTGCAAATCTTTTAAAAATTCGTAGTATTATTTCACTAATATTAAATAAATTCAAAGGTGAAAACCCCATTTCCCAATGTCTTCTTCAATATACCCCTCTTCTCATTTTATATTTTGGACAAAATTCGGATATTCGTATTTACACTGGCACTGACTTCAATGAAACATTGATATTATAAAATTTATAATATAAATAAGACAACTAAGATATTATAAGTTTGCAGTCAGACTTACTCTATATAATTATATATATATATATATATATATATATATATATATATATATATATATATATATATATATATATATATATATATATATATATATATATATATATATATATATATATATATATATATATATATATATATATATATATATATATATATATATATATATATATATATATATATATATATATATATATATATATATATATATATATATATATATATATATATATATATATATATATATATATATATATATATATATATATATATATATATATATATATATATATATATATATATATATATATATATATATATATATATATATATATATATATATATATATATATATATATATATATATATATATATATATATATATATATATATATATATATATATATATATATATATAAATATATATATATATATATATATATATATATATATATATATATATATATATATATAAAACAAAAAGTTAGCATCTAGGATTCCTCTAGGAACTTCTCTTGGGGTTAGTCTGCTTCTTCTATTTATAAATGATTTCTCCTAAAATGAAGGCTAAGTCATTTTAACTGATGACCTGGAACTATTATCGAACTCTATAGCTGGAGTTTCTCTTCTCAAGAAGAACCTGGATGACTTAGATCAAGGATGTAAAAGTTATTGCATGTAAATTAATCTTTCTATCTTGAAGCGCTAGCGAATTGTGTGCCTGGGACCCTCTCTAGAAAGTATTGTTGTATATAAACGTTTATGATATAATAGATCGTGTTGTTCCATATGGAAACATGATTCGAAAAATACTGACAGTGGGCTTAACCATTTTTGATCCGAGCTAAACTTTATTACTCGGTTATGTATTGTATTCTGGAATGTAATTCTGATATTATAAATACGAATAATTGACTCATTGGATCTGTGTAAAAGTAATAAATTATATTCTGCCTCCTTCGTTTGTAGGACTATTGTCATCCTAACGATTCTGGTTAAGAATTGATATAATAATCCAAGTTTCAAAATTGGCGGATTTAGCCCAGTGAGAAATTACGAGTAATTAGTTAGCCAGCTATATACTACATTAATTATTTAAAGAATAAAATGATGTAATATTCCATTTCAACTACATGTGAAAAATTAATTAATCATATTATAGAAAAAAATTACTTTTGACTTCTGAGACATGACATGATGTTTATGACATAGTCTTCCAATAATTTAAATGGGATGTGTCAGTTTATAAAATGTTGTATGCCCCAGAACCGACGAATATCAGCATACAGAGTAGAGTTTGGCAAACGACAGCTAAGTTTTCATGAAAGAACTATAAAGTTGTATAGAAACTTTAGGAGATTGACACCACATGCCATCAAATAAAATTGCTTATAGCGCAAAATATTTTGCAATAAAATTTAATGACATTTTTATGCGTAAGTGCACTCAATTAAATTTGTGAAATCACAAACACTAAAACGCGCTCAACAAAGTCAGCAGTTATCTGTACGCAAATAAACGTACACATACGCACTCACACGGAAATAGATGTAAATTTTATTGCACGTCAAATCCCAAAGATAATAATTTAATTTCCACCGCAGTGCGGCGGGCACAAAACGACTTACACAACGCAAACGTGCCATAAAATTCATGCCTACAACATATCGTACAAATGTGTGTCACCAACACCTGCACCAATCCCAACACGAGCACCAACACATTGATAAAAAAGCAATAACTTGATTCAATATTAAGAACGTTTTATGACATGGAAGACAAAAAAATTAAAATAGAAGGTAGTGGTGGTTACACAAGGGCCAAGGCAAGGTGAGCAGACATGTTGTATGAAAATACCATTGACATAATTTAGCCCAGCCCTCCTCGATGAATGTGCCATCACTTCAATTTAAACAAGCAACAACATATCAAATAAAAATGAATATCAAAAAACATCATACTGCAATGATAGACTCTAATAAGAAGCAGTATCTTTGTAGGCAGTAGATTGACAGTTACACTGCAAAATGCTTCGAGTAGTTGACTGCATGACACGGTGACTTACAGTGTTAACAGCACATGGAATACCTTTGATCCTTTGCCTCTGCACGTACACTGATGGTTCATTATAAATAATTCTTTCCTGGCACAATTTCCAAATTATTGGAATCTTTAACAAACAACTGCTTTATCCTCGCTCACAAAGTCAACTGCTTGCAGATGTTATCACAAGTATAGCAATCAGTGCAGACTGAAATCAAAGTGCCAGAAGATTGAATTCAAACATTATTGGCACTCGAAGGTTTTCATTTCGCTGCAAATGCATTGCTACTGCGTTGGTTCTGCTTTGCTGCTGTTATCGCTGCTGCTGATGAAGATGATAGGAGTGCTAACGATAAAGTTGATCATTTTGTACCCCCGTCAAGTGCCTACCTCGCAGTAGTGCAGTATCATGCTCCTTTCGTTTTTTTCGTTTTTCCTCACAGTTATCGGCAAATTCATAAATGACGACTAGGCATGACTTTCAGAAAAGGGCATAAAGCAAAGAGGAAAAAAAACACAAACATGAAAATGCCAATCCAATCTGCTATTATGCACCATCATTCGTTCCGTGTTGCTGTGATTGAAGCATTTTTCTGCTTGATTGCACCTGGGAAGCCTTTCTCGATACTCGTATATGTGCTGCGATATTCTGATTATTTTCCCAGTTCTCGGTTCCCTTATCCTGCAGTTTGTTTATCTAATGTTCCAATTATGAATAGCTTAAGTGCTGCACACGTCGTACAATTTTCATTTTGTTCATTTAAAACGACATTCCCCCGCACACTAACATAGTAATATACTATTTCCCTACAGAAATTTTTGGTTATCGCAACAGTGCGGTGTAACAAAAACACAGCCATCTCAATAATTAAATTAATATAGAAAAACTGGATATTCTATATACATATATAATTAATATTATTATTATTTTTTTTATATCATGTTTGTTGGTATAATTAATTATACAAACAACTTAACGTTAAGCATACATTGAATTGAGAAAATGAATGTTTGTTTTATTATTTTTATCGGCGGTCATCGTCTACAGCGCTCCATTCCTCTTTCCCTCATAGATCCCATCCACACATATTCATTTATTATTAATCAAAGAATGGACAGTTATCTTACTCGGGCTCGGGAAGACTATTTTCCCACGGCGGAAAGCCAAACACGATCAAACCTTCACGTATTTGGTCGATATTCACGTGGAATCTATCCTCAATGGCGAATAAGTTATGTCCACTTGAGGTAACCGGCCCAGTACAGTTGCATCCGCAATCGGGCCGAAAAAATTCCTAGAACAGAACTGCAAAACACAACAACAGCATACTTTCAGTTTCTAATTTAATATTTCACTTCCGATTTATAGTTACGTTCGATTTTTTTGATAATTTATATGGCAGAACAACGTTTGCCGGGTCAGCTACTATATATATATATATATATATATATATATATATATATATATATATATATATATATATATATATATATATATATATATATATATATATATATATATATATATATATATATATATATATATATATATATATATATATATATATATATATATATATATATATATATATATATATATATATATATATATATATATATATATATATATATATATATATATATATATATATATATATATATATATATATATATATATATATATATATATATATATATATATATATATATATATATATATATATATATATATATATATATATATATATATATATATATATATATATATATATATATATATATATATATATATATATATATATATATATATATATATATATATATATATATATATATATATATATATATATATATATATATATATATATATATATATATATATATACATATAAATATATATGTATAAATATGTATATATATATATATATATATATATATATATAAATACATATATATATATATATATATATATATATATATATATATATATATATATATATATCTTTTTAAAACTGTTCCTATTCACTTCAGGCAAATTAAGTAGACCTTAAAATGCGGTCATCCAGAAAAAGCATTATATTTCTACTAAAAGTGGGTCAATTACAAAGATGGTTTCTATATTTGAAGCCAATGAATGGATTTTAATGAACTGCATAAACTTAAACAAGATTTGTAAGGCAAACATCAATATCAAATGACACCTTCAACAATGACATATGCTGCCGGTCATACATCATGTGAAATAATGCTGTAGAAAATCGAATGAAAACATATTCGTAGTATACATAATTTCCATTTAGCCCACAGTCTCTCCGCTCAACTCAGATTGAAGATATAAAAACTATCCACACATATTCGTTACTTTAGACCTATATAAGATTTATGAAATATATAGAATGCTGTAATCTATAGATCTTGCAAAAGACAAGTTTCGGAGCACTTCCATGGTGCATAATGATAGTTAAAAAAAGATTTAAGTATATATAACTAGGAGTACTACAAATCTAATTAGAGCTTAGTTATTTGTGGATAATTTTGTTCCGGTTTTATTTGCCCTTCGAAATATTTCATTGATATAAAGTTTGTCCGACATAAATACGATATATTTGACTATCTTTAAGCTTATTAGGATCTAATGCTACTATATTAAATCCTGAAAATGGATGCAATATCAAATGTAGCTATTAATAACTAAGAACAATTTTCTGCTGGGTCAAAATTTATACACTCACACAGAGAAATCCATATATAAACATAACCTTGCCTCGGAATGTGAATTCAATAATTTTAAATCATTTTTTGGCAGTAGATGCCTTCGGCTCTGGGGCGATGTATCCAACAGATAAAAAGTGGTTTCAGTTTGCATCGTCACTGTATCTTGTACGTGGAATGCATGTAAGTGTATGTATGTGGGAATCGTTTGCATGTGCGCTTAAGCTATTTCCCTCATCTAATAATGCTGATTAGTGTCATTATTTGAATGTGATTTTTGATATTTCATGTTTGGATGGTTCAGGAATTGCTACCGTTCAGTGCAATTGTGGCAATTGAATATTTTTGTGGGTTTAACCTTGCAAAAATTTCATTCTTCTTGCTACTGGTTCTGTGAGCAACGTTGAATATGACATAAAATTTAATTGAACCGTTAAGGTAATTGCCAATCATTTTAGTAACTCAATTTGTTTGGAAGAACTGAACCAATCGCCATGTTCTCGTCCACTGCTTAAACTTGGAATAGACTTGTTGCTATTGCAGTATTAGATCATAATCTATTATCCCAGTACTTTTACATGCATTGATATAGGAAGTGCATTTATATAACTATTTAATTCGTACCGGGTAAGGTGACATTATTTGGATAGCAATGACATTAATTCAACATTCAAGAGAAATACGTTGAGACTGCTGGTTGCGGGTTGGTCGCTACGAATATCTCTTATGTATCAATATGAGCAGACTTCAAACAATAAATAAATATATATATTTAGACCTATAAAAACTTTTCTTCTCATTGATGCAGGAAAGCAAACGGCCTCTTGCAGGACGTAAAGAGTATTGATTGAGCCATTACTATCGTAAGCTTTATAAACAAGCCCAAAAGTTAAATTATATTGCTAGCTGTATCTTTTGGGATTTTGAGGCAAATTTTTGAATTTTTGATGTTATTCTGCAAGATAGAAAAGCAATTTACTTTGAGGTGCATATGTGATATAATATATCAATAACATCTATTTTCCATTCATCTGAAGTGATAAAGCATTTTATTGAAAGTATTGTTCCGAATGTACCATAACCACATAATAATACACAGTTTGCCTAGAGTGTAGAAATTGGTAAATATAACTTTTGATCAATTGGAATGAAGTTGAAGTCAGGGAGGTAAGAGTGCTTTTTGTCCAAGTGGGCTTTTATAACCTTCTTCTGCCAGCCTATAATTTGGATAGTTTCAATAAAATATAAATCTATATAAATATAATAAAATATATATATATATATATATATATATATATATATATAAACAAATATAATATAATATATATATATATATATATATATATATATATATATATATATATATATATATATATTATATTATATATATATATATATATATATATATATATATATATATAGATTTATATTTTATTGGAACTATCCAAATTATAGGCTGAATTTATTTGAATTAGAGTATTTTACTACAAACCAATATTAATGACGCGTATTCGTAGTGATCTGTATATAGCAGTTTTGCCAACAAATTTTTTTCCGAATTATTTATTATTCTGAAGTTATTCATTTATATGTAAGAGTATTTTGGAAAATGTATGTGTTCATTTTATACTTACAATATTTAAATTATTTAAAAAGAACAGCGAATTTCTACAAACTTTTTTTTCAGACGGATATCTTGCGGGAAGCATTCTCTCGGGGGGTTGTGTGCGACACATGGCCAACGGTAACTGGATGTTATACAATACCATTTCAGCCAAGAATTCGTTTTGACACATGCTCTTTTTGGCACATTTGTGGTTAATGATCCCAGAGGATTTGTTTTCAGAGCATATGCGGAAATTTGGTTTGTTAAGAGAATCAATTGACAAAAAATATAATATTTCACTGCAGACAACTTTTTGGCCTAATTTTGATCAACATCAACCTGCTCGCAATTCAAAGTGACGACCTTATGACAGACTAGGGTAGAGATCCAACTGTTGGCGGCATCGCGTCAAATAGATGTATGTATATAAGCTTGTACATCTAAAAGAGTAATATTATTTGTACAAACCCTAAAACATATTCAAATAAATAAATAAGTTCATGTTTAACAAGATTTTAGTAGCAACACTTCAGTTGTGATTCTCACTTTTGGTCGAAAAAAATCTTTAATGTTCAATTAATATATTGAAGTCAATATTCGTGGAAAATAATACTTTGAACATTTCTGTTATGGCATTATAGCGTTTTAAGCGAAACATATATTTTTGCTTTTCATTGGAACCATTTACCTATCGCTAACAATGCTTGATTTATAACAGATATTCAAATAATGCCTGTACAAGTAACGCTGTCCGTGCAATTTAAAAAAAAAAATGGTTTTAGATTTGTTTTAACTTTATATGAATCTCCAGTTGGTAATAAATAACTATATCAGAATTTGGTATATTAAAATTCACCACGAAGCGTTGTAGTTTCCGGTTTCAATTACACCATAAATTTCCTGTCTTCTCCCACTCACAGAGAATTTTTGCTTTACACCAAATCCAATGAAATTTTAAGCCTACCAGCAACTTGTCACAAATTACAACCTGTCCATCTACAGCACAAAATACGAGCCAATATAAAACCAATAAAGAGTGAACGTAACCAAATACAACAAAATCAAATCACCGCTAAAGCGGATATGGTTGCTCCATATTAAAAAATATGACAAGGGATAAATTTATGTGTTCCAGAAATATTCAATGTGTCATGTTGCTGGTTATTTATTGACACGACCGAGGCAGTGCAAACAAAGCGCTTGGATGCCAAGTTACCGGATGCATGAACATGAATCTAAACGATGTTTATCTGGAATGGAAGTGGGAGGGACCCAGGCAATTTTTGAATTATTATAATGGACGTTAAATTAAATTATATATTGAATAGAAGAGGCATGCAGAACGGCGCATCGGACTGCGGGTGGTGGGATGGAATACGTCAATAAGAGCAAGACATTAAAAGCAATATACTTCGGTAGCAGAATCGAAGCAGCTATAGGGATGACTAACAAAAACTACATCAACCACAACCACTACAACAGTGAAAAACATCAATAACGAATATAACGAGAGGCTTTCGTTGTTCTCTACCCGCAACAGCAATAGCTATGCAAGCAACAGTAGCTGCAACAGTAGCAGCAGCAACAGAAAAATTTATGGCAATATGAGAAAGTGCGAAAAAAGTTGCTTGCATTGGCAGCTCCATCGCTGAACACTACGATGATATATTGATGTGAATTTAAAGTTTAATACACGAAGCGCAAGGGTTGACTTTGGATGCTTCCGGAGGAATAGGCGCAATAAATCCATGCGCTCAATGTCTTCAGTTTAATAATTGTTTGCAAAGTTGCTTTCAGTGGCAGAATTTATAGCAAAACTAATGGTATGAAAGGTTAGTTAGAAGGAATTCGTGGAAGTTATTGATTAGAAGCGTTTCCCACTGAATCCTCGAAATTTAGCTGTAAATGCACATGGATGTTATGCCTTGATATTTAGATTCAGTTCCGTTTTGAATTATTTCTTCAATATTTTTGCTCGGAATATTATTTTTGTTTGAATAATTAAACCATTTGAAAAAGTGAACTATTGTTGTAAGTAGGTAGTTTATTGTGGGTAATAGTGAAACAGTTGAATGGAGGAATATCTTATACGATATATCGTATAAGATATTCCTCCATTCCACTGGTTCAATTCCACTTGTTCTATTCCATTGGTTCCATTCCACTGGTTCCACTAATTTGGTTATAGAAATAAGTGCAGCTCGATTCAAAGTGTAAAAGGCTTTGTTAATGAGATAAATCTCTCCTCATCTTCTGGTGTACCTCCGCATATAAATTCATCCACTCGATCATACAAAACCAGAAGGTCTGTCATCAAGATTCTGGGCAGATTCGACTCTAACGACCCTAAAACAATGTCGGGCGGGCTCCTATGCGCTTAACAAAACGTAGAAGCTCTCCGTGACACTTCCGAAAATACTTCGCCAAACGCCATTGAACAAACCAAATACTTTGACCCTAGGACACGAAAAGACCTAAGCTGGCTGGCCCCAAGCCGAAATTAAAACAGATTTTCAACGAATTTACCAAGGTAGGGCCCAATTGGATTATAAATGATAAGCTTATTAGAGATTAGTGCTATCAGCGCTCCTCAGGGTCTAAAACGATGTAGTCACAGTCACACATGGTCAGTCATCACAGGTTGGCATCAGGGGTATGTTAAACTCACTGTCTGTTCTGGCCAAAGCTGTGCGTATATCTGGTTATCAAGGGATTGAGAGAAATCTGGCCACGTGATCCACTCACTACAATGAAGCAGATCTCTCACTGTCCCTGCTCCAAGGCATGGACATCGTACGAGCGACATAATCCTAAGGTCCCTGGGACTTACCAATCTCGAACTGTCAACTGATTCAAAACGGGAGCGCTTTCTTCTCCTCTGAGTTTGAACAGGAATCGTACCGGTTGGACTCGAAACCCCGTTTGTTGCAATTCGGAGATTGCAAACCTAAGGAGATTATATGAAACTCGTTAATAGACCCAAAGTCACTTGGTTGCCTTTCAACCGCAAGCAAAGGAAACTCCAGGCGGGACTTCTATGGTAAGAAATCCTATGGTGACAGGAAAGTGTTTGGAGCCCTCGAGGCTTTATTTGATACTCACTTTCCGTGGAGCACACTGTACATTGATCACAGGTCCACAGGTGAGGGTCATCATTCTGCAAGCGAACCTAGGTGTTTTGCACTGACCAAGCTCATCTTGAATGCTTTCAAATCTCCCGGGCCAAATGGTATTATTCCCGCGGATATCCAACATACCTCTGAACAGAACACACTATGGCTTGTGTCGCTGAAATGGGTATCATCAGCTCCTGTAAAAAGAAAAGAAAATGAAAATAGATATGCCACAAGAAGGCGCATAATCATACCTTTTTTGGATTCTGGCGATAAACACACTAAATAGACTAGATCAATCTGGGTGCAAAATAATAGCTTATTCAGATGGCATTGCTACTGCGATACCCCGCATTCTGTCTGGATGGTCTCATCGGCCTCGGCTCAAATCCCACCAAAACAAAGGTAATGCAATACACAAATACCCAATTTTGCCTTACCGAAAATTTTTATGATCGCATTTAGTGTAAGTAAAATTGTGTCTAGCACTGATCTTGCATCCCAAACTTCACTGGAAAACCAATATAAGAGTATTTTGATTGCCAGCATCTGCAAATGCGGTTAATCGGACAACTCTTGATAAGGTCAGATGAATGGCGGACATAATGAAAACTGGGGCCCGTCGTACTAGCTCCAGAGCTATGTTAGCAATCCTTGCTTCAGATAAAAAAAGAACATGCCAAGTGCTCAGAAGCCAGACTCGGGGGAATATCCCATTGGACCAGAGCAGACATGGACCACGCCAGCATTTAAATACAGGATACATCTGTACCAGCAAATATTGACTATACTAGCACAAATCCCAACTTCAACTACGGGCTTACCACCCATATCCCTTAAAGAGAGGCTGTTCGAATATAAAGTGACAACTGAGGAGACATATACACAGACGGCTCCAGTCTAGAGAACAAAGCTAGTTGCAGCATTTTGTCTCGCAAAGAGAGACTGAGACTATATTTCCGTCCTAAACATTGCAGTGTCTTTGAGGCAGAATTGGCAATATATCAGGCAACTTAGTTGCTTATTTGCAATGACATAGGTGGTGTGAATATTCACATTTACTTCAATAGCCAGACAGTAATCAAGTTCCTTGCTGGTGTGTTTACCACATCAAAGCTTGTTCTTGACTGCCGCTCTTCTCTCAACAGTAAGACAAGTAATTCCTAGGTCGCTTTGCGCAATTTCCACCTTCTTCCCCGTTTGTATCCATAGCTTCGTTAAAATTTACAATCAAACACCACTACCACGAGGAAGCAAAAAGATCTTGGTGTGGCCAGACAAACTTGAACACCCGTGGTGAGCTACTCAATCTCAGCAGAAACTCCATCAGCACATCAATCTCTAACCTCGCAGGACACAGCTTGATTGGTAGACCCGATGAAATACTAGGGTTGTCATTAAATTATTTCTGTTGGAGCTGCGGCTCTGAAGAAGAGGTAGAAACTACTATTCATGTGTCCGCGATCCAAGCTAGGAGAAGACTTAAATCCCTGGGCTAACCCTTTCTTATGGATTCAACGAATTATAATTCATAAGTATCGGGAACATTGGTGTAAGTATCGGAATTACAATGGTTCTCTCCGCTGTAGAAGGGGGAGTGGCGCGGTGTCTTTTGAGATCACAATGAGCCTTTGAGTGTGCTTAAGTAAGTTCAAGCTTAAGTTAATAACGCGACTTTAGGCTTCTTTACTCATTTTTTATTATAACCATGGGACCATATTTAGTGACCATACGTTCGGACTGAGAAAGCGGCTTTGAATGGGGACCCTTTTTGCATGGACACAACAACAAAAACTAAAAATACAAGCACAAACAAAATGTCTGCTTCTATCCCCTCAGGTACGCGCAAAACCCTGGATAAGGCAAATGCCCACGAGCAACAAGCCCGCCCTTGGTTCGAAGTCAAGCAGCATAAGCACTGCCCCTTCAACAAGCACCACAGCTTCGGCCATAAGCCACCCAAGAGCTCTTTACTGTCCCCAGACTCTTCAGTGTCTGCCAAGGTATTGGATCACAAACCAGCAGCAGACGTTCCGTCTAAGCACTCTTCAGCAAACGCCTCGATATTGCCTCACAAGTCGATAGAAACTGCCCCTCGTACCGCCCCCCCATCAGATGCACCTACCAACATTAACCCGAGTACCACGGGCGTACAGGACGCGTAGAGCGGCTTACCGTATTTTGACGAAGCTCAACGCTACAGAACCCTCTCAGCTGTCAGAATATAACAAGGGCCAGCTTGAGTGGTCAAAGGCACACACGGATCTGCGTGTCCCCTCCTCCACTGCACAAGCAGTAGGTAGCTCCAAGAGGCAGACATCAACCGATCGCCCTGCCCAATCCACTCAAAACATCCCTAAGCGTGTAAGGTTCGCTCACCCCAAGCCTAAGCCCTCGAAACCGCTTAGCGAGATTGTGAAAGAGAGCCTGACATGGGCTGTGGTCGACTCTGCCGATGGGACCATTCTTCCTGCCAATTGGAGAATGGTCGAACTGGCGCTGTTACCAATTTTTGTTGGGGTCATGACCCTAAACCCTGGTCCTTCGCCCAGCTGCCATATCTTGCTCCGACCAACGCTCGGCTTGTATAAGGGAGCTATCAGAAGGGTAGATGAGATCTGGCCGGGTGCAAAGCTCACGCGTTACCTTTGGACCAGGTTCCTCAATACCCTCGCTCCCAAACATGGCTTCCTACCGGCCCCTCTGAGCCTGTGGCAATCTTAAATATCCTCAAGCTCACAAATACCGATCTTCCCACCGATGGCTGGAAGGTCGCGAAAGTTGGTAACCCCAAAGGCACTTTGCGTGAAGTCACCATCATTTTGAACGAGCAATCCCTTGCTCCCATCAACACCCGCGAGGGAGTGATTAATTATAGCTTTGGAGCCATCACACCCCGCATCTACAAGCGCGATGCGCAAACCACCCAACAACCTCCCCTAGCTGGTGCTGTCCCACAAGCCATTACCAATGGGCCTATTTGCTAGGGCCCTGTACTCACTCCATTGCTGGGTAGCGACAACGAGAGTATGTGGTCCGGAACGATCAGAAGTACCCGTTTCTCCACTTCCGAACTGTTCAGAGAATTCTTCGACCACATGGACACTGATGCGGCTGGTGGATACATTTCTCCAATGTCTGAAGAGGAAGCGTTGAACACCACCATTATCAACCTTCAAGATAATGCTGAAGGTACCACAAATTAAACTTCAGTATTCGAAACTGCCTCGGCAGCCCTGCTTCTCTAACTCTCGGATATAAGCGAGGAGCTCATTCTCGTCCAAGAACCTTGGATCGTAAATGACCGGGTTTCATGGCTCAATGAATACGAATTTCGTATGGTAAATATCGAGGATCAAGGTAAACACAGATCCTGCATTCTGGTAAGAAACACCGTTAATGCTCTCTTACTTCCTATATTCAGTGACAAGGACAATGTAGCAATGGTCATTGAAATATGCCCACGGACCAATGTAGCAATGGTCATTGAAATATGCCCACGGACCAGTCATGACTATGGCGACTCTCCGCCAACAGACATTTTAAAGCAAATGGTTGCTGCAGCCCACCAGAGTTATCATCAGCGACAACGAAATATGTGGCATCTCCGGCACAAATGATCGAGGTGAGTGTCTTTATGACCGTATCCTTTCAAAGAAGTTATTTCTAACCGGGGAAATGAACCGACCTTCCTTACATCCATCAGGAAGGAAGTGGTTGACATCACACTCATTAGTGATAACTAATCCAACATAAAAAGCAGTTGGTTCGTCTCCAAGGAATGCTCGTTTTCGGACCACTGCTATATCACCTTTGACATTGACTCGAGGGGGACTACAGGCAATACAGGATATCTTAAACCAATCAATAGGAAAAGCACGAACTAGCCTCTTTTTCGGCCCAAACTGGGTCATACTTATCAACGACTCCCCCACTCTCCACAACTGTCCCGATATTAATCGGGCGGGCGACGATTTGACCACAGTTTTTAAAAGATCCACTCATATCTCTGGCATCACTACCAAACCACGGGGCGAACCTAAACCTCCTTGGTGGAACTCGGAAATTGGAAGCCTTCACAAAGCTTGTAGAATGCTATTTAACAAAGCTAAAGTAACAGCTGGTTGGGCCCCTTTCAAAACTAAACAAAAAGAGTTTAAATACACCATTAGGCGAGGGGAACGAGCGTCATGGAGGGAATTTTGCGAAACCATTGAATCGACGTCCGAGGCTACCCGTCTTCGAAAAATTCTCCACTCCTCTAACAAAGCCCTTGACTGTATCCAAAAATCAAATGGCAACTGGACCCTTGATATCCTACTAGACACCCACTTCCCAGGGAGTTTAGCCTCAGCGGATCAAGCACTCTACCAGGTGGAGCAGGTTTCCCATGATAGCCTCCCCACATTCCAAGTGACAAAAAGTCACCTTGAGTGGTCCACTCAAACCTTTAAGCCATACAAGTCCCCCGGGCCGGACGGCATCATTCCTGCCGATATTCAAAATGGGGAAGAGATTATCCTCCATGGCTGCTACAAATATATAATGCACGCGACAGATTGCAATATATTCCCTTACGCTGGCGCACGGCTCGGGTCGCCTTCATCCCAAAAGGTAGGAAGGCCTCACACGCCAAACCTAAGGATTACAGACCCATACGTCTAACATCCTTTCTTCTTAAGGTTCTAGGAAGAGCTCTTGACGTACATATCAGGACACCGATCAACCCTTCTCTTCTCTCTGTATCTCAACACGCCTACTCTAAAGGCAAATCGGTTGAAACAGCACTTCATTCTCTGATTTCTCATTTCTCAGTTGACAAATCCTTGACGTTCAAGGAATTCACACTTGCCATAATTCTGGACATCGAGGAAGCATTCAACAATGTATGCCCCAACGCTGTCATATCCGCACTCTATAATCTTAACCTCAATTCAG
The DNA here is from genome assembly GCA_920105625.2 of Clusia tigrina. Taxonomy (NCBI): domain Eukaryota; kingdom Metazoa; phylum Arthropoda; class Insecta; order Diptera; family Clusiidae; genus Clusia; species Clusia tigrina. Next base: position 175,269,603 of record OV050031.1, read on the forward strand.
GCCTTCTTAAATTTATAGGGTTTCTACTAAAATCTAGAATCATCACGTCCACGATCGGCAGTGCCCAATCCAGGAGGGTGGTTAACAGAGGCACGCCACAAGGGGGTGTTTTATCACCCCTCCTCTGGAACCTGGCAGTTAACACACTACTGGTGAGATTGAAATCAACTGGCTGCAAAGTGATAGCCTATGCGGACGACATAGCAATCGCGGCATCCGGCAAATTCCCCCAAACACTTTCCGAAAAACTTAACTATTCACTCTCTATTGTGTCGAACTGGTGTCGTGAATTCGAACTTGGGGTTAACCCATCCAAAACCGAGACTATGCTTTTCACTAGGAGGTACAAAATTCCAAGATTTACAATGCCTAGTCTAAACTTTGATAAAATCAGGAGATCCATTGCTCTACTGATCACTGGCGCTCTTCCTACCACACCAACGAAATCCTTTTTGCAATGCTGCACTGGCTCCCTTCGGGGCTACTGGTTAAGCAACATGCCAAGTTGACAGCGATTAGACTTAACGCTCTTTCGCACTGGCGCATAACCCTGACGGGCCATGCCTGTATCCTGAATCAGGATCCACCTGTCCCCAACTTTATCGACTACATCTCGGTCTATCCCGATTTGAACAGGGAATTCGACCTCACTGTTTCAAACAGAAATGACTGGACTTCAAAAGACTTAATCGTAGGGGGAACTGTCGAAATCTATACCGACGGTTCCAAACTTGGAGGTAGAGTCGGCAGCGGTATATTTTCAAACAAACTGGACTTAAACATCTCCCTACGTCTCCCAGACCATTGCAGCGTCTTCAGGCTGAGGTCATGGCCATTTATCATGGAGCCAAATTGATGGTGAGTAGCAATATCGGCGCAGTCGACGTATCCATCTTCTCAGACAGCAAAGCCGCCATTAAATCTCTTTTTAGCTCCACGTCCACCTCAAGACTCGTTCATGAATGTTGAACATCTTTAAATGAGCTCGCAAGTTTGTCTCGGGTGCACCTGATCGCGTATTACTGTCGACAACTGTGTCGGTTTTGACCGGCCACTGCACACTGGGCCAGCACGCAGAAAGACTGGGCCTACCCTCAAATGACTTTTGCCGAGGCTGTGGCTCCGAGGAGGAGGACGAGATGGTTTTCCACCTCTTATGCCACTAAGGGAACTATTTAGTCAGTGCTTGAACTACGTCACAGCGTTGTTCACAATGGGCCATTATGTGTGCTCAAGTGTGCTTTTGGCAAAATAGACGGCCACTCCTACTTACCTACCTACCTATGTGCAGTGAATGTTACTTGGCTCCTGATCGAAATAAATTGTATGCGAAATGACTTTTCGTCCTTGGACACTACTGCCTGAAATAGTGATTTGCTAAACTGTTTGGTACTTCTTTAAATACTTAGCTACTTGTCGTTTGTTCCTCGGAGGCTTTTTTATTTCCCTCTTTTTAATAGAACCCAGCATCGCCTGAAATATGTATTTATTTAATTCTTTAGAATTAAAAAATAATAGTTTATTTAAATAAACGATATTTTATTTGTAATCACTATATTATTATAAATTTATTATATTATTATACATTAGGGTGTGGCGATTAGTATGGAAGGAAAAAATTCTAAATGGGCGCTTCGCGTTTCTGATTCTTGGGATTGTACTGAGCAAAAAAGTCGACTAGACCATATGTCTACGCTGAAAATCGAGCTACCAGATTTTGACTTGCAATTTTTTCTCAGACTTTATTTTTTTGGAAAATTTGCAAATTTTCTTGGGCTCATATTTCATAAAGTATTTTGAAAATTTGACTTATTTTCAAAAGTAAAGTTGTAGCTATTGTCACACACAATTTCTCTGAACATATTACTTAGAAAAAATTTCGTTTTCATGGTCGAAAAGTCGAAAATGTAGAAAATTCACCACTTTTTGTCACGTTTTTTTGGATATTTTGGCCTATAACAGCCAAACCATTGAGATTTTCGATCCAATACTCAGACAAAAACTATAGCCAAGACAATAGTTAAGAACTCTCTAGTACATCGCAAAAGCATTGGAACGCTGCTTCAGGCAGTTTTGGCCTTGTGAAAGTGCAAATTTTTCGTGAAAATATTGATAAATTACCATTTTCAGTTGTTCATAGCGCAAAATCATAAAAATGTTATATTTTTTATTTTTTTCCACTTTTTTATCCATTGGTTATTGGTAGAGACAAGGTATGAGTCAAGAATAAAGCAATTATTGTTTTAAAAGATTTCACATCAAAAATTGGTTGGTGTATGGATTTCCGAACCAGGAGGTTCATAGTTTTCCAATTCATGCACATCTGATGCGTTTGGTTGAAATATTGGATCAGATGATGCACCTGAATGTAAAGATGGTAACACAGTCGATATTTCTGTTTCGACTGGCAAATATTCAGGTATTGTAAGTCTGTGTTCGTTATGCTCATCCAACATGAATTCATGGAGTCGGTCAGGAATTTTGCCACAATTACATCGAGCTGTTTTGAGCTGGCATTTACATTTTCCGATGTAAAATATTTTCGTTGTGCTGTCAACAAATTCTCTGAATTTAGCATCATTTTTTGTTTGTCTCTTACAAGCTTCACGGTAATTTTTCAATAATCTGCCCAATTTCTTAATAATATTTTTTTTTCAATAACCTCAATATTTAATTTGTTCCAAATTTGTATCAATTTGTCGCAAACGTGTGGGGTGAATGTGTCGTATGAAAATATTTTAATTGCGTTTTTGCAACGAGCGGCCAGGAAAAAAGTATGTTTCAAAATGTCGCTCGTAGTTGGAAACAAAATATCGTCTAATTCAGCCTCTAAACCGAATGCCAATACGTTTTGCGAAGGCATATGTTCTAGATTTGATGATGACGCTGATGATTCTGACTGCGTCTCCATCTCCACATTCTCTGTATTATCAGAATCCACTGGATTATCCATATTTTTTATATCTTAAATTAAAAAAAATGTTTTTTATTAGCACAGCACAGTTTATACACGAAACAATTATTTCTAAAACTTACATTGGCGGCAGATATTTTAAAATGCGTATTTAATTTTATGTGTATTTGATTCTGTGATCGTTTAAAATAAACTAACAAAAATGCGTCAAATGAACTGAAAACAATAGAATAATAAAAAATAAGAAATAAAATAAATAGAATAAAATAGAATAAAATAAAAAAAGAGAAGAAAAATAAGAAATATAACATATTTATGATTTTGCGCTATGAACAACAAAAAATGGTAATTTATCAATATTTTCACGAAAAATTTGCATTTCCACAAGGCCAAAACTGCCTGAAGGAGCGTTCCAATGCTTTTGCGATGTACTAGAGAGTTTTTAACTATTGTCTGGGCTACAATTTTTTCTGAGTATTGGATCGAAAATCTCAATGATTTGGCTGTTATAGGCCAAAATATCCAAAAAAAAAGTGACAAAAAGTGGTGAATTTTCTACATTTTCGACTCTTCGACCATGAAAACGATTTTTTTCTAAGTAATATGTTCAGAGAAATTGTGTGTGATAATAGCTACAACTTTACTTTTGAAAATAAGTCAAATTTTCAAAATACTTTATGAAATATGAGCCCAAGAAAATTTTGCAAATTTTCCAAAAAAATAAAGTCTGAGAAAAAATTGCAAGTCAAAATCTGGAAGCTCGATTTTCACCGTAGCCGCATGGTCTAGTGGACTTTTTTGCTCAGTACAATCCCAAGAATCAGAAACGCGAAGCGCCCATTAAGATGTTCAAATTGCCCCACCCTATTATACATATATGTATATTTAAGAAGAATTTTAGTGAAATTAATATACAAAAAGGATTAATATACTACCAAGATACTACATCGTTCTCTTCACTCAGCGAAATGAGTTAAAATTGCGTGGCTGACAATGCCATAATTATTTAACACAACGCCCGAAGTTGCTCGGCACTGTAAAGGGAAAAACCTGTAGCCATACGTACATTTTTGTTTTGCTACGAGTTCTATATGTGCATGTGTGGTTAATACTATGGGCGAATGTTGCGTATGCTTACTTACAGGTTTACGGCATGCGTAAGTCATATATGATGACCACCCATCACCCTCAGCCACTTCTACATCAAATTTAGATTCAGCGACGTCCGCTAAAATAGCGAGCGCAGCTGAAAAGAGTGTACAGTTCAAATACTGAGATTTGTTTATGTGAATGAATCCTCAGTTTGTTTATCTAATGAATTACCGCAACGCTTGAGATAAGCTCAAACTATGCGCGACTTAAGTTTTGTAGATGCTCTTTTATAAAAAATTATATGATCACTAAGAATATATTAATCCTTAGTCAACTGATTTCAAAGTAAAAGGCACAACTTGTCAGTTCAACGTTATAAACTTTATTAAAACTTATTTGTTAGTAGTATTTATATATAAATAAATTGTATTCTTAACTTACGGATAGAGGTTTTTAAAAAGAGAAGGAAAAGGAGGTTTGAAAAGAGATAGCAGGTATATAGAGTTAATATAGAATAAGTGTGTAGTTAGTGTTACTGAGCGGCTGTAGGTATCGTTCCGATCTGTCCCCAACTCACATGGCGCCGACGGCCAAGAGGCGCCAGATGATCGGATATGCAGGCCAGTTCGGTCGAACAACGCCGACGGCCAAGAGGCGCCAGACAAATATGGATTATTTAGTGATGTCAGGCAATCAAGTCTGGCGACTGTAATTCGGCGCCAGATGATCGGTTATGCAGGCCAGTTCGGTCGAACAACGCCGACGGCCAAGAGGCGCCAGACAAGTATGGATTATTTAGTGATGTCAGGCAATCAAGTCTGGCGACTGTAATTCGCGTGACTCCTAAGAGACTTAAATAGCAAGTAAGCATTTTCGTTGTGATAGATTTAAGATCTTTATATTATGTATTCAAAAGTTGCAGTTGCATATCAACCCAAAAGAAGTAAAGTTCTTTAATGCGGCTGAAGAAACGATTTTATTGAACAAAGAATATATCTTTTGTAATTAACAATTTTATTTGGTTAAAGGGAATAAATCTTTTTAATCGCAACTCATAACTGGCGATGAGGATGGAATGTTAGATGAAAAATAACATCCAGTGATCGGACTGATCAAAAAATTCTTATTTTGGTTCACAAAATAAGTATCGAATTTGTGAAATTGTGGAAATTTTTTTTTACAGAAGAAAAAGTGAAGAAATTGAACAACAACATTTTTTTAATGTTTTGAAGAATCATTCGAAAAACTCTAGAAATTTTATACAACAGAAAAAATAAGTGAATATTAAAGAAAGCATGCAGAAACTGTGCTGAAAACAAAAATTATTCAAATAAATTATATTTGAAAAACCGTGAAATAAAAAAAAAAATCTTTTATAATAAAAGTGAAGTTGAACGAAAAAGAAAAAAAAAGAAAACTGAAGAAAGGTTTATAAAAACCCCAGTGAGAACAAATTGAGAAAAATTTGTTTGTGACATGTGAAAAAAAAAGTTTTTGTAAAATGCTGTCTTTGTCGGATTGCCTGTGGGAAGCGCGCAGTGTACCACTTTTTAATGGTGAGGACAATTTCACAATACAGAACTTTCTGAGAGACGTCAGGGTCGTATTGTCGTTGACGCCGGAGGAGCACAGCGGACCAATCAAGATCATTCTAGCAAACAAAGTACAAGTAAAGGCACTCAGGATCGTCGAGGGATTAACAGATATATCGTGGGACAACCTCTTGGTACAACTAAGGAGAGAATTCGGACTAAAGAGGTCATACTTCCACTTAAGGGAAGAGGCCATGAACGTAAAGGCAAGTAATATAGAAGAGCTACATTATAAGTTAGACAAAAACTGAATGTAATGAATCAGAAATTTTGTGTGGAAATCGAGAAACACACCGATTTCAATCCAGACAAGAATTCAATGTTAATTTTTGACATCTATCTGAATTTTTTACCAATACACGCAAGAACTCTATTGCTTCAGAACGTTATCAAGAGTATATCGAAGGCACATAGTTATTATATCGAAAATAATCTAATGGGAGACATTAGAATTAAAACGCAAGGTTTTAAAAATAATAATCTTAATTATAATAATCGGTATGAAAACAGAAACAGAAACAATTCGAGAAGCTTTCAAAATCGACTTGGCAACGAAGTTCAGCCAAATAGACAAAGCAATTTTAGAAATCTCTTTAGAAATTATTAGCAGGGCCTGCCAAATAGATTTAATAATTCAGGCAATTTTGCAAACAATAAAGGTTATCAACAAGGTTTTTGTAGAAATTTTAATCACTCGAGAAATAGTAGAAATCCCCAACAAAATAGAAACTTCAACTACTCTGGTAATTATCAGAGAAATTTTAACAATGTTCCAAACAGGGAACGACACCAAGAGCCAATGGATGTGGACGCGGCACAGGTAGAAAATTTTCGACTACTACCTCGGAATACCATAAATTTAACCCAAATTAAATGTTTAATTGATACAGGTGCTGCCACAACTTTAGGTGATTACAGGGTTTTTGGCCACTTGAAGACACTTAAAAGCTTAGATACACCCATTAAATTGAATACATTGTCCGGACGTTCCGTTATTTCGAAGAAGTTGTTGTCACTATGCCAAAAGAATTTAATTACCCAAATGAAAAAATGTCAGTGAAAATAGCAAATTTCGAAAACAAAAAGTTTGATTGCATAATTGGAAGCAATGTTTTGCAACAAGTGTATGCTCAAATAGATTACCTTAACGGTATATAAATCGTTAATGAATCTGAGATTAATATTTTTAATGATGCACCAGTAATAAAATATGAGGAAATTCATTATTTGGAGAGAAGGTCAACACAAAGATTTAACTGCGGAAGAAAAACATAAATTATCCATATTTTTGAAAAAAACACCGAAAAACTTTTTACACAGAAGGTCAAAACTTAACCACAACAAATGAATTAAAACATAGAACAATTACGAACATGGACAAACCTATTTACTCAAAAATTTACAGATATCCTCAAATTCACGAGAAAGAAATTGAAAGACAAATTCAAGAAATGCTATCGCAGGGAATAATAAGACCGCGTAAAGCACCTTATAATTTTCCCTTGTGGATAGTATCCAAGAAAAAAGACAATTCAGGCGAGAAAGTCAAGTGGCGTATAGTCATTGATTACCGCAAATTGAATAATATCACGGTAGATGATAAATTTCCTATTCAAAATATGGATTCTCTTTTTGATAAGTTAGGTCGCGCGAATTACAGTCGCCAGACTTGATTGCCTGACATCACTAAATAATCCATACTTGTCATGGCGCCACTAGTATTGCTGTCCGAAAACTGCTCCCTAGAGCTGGTGGCCGCTGACGCCACGGTCGAGGAACTGTATTTTTCGACTGCTGTGACTGCGTCTGAATCTGGCGCCTCTTGGCCGTCGGCGTTGTTCGACCGAACTGGCCTGCATATCCGATCATCTGGCGCCTCTTGGCGGTCGGCGCCATGTGAGTTGGGGACAGATCGGAACGGTACCTACAGCCGCTCAGTAACACTAACTACACACTTATTCTATATTAACTCTATATACCTGCTATCTCTTTTCAAACCTCCTTTTCTTTCTCTTTTTAAAACCTCTATCCGTAAGTTAAGAATACAATTTATTTATATATAAATATTACTAACAAATAAGTTTTAATAAAGTTTATAACGTTGAACTGACAAGTTGTGCGTTTTACTTTGAGATCAGTTGAACTAAGGATTTATAATGTTCATATATAAAAGAGCATCTACAAAACTTAAGTGGCGCAGTCGGTAGTCCGGTGAACGGTCGTTCAATAAAAAAAAACAAAGTGCTTTAAATAAAATTGTCGTCAAATAATCACTGTATCGCACAGTATAGATTATATTGAACATTGAATCGCTCAATGATAGTGGCAATTTAAAAAAGTGCAAAACATAAATTTGTCGCCGAATAATCACTGTATCGCACAGTATAGATTATATCGAACACCAGTAGCAGTGACAAAAAAAAAAAAAACAAAAAAATATTGAAGTGCACCGGCAGCTTTCGAGCTCTTATCACCGATGAACAAAAAGAACTAGTAGAACAACAGCTCCAGAAACAACAATCAGCGGAAAGAACCTAAGCTAAATAATCATTGGGTGTATGTAAGTGTATAAGTTGTATATAAAAAAAAAAAAATAATAATAATAATAATAATAATAAATAAATAAATAAATAAATTTATAATAATAATATATCATATGCCTAACCCAAATAAGCGAAAGTGAAATCTAACCCTTTTTCCATATGCACTAAGAAGACTTTCTAGAAGTCTATCCTCTATACCTGAAAGTACAGACATTAGCTTAAACGAAAGTTTTATTAAAAACATTGCAACAAATCAATCGGGTACAATGAATCAAGAAAGTCAACCTATTCCCCTAGCACAACCCTTAATAACACCGCAGACTCATAGCCAAATATTTGACGCTCTAAGAATACCCGACGCTATAAAAGACTTGCCGAAGTTCGATGGAAACCCACGACTTCTCCATGAATTCCTTAACAATGTGGAAGAAATCCTCCTGCACATCCGAGGAACCGACAATACCCCACAGGGACAAATACTACTTAGAGCGATTAGAAACAAAATTGAGGGACAAGCTAACGAAGTCCTGAACATGTACGGCACCCCTTTAATATGGGACAACATAAAACAAAATTTAATCTTACACTACTCTGACAAACGAACAGAAACATCGTTAATCCGTGATTTGTACAATACTAAACAATATGAAGACGCTATCGAGATATTCTATAGTAAAATCATAGAAATACAATCAGCTTTATGTAACAACATAATGATACATGAAACTGATACAAATGTCATCAAAGCAAAGAAGGATTTGTTCTCCGAAATGTGTCTCAACTCCTTTTTAAGCGGTATAAAAGAACCACTAGGTTCCAGAATAAGAGCCATGCAACCAAATACAATGGCAGAAGCCTTCTCACATTGCATAAAGGAACAAAATGTTTCTTACTTCAGGACAAGCTCACAACAATTTAGAAACAGATTTAATAATCAACTCACCCCGTATAGTTTTAACCGATACAATAATAACACAGCCCGCAATAACCCATTCCGGCAACAACAATTTAGACAACAAACACCAATGAATAATAACTCTTATAAGCCTTTTCAAAACCCCTTACTAATTGTCTAAAAAAAAGGAAACGCAATCACAATTAACAACCAATATATTGAAGCATTTGAGACATGCAAAAACATCCTGACAAATGACCCAATATTAATTCATCCAGATTTTTCGAAACCCTTTGTCCTTACTACAGACGCCAGCAACTATGCCTTGGGCGCTATCTTATCACAGGGCAGAGTAGGAAGCGATAAACCTATTTGCTTCGCTAGCCGAACGTTGTCTGAAAGTGAAACAAATTATTCAACCATTGAAAAAGAACTTCTAGCTATTGTGTGGGCAACAAAATACTTCCGCCCTTACCTCTTCGGTAGGAAATTCCAAATAGTAACAGACCACAAACCGTTAACGTGGCTTATGAGTCTTAAGGAGCCAAACTCAAAATTGGTAAGATGGCGTTTAAAGCTAGAGGAATTTGATTACGAAATATTGTATAAAAAAGGAAAAGCAAACACAAATGCGGACGCATTAAGTAGAATAAGGATCAATAATACAAAAAAAAAAACAATGACCATGAACTTAATGCTAACCAAGAAGATAATCTAACCACTATCCACAGCAGCGATGAAAATTTAAATGATGGGATAGAAATATCTGAAAGGCCGCTAAACGATTTCAATCTACAACTCATACTAGAAGCAACCAACAAAGGATCACCAATGACAGTAGAAACAGTGTTCAAGAACAAGCAGAGAAGAATAATTCGCAATCTCCTATTCGATGAACACTCAATGATAAATATATTCAAAACACTTATACCACCCAATAAAATTACTGCAATATTCTGTGACGATAATATCTTCCGTATAGTACAGTCAACTTTTTCTAAATATTTTTCTGAAAACAAACTATTTCGTTTGATAAGATGTACAGAGAAAGTTAAAGACATTAGATCCGAAGAAGAACAAGAAAAAACTATCAAAGACTATCATGAACGTTCCAACCACAGAGGTATCAATGAAAGTCTTGCCCATCTCCAACGACAATTCTATTTCCCTCTAATGAAAAATAAAATAACTAATATTATTAATAACTGTGAAAAATGTAAAAATTTCAAAATTTCCAAACCACATTATAATATAACAGAAATACCCTCTAAACCTTTAGACATCATTCATATAGATATTTACAGTATAAATCATCATCAGATACTAACACTAGTTGACAAATTTTCAAAGTTCGCTGCTGGCTACACCCTGTCTAATAGAAGTAGTATCACAGTCCTTAATTCAATAAAACAGTATATTAGATTATATGGCGTACCAAAGAAAATTGTATGTGATCAAGGTACAGAATTCACCGCAATAATATTTCAAGAATTCTGCAAACAATACGAAATCGATCTACACATAACCTCCTTTCAACAAACAAGCAGCAATGGTCCTGTAGAAAGACTACACTCAACACTCACTGAAATATACCGTCTTATACTATCAAAACGAAAAGAAAATAAATTAACAATAGAACACGAAGAAATCCTATCAGAAGTCTTAATAACTTATAATAATGCAATCCATTCTTTAACTAAAACTACACCATACGAACTTTTCTTCGGAAGACCTTACAAATTTTCCAAAAACATCAAATTTACAACTGAACACGACTATCTTACGAAATTAAATGAATTTCTTGAAGAATTGTACCCGCAAATTAAAGAAAAAATAAACAATATAGTCGCAAAACGGACTCAAAAATTAAATGAAACTAGAGAAAACCTAGAAACTAGGCTAGAAAATGAGGTAATCTTCAGAAAGGAAGCAAGGCGTAATAAAGTTACTCCTAGATTCTCAAAACACACTATAGCTAAAGATAATAAATTAACCGTGATAACGAAAGAAAACAAAAAAATACACAAAGGCAAGCTTAGACGAAAACAAGCAATAAAAAAAGAAACACAATCGTAAATTCCTAAATGTACCAATACTGTTAACATCTATCTCAGATGTTGTATCCATCGCGGATATACACAGTAAAGTTGCATTAAAAAAAAAAAAAAAAAAAAATATATATATATATATATATATATACATATATTTATAAAATAAAAAATAATTACACTGCGATCTCACTGAATATGAGCACTCCAGTAAGAAAACACACTGCGATCTCACTGAATATGAGCACTCCAGTATAACAAATTCAAACATGAAACCTAGTGCCTTAAAAAGCCAGATTTCTATGTCACATAAAACTAATTATTTTCCTTCACAACAAATCTAAAACGATGAATATAAACAAACAAAATATCACACTGCGATCTCACTGAATATGAGCACTCCAGTAAGAAAACACACTGCGATCTCACTGAATATGAGCACTCCAGTATAACCAATTTAAACATGAAACCTAGTGCCTCAAAAAGCCAGATTTCCATTTCATATAACACAAATTATTTTTCTTCATCGACAATCTACATTCACAATGATGAATATAAATACAAAAGAAAACAAACACAGTACTTAAATCAAATCAATTACAACATAGACTTATTAATGAACCATTTATCAAATATTGCAGAAGCAATTATTTTAAGTAAACTAAACGCCATTCCAAAATTCTTATTAAATCAAGCTGCAATTGAAAACGTCTTAAAGAAACAAAACATAAACATTGTCTGAAATAAACACATTTATGAATTGCTTGAACTACAAGCATATTAAAATAAATCAAATATTATATTCAATATACGCATACCAAATATGTTACCCAACAAATATTATTTTTATCATATAATCCCACCAATTCAAATAAACAAAACAAAATCGATAACAACAAAACCATTTATAACCTATAATGAATATAACATACAACTTTCAAATACACGATGCCCCAAAATAGAAGACACTTACTACCGCGCTGAATCCAACAACCAAGAGAGAACTGACTCTTCAAACTGCATAGGAAAATTGATGAACAATCAACCTGCTTATTGCCCAATAGATGACATAGGACATACCGAATCAATTACACAGCCAGAACATAATTATATGTATATTATTTGTCAATGTTCCAAAAACTAATAAATTCTACTTGCAGCACTAAACCCCACACTATAGAAGGTACAGCACTACTTCACTATCAGCACTGCTCCGTCGAAATAATCCGAATAGTCCCCAAGATAACCCAAGTGTATATTAGGATGAAATTCATATACTACCACCACCCAATAACTACCTACATCCACCGAAATCTTAAGCGTACAAAAATTAAGAGACTACCAGATGAGCATCGGAATACAACTTGAACTTGAACCCATCTCAGCAATCGTCATTCTAAACATCAGAGCATCGACAGCATGGCACAGCATAAAACGGACAACATATAGACCTGAACCAACGAGCCTGCAACATTTCGCTCCTGCCCCGGCGTCATCCTTGTGGCCGTCGCTTTACTCCAAGGGGGGAGGAATTACAGTCGCCAGACTTGATTGCCTGACATCACTAAATAATCCATACTTGTCATGGCGCCACTAGTATTGCTAATTACAGTCGCCAGACTTGATTGCCTGACATCACTAAATAATCCATACTTGTCATGGCGCCACTAGTATTGCTGTCCGAAAACTGCTCCCTAGAGCTGGTGGCCGCTGACGCCACGGTCGAGGAACTGTATTTTTCGACTGCTGTGACTGCGTCTGAATCTGGCGCCTCTTGGCCGTCGGCGTTGTTCGACCGAACTGGCCTGCATATCCGATCATCTGGCGCCTCTTGGCCGTCGGCGTCATGTGAGTTGGGGACAGATCGGAACGGTACCTACAGCCGCTCAGTAACACTAACTACACACTTATTCTATATTAACTCTATATACCTGCTATCTCTTTTCAAACCTCCTTTTCCTTCTCTTTTTAAAACCTCTATCCGTAAGTTAAGAATACAATTTATTTATATATAAATATTACTAACAAATAAGTTTTAATAAAGTTTATAACGTTGAACTGACAAGTTGTGCGTTTTACTTTGAGATTAGTTGAACTAAGGATTTATAGTGTTCATATATAAAAGAGCATCTACAAAACTTAAGTCGCGCAATATTTTACAACTTTGGATTTAGCCAAAGGATTTCATCAAATATTAATGGATGAAAAAGATATTGAAAAAACTACATTTTCAACACCCATGGGTCATTTTGAGTATATTCGAATGCCATTCGGACTAAAGAATGCACCCGCTAAGAGAGATTATTAACAAGAGAGTTTAGAGAGTTTATTAACAAGATATGTGTTATTTATATGGATGACATTTTAGTCTTCTCAACCTCATTAGAGGAACACTTTGAAAATTTGGAAAAAATATTTATCAAAAAATATTTATCGAATTTTATCTAAAAGTGCAACTAACCAAGTGTAATTTTTTGGCAAAACAAACCGAATTTTTAGGACATATTACTACAACAAACAGAATTAAGTCAAACCCAAAAAAAATCAAAATAATAACAATCTACGGTTACCCAAAACAATTAAAGAAATCAAATCTTCCCTTGGAGTATCAGGTTTTTACAGAAAATTTATAAAAAATTATTCACTTATCGCAAATCCGATGGTGAAATATCTAAAGAAAAATACAAAAGTTAATATTTCCGATCCCGAATCCGTGAGAGCATTTAATGAACTGAAAAATTTAGTCACTACTTATCCAATTCTGACTTATCCAGATTTTAACAAGAAATTTGTTCTTACAACTGATGCCAGTATTAAGTGAAGACGGCAAACCAATTGGTTACACAGTGATACAAAAAAAAATGAATTAGAAATTCCTCGGAAGTGATATTATTTTTCTGATAGGTATTATTGAGTACAACAAGAATCTGTATTTGAAATTTGCCAGTCACATCAGAATTTTGAGATACGGTTAAAAAACCGGGTTTTCGTACCTCTATGCGCTTATAAGCCACTAACTTACTTGTTTATTAACCGATTTTCAGTTTCAGTACCTTTTGAATAACTCAGTCAATTTTTAACGGATTTTTTTAAACAAAGTTGCGTTTTACTCACAAATAAATATATTTTTTGAATAAATTAAAAAATTGTACGGTTCCTTTATAAAATAATGCGTAAAAATATCGCCAAGGTTGAAAAATGTCTAAAAAAAAGTGGGGAAAAAATGTGTTTGGTGGAGAAATACACAAAGAGCTTTTAAGCCAACCATAACAATATATACACCATTCAAAAGGTACTAGAAACTGAAAATCGGTTAATAAACAAGTAAGTTACTGGCTTATAAGTGCATAGAAGTACCCGAAAGAAAACCCGGTTTTTAACCGTATCTCAAAATTCTGATGTGACTGGCAAATTTCAAATACAGATTCTTGTTGTACTCAATAATACCTATCAGAAAAATAGTATCACTTCCCGGGAATTTTTTTTTGTCGCACCGTGTTATGCAAGCCGCACTCTGAACGGACATGAAAGAAATTTTTATACAATGGAAAAATAGTTATTAGCCATTGTGTGGGCTATAAAATATTTCAGACCATACTTTTCTAGTAAAACAGATCATCAATCACTAAAATGGTTCTATTCTTTAAAAGAACCTAATTCAAGAATTATACGATGGAAATTGATGCTCGGAGAATATGAATTTGAGGAGAAATATTTAAAAGGGAAAAACCTGAAAATGACACTGAAATTTTTTTAAACAATGAGGAAAATCTTAGTATAAAATCTTTATTTGAAATCGAAACCATTCATAGTGCTCAAAAAAATTTGAACGAACATTTTAAAATCAATGAAACAATTGTTAATAAATATAAAACTCAAATTAGAATCATGAAAAGAAAAGATTAACAAATGGAAATTTTATTTAATAAATATAAAGTTTTGTATATAGCTGATAATGACTTAAACAATGACGAATACTTAGCCAATTTATTTAGGGAAAACCTAAAGAAGGGAACGATAGGCATCTATTCAGAAATAGATAGCAAATATAACATTATACTAGAAAAGTTGATCAATTTATTTAGTAATAACAAAAGTTTACAATTTCCGAAATGTTCTAAATTAGCAAACGACCTTTTGAATGAAGGTCAAACATTGGAAATTATTGAAAATATACATAAAAATACAAATCACAGGGGGATATTGGAAAACTACGAAGAAATAAAAGATAAAAATTTGTATCCCAATCTAATAAAATACATAAATGATTCAATTCATTCAACCACAAAACATGAATCCATTTGCTTTATTAATCAACTAAACTTAATCTTGAAAAAATAGCACAGGTTTCAAATAAAAGAAAAACCAAAGAAATTGACAGACTAAATTCAAAGAGAGAACATCTACCAAATTACAACAATACCAATATACGAGGTGTGATCAAAAAATAACCGTTATTGTGTGATCAAAAAATAAAGTATTTATTTATTCATCAACAACTATCTTGTCTCCTTCAAAGTAATTCCCCTCAGATATAATACTCTTATGCCAGCGTTTTTTCCAATCCTCGAAACACTTCTGAAACGCTTTTTTTGGTATCGCCAACAGCTTCTGTTTGGATTTTTCTTTTATCTAGTCAATCATAGCAAAACGCTTTCCTTTCATCGGTGTCTTCAGTTTTGGAAAGAGGAAAAAGTCAGCGGGGGCCAAGTCCGGTGAATACGGTGGTTGAGGCTTGATAACGGTTTTGTTTTTGGCCAAAAACAGCTCCTGAGCGATGTCCATGCGACGTTGTTTTTGCTGAAAATTTAGCAATTTTGGAACTATCTTCGCTGCAGCTCGTTTCATGCCTAAAACATCCGTAAAAATTGCTTGGCATGAGCCGAACGATATGCCAACATCATCAGCAACCTCTCTGATAGTGATTCGATGATTATCCAAAATCATTTTCTTCACTGCGTCAATGTTTTCATCGGTTGTGGACGTGCTCGGGCGACCATGACGAGCATCGTCATAAACATCTTCTCGGCCTTCCTTAAACCGGTTATACCACAATTGAACTTGTGTTCTGCTCATAGTAGACTCGCCAAAGGCCTCAGTCGACATTTCAAATATCCCTGCGCATTTAATTTCAATTTTTACACAAAACTGAATACAGTTTCTTTGATCCATTTTTTCAAATAGAACAAAATCGAAGAGCACACCAAAACACGACTAACCTTTTTATCTGTCAAAAACAAACTGACAATCCAAAATGGTTGGTATTGCCAACATATATACACAGACATGTGTACCAACATAACAGAAAAAAATATGCGAACATCGAACATACGTAACTCACGAAAAGATGAAAATAACGGTTATTTTTTTATCACACCTAGTATGTATATATAAAGAATCCAAAAGCCCAACGACAAAAGATAGACAAAAGATTTTTAAAATATAACTCTAATAACCCAAACAAAATAGATATAGCACAAATTAAAAGACCTTTAAAAATATTTTCAGGTAACAGTCCTAATAATAATGCTTATAATGTTGTCGGCATCGATTCAGGCGGCAGTTTTTGTTGGGAGGATGGAAACAGAGGCTAGTTACACAGTTATAAAAATTGAACCTAATAAAGTAATAAAAAATTTCTCAAAACTAATACACGTAATTGATTTAGCAGAAATAAGGGATACCATACAGAAATTAAAAACCAGCATTTCAAATAGCTTCGAAGTTAGAAACGGATGGTACATTTTTGGTCTTAATAAACAAATAAGCGACCTTGAACACCGAATGACTACAATTTCAATTCACACTAGACACAAAGGAGCTTTATTGAAATGGGCGAAAGAGCAATAAACTGGTTATTTGAAAAAATTAGATGACGAAGACAGACAGAATATTGATGAACATTTTAAGAAGTTAGATATAAATCAATACAATTTAGTCAACAACATGAGCAAACAAATTAAAATAAATGATGATTTGCTAACCTATTTAAAAATTATTGGATTAA